>CM060594.1:33492883-33820383 GCA_030578255.1 Tiaroga cobitis | reverse complement strand
CAAAAGATTTATATTTGAAATAAATGCTGATCTTTTGAACCATGAAAAATGTCGAGCAGGATAAAAGTTTTCAACATAAAAAAATGTTTCTTGATCACCAAATCAGCATATTGATTTCTGAAGGATCATGTGTCACTGAAGACTGGAGTAATGCTGCTGAAAATTCAGCTTTACCATCACAGGAATAAATTACATTTTAAAACATATTAAAATAGAAACAAATATTTTACATTTTCACAATATTACAGTTTTTACTGTATTTTTGATTAAATAAATGCAGCCTTGGTGAGCACATGTGACTTCTTTAAAAAAAAAAAAAAACGTATATACCTAATTTTCTCACATTTATGATGCTTTATGATAATTCTATGGTCTTTGAAATTATGTACATTGCACAATGTGCCTTAATGTTCAGTACATTCTCCAAAATTCCTTTCCACAGAAGAAAAAAAGTCATACAGGTTTGGAACAACATGAGGGCGAGTAACAATTTTCAAAATTACAAAAACATTTTCTTTTCGGGAGAACTACCTTTTAATGCCTGGTTACACCACAATTTTAGCCCTGATTTTCACTCGCCGACAGTTTTGTGGAGGTCACTGACAAATTCCCAAAATCGGAGGCAAATCAGTGCTTCTTCACGTGAGTGACAATCGTGTAGTGTATATCAAAGAAGCAAGAGAAGCGCCTATGCGTCGCCGACATATTTAGTATGTAGTGTGAAATGTGTTTTGACTGGAAGTTACATCAGCGACGACCTACAGCCAATGAGAGAACAAGATACAGGGCAATGGAAAATTCAGGGGGAGGAGTCATAGAGCTGCAACAAAACATCAGCAAGCATGGCGTCTGCTAGCAACCATTCTTCTCCTTCATTTAGATTTTTTTTTTTTTGCTACTTGGATTCACAGGCTTCATGCGTGCATCATTTTAACAAGAATAAATCCTGTCTCACGCATGATCTTGCGTTATTTCCTGTAGCAATTCTTGCTTGTTTGGTTGTAAAACTTAGGGTGTAGAACAGACAGTGTTGTCTGTGATTCTTCTATTGAAATGTTGTGTAATGTGTGAGCCCGTCACAACTAAATGGTACCCCAGACAGTCGTGTAGTGTGTGATTAACAGCGATCCAACGACTTTGAAAATCGTGCAGCGAGTACCCGGCGTTAGGTGTAAGAAAATGGGAGTTCATGGGAGTTCAGCTAGAACCCGTGTCACAGTGTCGTCTGACATCCTTCCATCACTCAAGAACCGGCCTTTCATTCAGCACCCGCTGTGAGACGGTCACGCGCTCTCTCACTTTCTTCCACTCTCTGTCTTTCACTCCTCAACTCATTTCCCCTGTGTCACAGAAGTGTGTGTTCCAGCTGACCTGAGTGCGATCGCTGGCCTACTTTCACGGTCCTCAGAGTTCTCTCAGGTCAGGCGCTGCTAGCACAGATAAACTTGTTCTTCAGAGGCTTTCACTGGGTCACTCTAATTGGGTTACCGGAATGGAGGGACCTTAAAACCAATCAAAAACACATAACCCTTGATTTCACCTCTGGACGACAGTAAAGGGCTTGAAGAAGCAATAAGAGCCTTCACCTCACAGACCATCAACACAGAAACAAGCTCCTTCAAAAGGCACTTCATGTACTGTACCTCGTCTTGCAAACATGACACTCACTAAATCAATTCTTTCTTCTACATGATTTCCTGTTATGACTAGAGAAGTGTGTCTGAGAGGATGTGGATCTTGTTGAAAGGGCATAAAAAGTGCCTCGTTTCCCACTTGGAAACCACTTGACCCTTGTGAAACCCCCTTAGTAAACGTGACATACAGAGCAACATTGTGAGGGAAAAGGTTTGAGCTCAGAGACACATTTACAGAATCTCCTTTGCTTTGCGATTGTCATTTGTGTGCCGTTGTCCTGAGAAACAAGCAGTTGCCCTTAAATTCGCTGAGTGACGCAAACAAACTCAGATTTGTCTCTGACCTCTGACCTTGTCAGCAGAACTAATTCTAGTTCAGTTTCCAGAGCGTTCAATTAGATGATTGGCCCTCAGAGGATTCCGTTGTGTCCCATCGAGCCAATCAACAATGATGAAGATTGTGTCCTGTTGGGATTATTACGCAGCACTTTTCAGCCAAGAATCCCTCCGGACACAGCCCTAAGAGTTAAAAAATAAAAAGAGCAGTCAATGTACGTGCAAATACATAACTCATCTTTCCAAGAAACCTTTGCTTTAAAATATAGTGAGAGGACTACATAAACACGCTCTTAAAAATAAAGATTCTTTATTCGCATTGATGGTTTCATGAAGAACTTTTTTTAACATCTATGAAAGCTTTGCAGTGAACAGTGGGAAAAAAACATTGTTTCACTCAAAGGTTCTTTGGACATCACTGTGAACCCTGTGTATCCTCCTTGGAGTAAGACAACCCAGAATGCATTGTGACAAATCCAATACGAAGTAGGAAAACAAAGGCAGCATCCGAGATCGCATACTTCCCTACTATATAGAAGGTGAAAATAGAGTATGTGACAAAAGTAGTAGGCGAAAAGTACCCCGATGACCTACTTCTTCGGGCTAGATTTTGAAGTGTGTATATGATGGACACTTTACTATTCCACGAGGCCACGGGAGAGGATTTATGAATGGAGGTGAAGCGACGTAACTGAAGCTGGTACGTCACATGATAATGACAGCATGGCGAATGTAGTACGCCCGGATTTCGTTCATAGAACAAACATTAATACTATAGAACATACTATTTTAGCAGTCGTGAATTACTTATTCAAAATAAGTACCTTCTCATGAAAGTATGAGATTTCGGATGCAGCCAAAGTCTCAATCCTAAAAAAAAACTGTTAAAATAGTGCAGTATAATTCAAACTGAGCTGTTGTAGTACTCAATATTTGTGTTGCTCATTAAGAGTTTTGCGCGGTTAGCTTGGCAACATGCTAACATCAAACTCCATTGAAATAAATTGAAATAAATTGAGGAGTGTTATTCATGGAGCTCCAATTCCAAATACGGTGGTCGCCTTAGAAAGCTGTAGGCTGTGAGGCAACTCGTTTCGATTTATGTTGTTTGCCATTTGATCAATAATGGTTTTATGTAAGAAGTGGCATACTTTTAAGTTTGTATAAGAAAGCAAAGATGGGCTTACCTTTATTTCTGTGCGTTCAGCTCTGAATATCATTATTCTGTTGATGGAAATATGCGTTAGTTGATACAGTTAAGCACAATCTAACTCTCAAACTTGCATGTGGATCAGTGTTATTTTAGTATTATTTATATACTATTATATAATATTTAATATTATTTTGAATTGCTTTTATATTTTCATTTTTCATTTTAGTAACTTCTGTCATTTTTTCATATTTCTAAATTATTTATTTCAGTTTTAGAAATTTGTACTTTTAGTACTTCAGTTAGTTGACAAGACAACATTTTCGTTCAAGTTTTTCAATTTATTTTTATATTCTATTTTATTCCAACTTTATTTCAATTACATAAAATATATATTTTTTATATAGTTTTATTTATTTATTTTTAAAACCACTGATGTGCATCCCCTCACACACAAACCTTTAGCTTTACTAACACTCTCTTTGGCACTCAGCAGTTTACGCTTCCCCTAAGGAAAGACGTATATCCAATTAACACATCCCAGAGCCTTCAAGAACAACTCTCCCAGAACACACACACACCACTAAATATAATTCATTACTTTAATTTAAGATTTTTTTCCACCCCCTTTTTTTTCCTTTTTTTTTTTTTTTAAGAATTCTCCACGTCTTTATTAATTCTCAACATGAGACCAGAGAGAATTGAGGAAATTGGTTTCCATAGAGTAAGTAATGAGTTTCTGGAAGAGAATGAAACTTCATTCCCACTGCATTCACACTTACATGTCCTTTCTCTTTTAAATATATACCTCAGTGGATTAACAAGGTAAGGGGAGAAAAAAGGTGCACATGTCTTTTCTTATGCCACTTTCTAAGTTCACATGCACTAATACTACAACTAATGATCAGCGAATACAGAGGGTAAGTGCATGTAAAGCTGTGTCATTATCTTACCTTTGTGTGTGGAGGGTGTCTGGCCGATGGCCACGTTGCTGAGGTCTGCAGGTAAGCCCACATACACTCCACCATAGTTCATCCTCTTCTCATCGTCGACAGACGAATCGTCTTGCTGCCTGTGGGCCCAGAACAGAAATAAGAGGTGAGCGATGATCAAAGTATTGAGGGGTCATGCTTCAAATTATGAGTTTGGTGAGACTATCCTATAGATATCCTTGATTAGAAACCCTGAACACGTAATAACAGTAATACAAATCTTACAAGAGGCTTGTGAATGTGTATGATGCATTAGATCTCTACAGGTCTGGTGTGTTATTGTGGTGAATGTGTGTGGCAGTGAGACTCTCTCCTGCGGGGTGCTGGTTGCTTGCTGTTTGCATGTGGGAGAATAAGTCCAGAAACTGTTTGGAAAATGACAGGCAGTGTTTAAGCCCCACTGTTTTTTCTTTTCCTCTGAAGGGAAATTGATTGACAAGCAGTTTCCAGAAACCGAAGGACACTGTGAGGCTTACTTTCCCTCCCGATTATATTATTCACTCTCTCTGAAGTTAAAGTGTTTTGAAAAATGATGCGAAACAGCAGAAGAAAATTAAAAAAAATCTACCAAATTGTACCAGGAAACCAGTTTATCACAATAACAAAGATAACTTATTTATAAAAATTATATAATTTTGTATTATTATTGCTGTGTGTATGTATGCGTGTGTGCGGGAATACTCACACATCTTTGGCTGACTCAGATGGACCTGTGGAAATAAACAAACATTAATCATGCCACATGTTCCTTTTGATCATTATATACACACTGAATCATTTTAAAGGAACATATGTATTGCTCTCTTAAATCTGCTTCATCCGCTTATAACCTCCATACAATACACATTCCCACAGGTGCAGAACTGGTTTAAAAGAAAAGTGCTTCATTAAAAATAAGCATTATTTGTGAAGTCCGAAGTAATTCATATTATTATAAAGTTATTATGTTATTTTTACGAAAATCTGCCAGACCACACCTTTCTTATATATTTATGACACAAATATATAAGGAAGATGTTGTCGGGCAGATTTTATGTTCGCTGGTATAATGAGAGCTCTGTCCAATGACTGGTCAATCAAACTATATGAGTCATCAAGCTAACACTAGTGTGTGTGTGTGTGTGTGTTCAGTTCTTAAAGTTACCTGACGTAGTTATGCACCTATTGATAGTGTAATGGTAAGCAGGGGGAAAAAAAAACTATTATCTGAATCTCCACAGATATAATAGACAGTCTTAATAATTACACACTGTTAAGATTACCTGTATCCCCATGAATTCCTGCAGACACAAACCTGATTTAACAATGCAATGCATTTTTCAATGTGAATTACATCTTTTCATCCCACTGTATAATGCTTAAAATTATACTCGTTTTTTGATGACTCCATCAACCCTCACAGAGCAGTCGATATCAATTCATGCCTATTCCTGCCAAGGCTCCTGTTTATTTGCTTGCTCAAGTGAGATGACTCACACTGAAGCGTGTTCAGATAGCGGTCTAACTCTCTTGATTTTTGAAAATTGACTGAGGACAGAACGTTTACCGACACACACACACTTGTTCACGTCCAACTGAGAGAGATACGTCAGTCTCATAAGATCCTCTAAGAGGTTCACATCCCTTTCCAGCAGTGTAAACAAACACCATTCATGAATTTCATTTAGTCTCAATGGACCTATAGGCACAAAGACTCGACCACAATCAAGAAAAGCTTTACTTCTAATATATCTTAGTTGTTTAACGATTAGATCTATTTAAATCTGCAAGGACTGGGTTGAGTGACTCTTGATGAATGTTTCAGTCCTGACAGACTCTCAAATCTCCCATTCACAACAGTGTGTCTGGCCAGCAGCCAATGGTTTGTGAAGAGAGAGAGAGAGAGAGAGAGAGAGAGAGAGAGAGAGATTCGACTAGATGGCTAAACTCACATGAGCAGAAATGGGTTTGTTTACAGAGCTCTCTCTCTCTCACTCACACACACACACACACACACACACACACACAGAAATAAGGTCAGAAAAGCAGCACACTTACCTGCAGCTGTGCTGCCAGTAGTGGAATTCCCACAGCCCATGCTTTAAAATTGACCAAAGTGAATCTAAGAGATGGAAAGAGAAGAGATTGACAGTCCAGAGGGCAATGAGAAGGGAAAAGAGAAAGAGATTATGGGAATTAGACAGGAGAAGGATGAATGGAGGGATAAGGAGAGAGTGAAGATGAGGGAAGTGCAGTCTGAATGTGTCTGAGCTGATATACTTCCCTTGAGTCTCTCAGAGAGAGGTAGGACGCTTGTACAGGGGGGAGAGAGGGAATGAGAGAGAGAGAGAAAGAAGGGAGGAGGGTGGTGAGAGGTATTCCTCCACCCTGGCAGGGTTGCCCAGGTAACAGAGATTGTGTGCATGTGTTTGGGAAGAGGGCTGATAACACTATTGGAAAGGCAAAGCTAATTAAAATAATTAAAATGCGATGTGTGCAAATTCACATTCTCTAGAACAGTGGCTCTAAGTACAGGGGCCAAGGAGGCCATAGCAAACTTTTACTGGTGTAACATATTGTCTAAAAATTAAAATATATAAAAAAAAAAAAGTTAATTTTTAATGCATAGCATAAATTTAATAATAGCATTTAATAGTTTATTTTAAAGTATTTTAAGACGATTAAAAAAAAATAGCCCAATCTTTGTTAATATATATATATATATATATATATATATATATATATATATATATATATATATTTATATATATATATTAACAAAGTACAATTTTACAAAGTAAAATCTCACTCGGTCTTTGACATTTTCTGGCATGGACATAATCAATTCATCCCTCCATCAACTGTTAGAAGAAAATGTTTGTATTGGTTTATCCTGAGGATTTTCTTCCACTCTTCATACTGTGAAGCAAAAGTGCTTAAAGTGGGTGGGGGGTTGAGATTATCCACAAATGAACACAATTGGGGAATACGCTAATAACAAACAAACAAACAAACACACACTAAAAGCAATCATAGGTGACGTCACTACAGAAGTATCCTGCCTGAGAAAATGACAGAATGACATATGAATTGTATCTTATTAGGAGCAGCATACGCCACAACCACACACCATAAATGTCTCCGTATCCATGTTCCCTGTCCTTTTAGCAGGCAGGTGAGGACATAGACTAATTATACATGCTGCCTTGGGTTGAAATGGGTCTCCGAGTCGTGTACAACACAGAACAAAGAGAAGAAACAAGACCCTCAGGTGATAAAAAGTTCTGACCAGTGATACAATCTCTTCTAGACTCTAGTGTCTGGCCACACTCTCTCTTCTCAAGTTAGGAAACGGATAATGTGCAGTGCACTGTGATGTACAGCAGTCTTTAATCTTTTCTGATGCTCTAGATTCTAGAATCTAGAGCATCAGAAAAGATTAAAGACTACTGTACATCACAGTGCACTGCACATTATCCGTTTCCTAACTTGAGAAGAGAGAGTATGGCCAGACACTACTGATTCAATCCATCCTGAGAAAAAACAGGTACATATCTATCACTGGAGTGTTAAAAAGCAGAAACGGGAAGCTTTTAAACTTGGGAAGCACATGAATTATTCGTTAAATATGCACAATATTAGATCTGTCAAGTTGTCTTCATCCTCATAAATTCTGGCTTATAACTTTAGTTATTTTCTCTCTCTGTATTCAGCCGGTAATGAGTCATACACTTGGCCTTTTTCATTACATTTCCTTTCACAATGTGCCTTCCTTCCACTTATGTAGATTACAACTTCCTGAGAATGCTTAATGGTTTAGAGTCCTCAGGCCAGTTTACAACTCCATTTAGACCTTAGACTAGTCACCTTTATTCTTAGTCACAGAAAGGAAGGCAGTTTTTTGCACTCTCTCATCACAGGACATTGAGATCACTGGAACATAAGATGTTTCTCTCCTTATGGGTGTAGTAGGGAATCATTTAGGCAGCAGAGGGCAGTATATATTAACATTAAGTGTTTCTAGCTAATTAAGTAAACAAATGTGGTATTGGCCCTCTATTCCTGTAACAGAACACCACAATTCTAAATAAATCCAACAAAATGAAGAAAAAAGGTAAGTGACAGAACATGAGGAAAGAGTCTGAAAATAGCAGGAGATGAAAGAGAACAACCAACTTCAGCACACAACACATCAAATTCAATGTCCTTTAGCTTGTTGTCCTGCCGTAAATGGCGTCACAGCCTCGTCTTTATGTTAGAGTTACTGACACATGTTCATGTTTCACTCACGCCTGGGACCAGAAGTGATCCGTGTCCTAGTTTACTCTGAAAGCTCTCAGCCCTTCAGACAGGACCATTCAGAGAAAACAACAATTAATGTCTACTTCAAAATAAACCAATGAAGTTAACGGTATGGATGGAGCTAGAATGAGCGAGAGCGAGGGTTATGCAATATTTACCTCCTCTTCTTCTTTTTTTACTATAATTGCTGTTTTCCCGTGTAGATGCAGTGCACGGACAAACATTTAAAACCGTTTCCCTCTTCCGCTCCACTGACGTCTTTTCCAGCCTGGCTTTAGGACAAGTAAAAAAAATAACCCTATTTTTGTTGGTAGAAGAAAAAAAATGCGCAAGAAAGAGTGCTGTTGTACTGAATATCAGCAGTGTAGTCATCAGCACTTGTGTTCCTGCAAAACAGAGTTATTTGAGTATAATTTCTATATTATTATAGTTCCCATTGATATTTTGAATTGGATTTTTTTCACTTTTCATTTTTAGTTAGTCTCTAAGCTTTTTTTTTGTTGACATTTTTGTAGTTTATGCACTTTTTGACATAGCCTAATATTAAAATTCATATTTCTAAATAGTTTATAATTAGCTTTATTTCAGTAAATGTAATGCGTACTTATTGCCAAGGGATTTTTTTTTTTTTAATTAGCTTTTCATTTTATTTCAGCTTTATTTGAATTAACAAAAACATTTGAACCAGTTTTAGTTCACAAAAACATCACGGTGTGAAATTAAATAATATATTCATGCTGTAATTTATTTCAGACTGGGAAAGCACATCCAACACATTAAAACTGACAGTAATGGCTTGACATAATACAGTTCAAACCATTTACAGTCACTCCCATCTGCAGTAAGTTTAATGTGATGGCCTTCTAATCTACATACATCAGAGCTACCTGTACAATCTTGTTCCCTTTAGTATCGGTCTCTAGACAGAAGATGGTTTAAAATGCACTATTGGACTTGACTCATTGATCTTAATGCATCTAAATTTGGTCTTGATTGTTGTAAAGGACCCATCAGCTGTCTATATTGCTTAAAAGCAAACATTTATTAGTGCGTGGACCACTAAACAAACTGCTGATTTAATAAGGACTATTCATTACTAGTTAGTATTAATGGGTTTTTACCAACCATAAAAATAAAACAACTGTTTAAATTGACTGATCATTAAAACAAATTAAGAAAAATGATCGCCTGATTCTTACCTCATCTCTGACATCATCTATAAAGATGTATCTAGAGTTGCAGGATCCTCATCAGGATGCTTGCAAGTATCTCTTGGTTTGGTTCTAGAGCGTTCAGATTTCAGACCAGGGACATATTAGAAAATATTAGTGTAAACACAATTTAACAGGCCAACATGCACATTAGAGGTAGTGAACAGTTATTGTACAAAAACAGAGAAACATAACTAAGGTCCCTATTGCAATTTTTAATGCAGACACAATCACCACACAACTGATCATTATTACTCGTATTTGTAAGGCACTACCTGGTAAAGAAAGGCAAACAAGAAGCTTTACAATAAGCCATTGACACGGTAGCTAGACAACACAGGAGAACTGGCAGGAGGAGCGAAAAAAATGAGAAAAGAGTATGAAATCTTGGCAGTCTGGCTATATTTACAGTTCAAAGGCATTTCCTGTTGTGTCCATCATGCTCAGAATGGGTGGTGCCAGCCTCTGATAGGCTGCAGTTCGTGACTAAACAATACAGTCCATATTATTCTAATGTCATTAAGAGTGTGCAGTGTTTGGCACAATTAAGTCAGAACATACAGGTAGGAACATCGTACCATTCACAAATTACCCCCAAAAAATTCAGTTTGACGACAGATTAAGATTACCATCAGCTGCCTATATATATATATATATATATATATATATATATATATATATATATATATATATATATATATATATATATATATATATATATATATATATATATATCAATTAAATCACACTTTAAACTAAATAATTTGATACATATAAAACAACAGATGCATTAGATGGTTGCGGACAGCTGCGAAAAAAAAATGGTAAGCTCTAAATAAAAAAAAATGAATACATTTTTTAAAAGAAAGTTTTTTCCAAAATAAAACAGTACCAATAAACTGAATTCATTTCATTCTATGATATCATGATCTAATTGGCATATGAGTGGCATAGTCCAAACTATTGCTGTTAAGGCAAATGCTGAGAAAGTCACGTTCGTTCGCATTTCGTTATTCTTTACTATTCGTGTGTTGCACTTCTTTTTAAGAAAGGCAACCAGCAATGTAAACCTCCTTGATTGAATCGGTCTTGTATTGTTGATTTAAAATACAAAAATCATAATTGTGTCATAAAATAAGGCAAGCCGTGTGTCGAAGTGCACATATATAAAAGCAAAGATGGTACAAAACATAAAAATGCAACTGCTGGATCAGACACCAAAGGGACGGGAGATTAAAGCTTCCTTGGCCTTTGTTCTGAGTGTCTGCACGTGTTTTTGAGACTTGGACAGTCGCTCTGCAATAATGGCCTCTGTTCTTTTGAACAGTGGCTAAATTGGAAATTGACTCAATTACATTATTGTACGCAATAACCGGTAAAATACAATAAAAAGTTACTGGGAGGGACAAAAGAAGCACTGGCTCGGACATCAGCATCACGGACACCAATACAAATCGATAGTGCTACCACAAACAGAACCGTGAGCCAATGGCGTCAAAGAACCCACAGGATGTGACATAATCACTGCACAGAAATGAAAGTGGCACTTAAAATACACAGGAAAACAAAACGGTGCTCTTCCACAGAAACAATCAGCAATTTGTTTTGTCTAAAGCCTCTCTCTCGCTGCCTTAAGTGTAAAAATATATTTACATATAATACTATTTTATTTCATCTACACAGGAAGAATATACCGAACATCTGATTATTGGCATAGCAGAACAAAAAAACAAAAACAATGCTGGACTTTCATTGTGCAGGTGCTGATCTGAGAAGTACCATAGTGAGTTTTCAATTTCAGCGACATTTGTGATGTTCCCCTCAGCTCAGAGTTTATATTGGTCGTGCTGAATCAAGAGCAAAGCTGAAAGCCTTGAGGAAAGGAAGGGTCCGCAAATAGTCTGTGTTCCACCTCACTTTATCTTTCACTCGCCAGAGCAGAGGCTCCCATCAACCAGAGTCCTCCAGAAGGGATGTTCTTATATTTGAGCCCATTCAATTGAGCTGCGTCTTGGATTTAGTGGCACTTCCATCTCCTATCGCAAGTCTGGGCTCCCGACACTAAAGGTCGGTCACTTTATTCTCCAACGCAGCGGCGATCTGCTGCAGTCTGAGGGTCAGCTGTTTGCTCTGGGCGGCAGGGTCCTCCTCCAACGACGAGATAATCTACGGAAGGCATGGCAAGAAAGAATCAGATATTTGTGTGGTTTTACTCATTGATCTCAAGCAAGAAATATGTGTAGCATAGGATGCGAGTCGGTATGGAAATGACCGTCGCCTCAGTCACATACTCTGATGTGTAATAACACCTACCCCGTCGTAGTACTTGCTGGCATACTGGTAAAGTTGGTGCAATGCAACCTGGGTGTTTAACTTATCTGTGTGAGACTGGAGAAAGATAAAGTGTCAAATCTGTTATTTACAATAACATGCATTTGATCAAATTAAAATATAAAATTACACAAAATAAAAAATAAAAAATAAATGGGAAAAATATATTTTTTAAATAAATGACAAAATATAAAAAAGTAAAATATAAAATAATACAAATAAAACAAAATTAAATTAAATATAAAATGGACAAAATACAACATTAAACTAAATAGAAATTACATAAAATAAAAAACGAAAACAGAAAATAATAAAAAATTAAACAAAACTATATAAAATAATAAAATGACAAAATAAAATAGAAATTACATTAAATAAAAATGACAAAATATAATAATAAAAAATATATATATTTAAAAAAAAAACTAAAAATGACAATAAAATAGAATAAAATAAACGTACACGTGAAATCTCCGCAAGGTGCGTGTTCATGTCTTGGTCACTGACTGGAACCATCTGCCGGACGCCTTTGTAATAACTGAAGCGCAAAGAGAACATGGTTACTTTTCTGTGATTACATATGAACAAACTGTTGAACAGAATAGAAACCTACTCATCAACCATCTTCTTGTAAGTGGAGATTTCCTTTGCATAAAGCAGTTTGTTGCTGGGGGACTCCTGTGAAAGAGAGATCAAGAAAGGGAACATGAGACAGAAAGCCAAGATGACATTATAGGATCGAAAAAGTACATCTTCAAACGTTGCTGCTCACCCGGGTAAGTTTGTGCTCAGTCTTGGTGCAGGCATCCATGAAGGTCTGGGCGATGACAGACAGAGAGGCGTCTACCACTTCCGTCACATGAACATCAAACATGAAGTGAGGGTTTTTCAAAATGTTCACCCAGAACCGTAGAGGCAAACTGCAGAAATACACACACACAGCCGATACATCAATTTCTTTGAAGATAAATTCTTATTAAATGACTTGCAAGGACAAAACTAAATATAAATGTATTTAAAAAATAAAAAAGTTATCAACACTTAATGTATAATTCCACAAAACAAAACAAAAACAACATGCACTGTAGGACAGTAATAAAAACAATAAAATTAATATATATATATATATATATACTAAACGAAACTAACAACAGTTACTGAAAAACTAACTGAAATAAAATAATAATTAGCAAAAATAAATAATAGTTTTCGTGATTAATAAACTCTTTACTTCAGCGGAAAAATCTGACCTGTGCCTGTTTAGGGAAATGCCTGATTTGACGCTTCATACGCGTGAAGTTCCTGAGGCGATTAACCGCTGTCCTGTGGCGCTCAATGAAGGACCGTAACGTAGAACACATCACTAGTCCTAAGCGGCTGTTCATAAAGGATTCATCTTTTGCGGTGGAGGTAATAACACGCAAGTTGGACTTCTTAAACTTAAAAGAAATTAAAAGTTCTTTTAACTTGAGCGCAGCATTTTTAGAATGCCATTTCGTTTTCGAGATGCGTGTGCAACACTAAAACAAGTTCGTCAAGCACAAAAAAACCTAATGTTCTAGGCTAATGAATGTTTGAGAGGCATATTGTTTCATGAAGGCTGAAAGGTGCTGTTATTATTTGTACAAAACTTTTACTGCTAATAATATTATTATATCCTTGTGGAGACATTTCCCTGCAATGTAATACCAGGACACGTCACACCACACACACACACACACACACACACACACACACACACACACACACACACACACACACACACACACACACACACACAGTCCCTCACTCTGGTCAAGAAATAACATTTTCTTGAATACTTTTAAGTTCCATTTGGTGCTTTGTTCAATCTCAAACCATTATTTTATTTTTATTATTAAGATGTCTGCACAAGAGTTAACTGTAATCTGTGCAAACATTAAACTTAAATTAAACTTCTTGCTTTGGTCTACACTGGAAGTGTACTGCTTGCTCTGCTAAACTATAATTACTAAAACTAAAACTGAAACTAAATAAAATAAAAACTAAATAGAAATGTGTTTGCAAAATAAAAACTAAACTAAAACGAACAAAACCATTAATGAAACTAACTAAAACCATACTGAAATTAAGCAAAATTGAAAACGATATTAAAACTAAACTAATTTAAAAAGGCAAAACAATAATAACCTTGTATGGCACAAATTAAGTAAAATTTTAATATAAAAATTACCCAGATTTGCCAGTAAAAAAAAAAAACAAACAAAAAAAAAACAAGATGACAAACCAAGGTTTTCATCTAAAGTCTACCTGTCAAATTAAGCTTGGAGTACCAATCAATCTAGCTTAATGAAGACAACCACAACAAACCCTCTACTGAATAGAAATGCCATTTTATTTGATCTAAGGGATTGTTTTTTTGTTTAAAGGATTGTAATAGCTTTATCTTCATTCCTCCAGCGCTGTTTTAATCCCTTGATCTAGTGCCTGTATCAGCACCTCCTCATTCAATTAAAGACCATCATTTGTTAGAAAATAGTTACTGTGTCTCAGAGTTTTTGGAATGAGATTTTATTATAACAGCGTCCCAGAGGCACTGGGCAATCCACACCGAGTCAATACCCGTTGGCCTTGACTTAGAAAAAACCCTTGAAAATAAATCAAAACCTTGTTCGTGACTTACCCAGCAGTCACTGTTCTTCTGCAAAACAATAATGAGAAGGCTAATTTAATGAGCTGCTGGTAGCAGTAGATGAGAGAGGGGGAGCAACAGAAAAAAAGAAAGAAAAAAAAAAAGAAAAAAAAACTACTTCGGGGACGCTGATGCAGACCTAACCTGACAATCTCTCTGCTCATCCAACAAGACACACTGAATTTTTTTTATCAAGGCTTAACAAAGCCCAGATAATTTAATCTGCCAAGTTAAAAAGGGTTTGAATCATACGGAGACCCTAAAGGGACGTGGTGGTGGAAAAATTTTTAGGATGGGAGAAATTTTTTTTTTCAAATCTTTTGCGTTCCCTCGCAAAACTTTTGCGTTCCCCTGAGAAACTTTGCGTTCCCTCGCAAAACTTTTGCGTTCCCTTGCAAAGATATTTGCGTTCCCACGCAAAAGTTTTGCGTTCCCTCGCAAAGATATTTGCGTTCCCACGCAAAACCTGTTGGCAGCTCGGACAGACACTTCCTGTTTAATGTCCCGCTGGCGTTTCAGAGCTTCGTACGTTAATGAAGCGTTTCATAGTGTTTGAACTTGGACTCAAATTTAAAGATATGTGGGTCAGTGCTTAACTCAAGGAGTTCAGTGAAGTTGGCAATACACATAGGCTATTCGAACTTCCCGGATCAATATTCTTGAGCTAAACGTTGTTAAAACACAAACGACACCTATTTACAATCACAGTAGACAACGAGCTACAACCAAATTCTCCTCAAAACGACCTTTATAATATAGGCTAAATGGATCTCTATGAGCAGGCGGCGGCTGTCTCCGAAGGGACCATCTGCAAAGTGCAATATAACCCAAAAAACGACTACAGCATCAACTCATAGTCAAAAATATAAAAATAGTCATTAACTTCAATGTTACAAACCACCCAATTCAGTTTACACATCAATGGTAAACCCACTGGTCATACTGCACTGCTTTTGCACATTTTATATTATAAAAAAATATATTTAATAACTTCACTGTAACACACCAAATTTAGTTCACACATCACTGCTCTAATGTTGGTTATACAACACTTAGTTTGGGAAATAATTGCACATAAAAAATAAGTAGGCCTATTCTTTACACAAATTATATTGGTATACGCAGCTAACATAGTTACAACCATAGCTTTTGCATTATTTGCTTACTGAATTGGATGGCATTACACTGTATAACGAAGTTACTGAATATTTTTTTCTAAAAATGGTATTATTGGTACTGAATTTGTGTGAAGCTACACAGTGAAGCTATTGAAGTATGTTAAATAATATAAAAAATGTACAGAAGGGTTTTGGGATTTGCACTTTGCAGACGGTCCCTTCTTCGGACTTGTCTCTCAATCGGCCGGTTAAAGACAAATTTATATTAAAGCTCGTTTTGTGGAGAATTGGGTTGTAGCTCGTTGTCTAGGTTACTGTGATTGTAAATAGGTGTACTGTGTGTTTTAACAACGTTTAGCTCAAGAATATTGATCCGGGAAGTTCAAATAGCCGATGTGTAGCCTATAGGCTATATTGCCAACTTCACTGAACTCCTTGAGTTAAGCACTGACCGCATTTCTTTATATTTGAGTCCAAGTTCAAACACTATGAAACGCTTCATTAACGTACGGAGCTCTGAAACGCCAGCGGGACATTAAACAGGAAGTGTCTGTCCGAGCTCCCAACAGGTTTTGCGTGGGAACGCAAATATCTTTGGGAGGGAACGCAAACATTTTGCGTGGGAACGCAAATATCTTTGCGAGGGAACGCAAACATTTTGCGTGGGAACGCAAATATCTTTGCGAGGGAACGCAAAAGTTTTGCGAGGGAACGCAAAGTTTCTCGGGGGAACGCAAAGGTTTTGCGAGGGAACGCAAAAGATTTGAAAAAAAAATATTCTCCCATCCTAATTTTTTTCCACCACCACGTCCCTTTAGGGGCTCCGTAGAATCATTTCCCTGCAGAGTTTTCAAATCTCTTAGGATTGTTTGTTCTTGTGAGAACTGGAATTTCATGGTTAGTTGTATGTGAACAAGTGCATAGCTATAAATGGATATGTACTGTAATTTACCCCAAATGTTAGGCAGTGTGCTTTTAATTAAATGTGAAAGTTATTTTTTTAATCGCAAGACCTCACAGCCAGCATAAATGTTCACTGAATTTACAATCAATTGTTATTATAAAAACTACATTTAAATATATAACATAGTTATATAATAATATACTGTAATATAATATAAGGCAGGGAATTTACAATTGTTATTATAAAAATACATTATTTATACTGTATATTAAAACATATATATTTTAAATACAATGTTTCATATAATCTAATATAATAATGTATGTTAATTTACCATGAATTATTTAAAAATACATTTTGAAAAAAAAAGCTCTCATTGTTTAAGTCAATGAAACTCCTGAAAAAAGAAAGTTAACAGTTTGGAGTGACATGACATGAGAGTAATGATGACAGAATTTTTTCATTTTTAGTGAATAATCCCTTTAAGCAGGGAAAGTCCAGAACTGTTTAGTGTTCTACAGTTTTAACAGTGTTTCATACCTGTTGGTCTTCCAGATGTGGATGGTCTCCTCATCAACATTGTCATGTTTTAGAGCTTGTTCATCCAAGAAGTCAAAGAAATACTTGACTGCAGGTGGAACCACAGTCCCGGGACACAACACACTGCGGAAGAAATCATCCACAAACTGCTGCAGTGTGCCCTGTAACAAAAACACAGCACATTGCTTTCCAATTCACCTCAGTCGTTTCCAATTAAATTCAAGTCTAAATGCGAATGAAATGTTCAAATGTACAAGCAAATATTCAGTCTAATCCACCTTCATAGAGAGCAGTCTGGTCAGGTAAATCTCAGTGATGGCTTTCGTCGTGGCCTTGTCTTTCATACTCCCTCTCTTTGATTTCACTTCGTCAAGCTCATCCGCTGGTCTCACCAGGTGAAATACTTTATCGTCCTCCAGCAAAGCATTTCCTGTTCAACATAAAACAAGCACAATTGAAGGACTGATTGCTCTTCCTGTGTGGAGAACAGTTATTTTAAGCACTTATTTGGTCCATTAGCTTGGATTCAGTTCTACTTTACTGTTCATTTAGTGCACCAGCAGATTTCATTCATTCAGTCTTTTTCCATCAATAAGGACTGTCAATATGTTTTAGACTATTAAGGGGATCAATAAGAAGCAATGCACTGGTGTCATTAAAACACAATTGGTGGTAGTAGTTTAAGACTTCAATACACTTCAAAGTCACTAACTTTCTTCGTGGTTGTCTTGATTCTGGTCGAAAGACTGCTGGGTGTGCAGAACTCTAGACAAGACAAGGGTGGCACAATCCCTCACCTAACACAAACACACACACAGAACAAAATATAGTTTTATTTTAACGAGAAATAATATGGAAGCATATTTTCAATCTGATTACTTAAATATGTAAGTCATTTTTTTATACCTTTAATAAATAAGACATCACAAAAAGATTGACAAGCCGAGAGAACTTCTTATTAAAAAAAATTGTAATAATATAATAATAATAGTCAAATAATTAGTATGAATAATATGTATATGTGGAAAATAATAAAATATTGTATAATAAAAAATATTATATTTTATAATAGTATTGTAAATATATAGTGGTTTTGTATAATGTTTAATGAAATAATACCGAATATCACTATTTAATACAAAATAAAACAATTAAATAAAAGGCCAGTAATAAAATAAAATACAACAAATAATAACATTAATAAAAAGCATTAACTGCAAAAAAACTGAGTTAAATCACAAATCAAATCATTTTAATAGACTGACAATTATAGCACAGTGACATGCTCTTCAAGACAACATTAATCAGTGAGAAACATAAGAGAGACATCATTTTTCAGTTTCTGACAGGAAGCACTTATGCAAATACTCACATTGTAATGGGCCAGTGTGTTAATTCGTTTCCACCTTCCCTCTTTCTGTGATGTCAAGTCCAGATCAGACAGGATCTGCCCTGTAGAGCCAGGGCGCCACTCTGTGGCAAGAAGAGGAAGTAATGTCTTACAACACGGTATTTTGGAACCCCAACAAACTTGGCATGAATTACACTTGACCACCTGAGAAAAAGAAAATCCCTGGCTGGTTTTTCCCTACACTACTTCTTTTTTAACCAGATTCGTCTGTCTGATGGATGATGCGAGACATCGGCTTTAACAATTCAGCACATTTGGAAGAACAACTCATTAAGAACTGCAGGAGTGCAGACCGACATGCACAAAATCCCACCATTAATCAAACCGCTATCTGTTCAGAGCCGGGATTAAGCGTGTCTTCCTCCAATTCCTTTAAATGCAGCACGTTGTTAATAAAGAGAGCCATTTATGCGTGTTACTTTCATAAAGTTTAGAGGCTTTTGGAAATGTCCCTGCTGTAATGAATCATATGTGCTGGGTGGTAAGGAAATTCAAATGTATGCGAGGTCTAACCGAGTGCGACGCTGTCCACCGTGGGTCTCTGGGAGTAGGGCAGATTCCTGTACACCTGCTCGATGATCTTCTCCTTCACCTGGGAGATGCTGTCACAGTTCAGGACTTTGACAGGGGTCACGTCGGGACCCTCACCGTGAACCAGCACCTGCAGGGTCTAAAAAGTTCAAATAGGCTTTAGTATACTGGTACCATCAAGTGTACAAAGGTCATCAAATAAACAAACAGATAAGAATCACTAGTCAATTACTTAGGCTAAAATCTTGGTTGTAATCCGCTAACAAAATTAAGAGTATCGTTTTTGTTTGTTTTCCAAGATCACATGAATCGCTCTCCGCCAAAACTGTTTCCTCCAGCGGATAATGGCTGTTCAGTCCCTGAGGAGCAGTTTTACAGTCGAGAATGAGATTACACACTCACTGCTGGCCAATGAAATGGTGTTAGGAGAACAATGATGGACACACTAACACGGTCTCCGCTTTCCTGAGTCTCTCTTACCATTCTGTATTAACAAGCTTTCCGTTGAACGGGTCCCTTACTGACTGTTTCTGCTAGGAAACCACCTTTGTAGACATATAAGGAGTAAACAGACATGCCACACACTTCAGAAACAAGTGTGGTTGCTAAAATATGTTTTCCAGGTAATTTCATCATCAGAAATTACACTGTCCTGCTGGAAATGAGAAAATACTACAAGTACTCACCAAAATACTGTACTCCACATCATCCCCCAGAAGTCCTGTGTCGTTTAGAGTGTACTTGGCTTTCTTCATCTTCGCATCAACTGGACCTTTTTCCACCTGGTGTTTAATGGCCTTAAAGAGCTTATAGAGCGGCTCACCGGCTGAGTCCTGCAAGAACACATTAGTCAGCCAGCCTCCAAAACCAGAAAACAATTGCTGCAATTTCTATTTGTAGCAAAATTGTTCACCTTCAGGAACTGGTAGAGACATATGGACATCCAGTTACACAACATCCTCTCCACAACAGTCTCAGATCTAAACAGGAAACACAGACCGACGATATCATGCCAGTACAGCCAATTTCCGAAAAAAAAAAAACAACAACAAAAAAACGCTTTGTTATCTTGCATTTGGATAAATTATGATCTTCATTTGAACAATCCTGATATTGATGGTTAAAAATCAAGAACGTACTTTTCTCAGTGTCTCTTTTCAGTGTATACATTGAACAATAGAACACAAGCTCAGCACACAAAAAAACAAAGTACAACGAAACCAGTGTAGAACGATTCACAAACAAATGACCCGTTTCATTTAATGAACGGTTCAAAAAGACACGTTGCCAGTGTAAAACACTGCCCTGTATAATTTACAGCATTATATGGAAGAATATATAAGCAAAATGAACAACAGAACTGAAATATCCCTAAATAAATCTGAATCAAATTGAATCAAACAGGAATTAAACTGAATGACAAGGTTGTGAATTTGAATCAAATCAGGGGCTCCCTACTAAGATTGTTTACTCGTACAAATTAAAAGGGCCAAGGCCCAAGTCTATGATATACTAGTCTAAAGTCATTCATTATTGAGTTCAATCAATTGCAGAAAAATTGTGCAGCAATATTTATAGTGATAATTATGGACACATGAATTTGATATGGGGTTGGTTCTGACCTGCGGAGCATGAGTTTGGGGTTCTTGCTGTGGACATATTCCTCCATGAGCTCCAGCAAGAGGGTTCTCATGATGTCCGTGTAGTACTCCAGCTTGCCATGCAGCGCCACCGTCAACAGGGAGGCAAAGTAAACCTTATTCCTGGCATTGAACTCCTGCCGGCCCTCCAGGGTACGAATGAACTACAACACACAGATACAGTACATAAGTCAGCTAATACATCGAATCCAGGAGTACACAGACATGTCAGCAGAGCAGAAAACACATTTCAATATGTAATCAGGGTGTAGTCTGGAAATGAAGTTAGGCTCTCACGTTGATGAGGAAGGTTTTGCTGTTCAGGAGATTGGAGAACTGGTTGAGCGCCTGGTCTACAATGGGTCTGCGGGATTCTGGGATATCCAGCTTGCCAGTGATCATGACATCGTTGGCTCCATCTTTGGAGGGCAGGAAGAAAACGCGGTTGGTGTAGTTCTTATAGTCCAGGAATGGGATACGAGCTTCACTCAGATCACTAGTGTGGTCCTCCATCTCTATCATAAGATCTAAGAGAAACAGAGAGTTGATGCTTTCAGAATAACAAAAACTCATCTTTGTTCTGCAAAAAAGCAAATATTTTGCTGAAGTGGCAAGCAAAAAACAAACAAACGAAGTCAGAAAACCACATGCAAATCATAGTTTGTTAAAAAGACTCATTCAATTTGATTATAAGATGATAAACTATTTGAGAAGCAGGAAAAAGTCCGTCGGTATGAATGGCTTGAGATCTTACCTGTGAACTCTTTTTTACAGCGATCTCGGACACTCTCTTCTAAATTCGCCAGCTGATTTTTGATCTTCTCGTACTCTCGTTCTGCCTGCTGGCTTTTCCTCCTGCACACATGCAAACACCAACATTATTTTTAATCTTATTTACTGCTGCATATGACTTATGCATATGACTTAATTTTTTATTAAAAGTAGAGAGAGAACGAGAGAGAGCAGGAAATTCTAATACTGTTTATTTGCTGTTTAAAGTGAATTTTAATTTATGGCTTGATTTTTTTCATCTACTTAATTTAATTTACTTATTATTAATCAATTCAAATACAATACCTTTTTAATTTTTAATAATGACACTTGAGCATGAGGATAGGAAATCCAGATAATATGTTTATTTGCTGCTAAAAATCAAAGTGAATTTTTATTTGTTATGATGACTTTTTAGTTTAATTATTTATAATTTGTTGACTTCTTTATTTGTTATATTAGACAGAAATGAAATGAAATGATAGAGAGAAATGGAGGGAATGAGACCATATATAGAGAAAAAAACGTA
This sequence comes from Tiaroga cobitis, assembly GCA_030578255.1. Lineage (NCBI taxonomy): Eukaryota > Metazoa > Chordata > Actinopteri > Cypriniformes > Leuciscidae > Tiaroga > Tiaroga cobitis. The sequence continues at coordinate 33,798,333 of CM060594.1, read as the reverse complement.
TGTCTGAGCGTGTGAGCAACTCACTAGACCACAGATTTGAAATCGAAGTTATTAAGTTCACATTATTACAGTCTGGTGCACTCTGAGGTTTGTTACCTGTAGCAATAGACCGACGCTGCAATGAAGAGGACCATGGGAATGAGGACAGCAGGAATGATGATGTAAAGAGGAACCTCGTATTTCCTCTCAAAGCGTACAGATCCGACTTTCCACTCGCCTTTTCCGAATTTGATCTGAAAAAGACGAGAAACTTTGAACGCAGGGTAAAATTGGTCAGAACAACTGTGATTAAAACTTGAGGAGAACAGTCTCTAACCAGCAGCTCAATGGCCTCTGAGCTAGTGTCTCTGCGATGGCGTCTAGAGGTGGATTTAGGAGGGCTGGAGGGGGCCACGAGGAACAACTTATCGTCCTCTAGGATTGTCACCACGCACGGCTCATCGCCCACAAACGCCTGGGCCTCTCTGGCAGTCATGGCTTTGGAAAAACCTCGACCCTGTAACACACAAAAGCAATGAAGCAGTGATATTTTTTTAAAGCACAATACGCAGTAACTGAAACAAACCCCCCTTATAATATCTTTACTGCAAAATCTGCTGTTGGCAAAAATACTTGCATTAACATTGATGATGCTGTTTTCCGTGATGGCTTTTTCGGTCAAAAGATCGAACAAGGGGTCTGGATGGTAAACAAAATTAGTCAAGTTCTCCACCAAGTTGTCCAGCTGGATGATGGTTCTTAAGGAAAGGTTCACATATGTCTTGTTTACAACCGGAGAGAGGAACTCCAGTACGGATTCGTTCTTGAAGCTAACTTCTTGAACGAACTGCAGGAAAGAAAACAAGTCAGTTTAGCACTAAAAAAGAAATGAGACAGCATGGTGTCAGCTGCATGATGAATGTTGCTTATTAACATTAAGAGAAGGGAGACAGAGGGAAGGAAATATTAGGAAGATGCAGACAGAGGAGAGTGAGAGAGGAAAGGGAACTCTTCAGCTTGGAACCAAGCAATGGGTTATGACAGCCAGACATTTGATCAAAAGGAATTTGCACAAAAATGAAATGCTGACATTTCTAAGAGCCAATCAATAACATCTGACAGAACAAAAATAGGAAACCAGAACATTTCAAATTAAAGCACAAGCAACTTATTCAGTTATCGTAATATTAAAGAGATACTTTCAATAAACAATAACTTAAATTAAAGTTGTTTAGACAATGTTTATTATACGTTTATTTTATATACTATTACATTATTTATTAATATTTTGATTTAGCTTTTATTTTGATTTATTTAAAATTTTTGTATTATTAAGTTTTAGCATTTTTTTTATATTTATATTTTGCTTAAATTCATTGTTTTAATTTGAGTTATTTTAGTATTTAAACTAATTTTATTTCAGTTAGTTGCCAAGGAAACAATTCTTATTTTTTTTTCATCTAATACTTATTTGTATTTATTTCCGACTCTTTTCAATTAACGAAAGCTATTTTTAATCGTTTTAGTTTTAGTTAACAATAACAACGCTGCATCCAACAGGTTTGGAATGACATCAAAGTAAACGGTGACATCTGAACTTTGAATTTTTAGGTGAACTATTCCGTTGCGGAATTCGCTTCACTATGAATTCCAACCTTGCTTATTGTAAGAGACCACTAACTTGACCACAGATTGGTGCAAAAGCATCATGACAAACATGAGACGCACCTCCATGTCGCCAGAGTTGAGATTGAACTCGTCAGAAGAGGGCAGCACTCGCATGGTGGCTCTTTGCACCTGATCAAATCCAGATCCCGTAACTAAGATCTTACGGCCTCCGCTGAAAACAAAACAAAACAAAAAAACATACAGACATGTAGCGCTTATATACACAGCCATTTATTCTCACCTCTGGACCCACCCCTGTTGACGTCTTATTTGTGATCAGATTTTCAAAGCTAAGACATTCAACGTTAGAAATGCCTAATAGCGAGCGACAGTAAAGCGACCTGTATGTGTAAGCAAAGATTAAGAACGGACTTACCAAACAAAGCTGGCCTGTGGGGAGTACTCTGTGACTTTGGGATTTGTTGAGTATTCAAAACCGCTGACTTCTTTGGAAGTGTCCTTGCCGTACTTCACAATAACAAGCAACTTATCTGAAGGAATCTTCTGTCCTTTATATGGGCCTGTTTTGCAGGTGATCTTCTGGCCAAATGTCAACCTGTTTGAAAACAGAGGCACAATCAGCATCGGACAAAGATCCAAATCTTCCAGAAATCTACTGCTTGCTTGTTACTCACACTTCACAAGGCTCTCTGTCCACTGTGATGCTGATGTCATCTTTACTAGCCGTGTCTAGGTCCTGTCCTGTGATAGTGATGATGGTTCCTCCAGCAGCTGGGCCTTTAGAGGGGGACACAGCCATGGGGACAGGATCCTTGAAGATGGGAAGAAAACTCTTTCTGTTAACATTTGCTCACTTACAGCTCCCTGAGAGCTAATTTTTCTACATAAGACTAGCTTTATTAAATATTAATAAGGCTATGTATGCACAGTCATTGTTTAGGAGAAAACATAACATAACTTCAATTGAAACTCTGAAAAGATATAATAACTTATACATACATTACCTTTTGGGGTCAGTAAGATTTTTGAAATTAATACATTTATTCATACACATTATATCTCAAAATAGGAAACAGTTACTTTAAACTGCAATACTATTTTACAATATTATTTACTGTATTTGTGATTAAACAAATGCAACTTTGGTAAACATACTGTAACAGACGTCTTTCAAAAACTTTATAAAATCTTACAGATCAAAAAAATCTAAACCCATTTTACTTTGTGACTTATTTCCTGAGCGAAACTGAATATTCTTCTCTATTTTGACCGTGGAATTTAAGCAACTTTAAGCTGCAAGATTTCTTTGGTCAACCATCTTCACAAGCTCCATTTTGCTGGTTAATAGCACGACAATGCTGCTTCACGGGATCAGCAAGGGGATTCCTGCTAGTCTAAACTGGTTATTTCAGGGGTGCAATAAATTAGAATTAAGATTACAATCTTAGAAATTAGAAACAATCTTATGAGGCCACAAAGGCTTCATAACAGAGAAAGCAGTTACCCTGTAAGTGAATGACACTTTCGACTGTCCTACTCTCCCCCCTTCCACTTCCACTTCCACTGGCCCGACCAGGCTGGGTGCAGGGGGTTGTGAGTGGAAAGGACCGATCTCACATACGACACTGAAACACAAGGGTAGAACAGAACTATAAGCTAAACAGCTATTTCTAACTTACATATACAAGATGGACGCATTTTAAATGCTCTATATAATCAATGCATAGTCATCTAATATGGTGTTCATGCAGTACCTGGTAGAGACTGAGTATCTCTCCGGCTGATGTGTACATGGCACTCCAGCCACAGTGATTCTCTTAATGTCCTCCTGCTTGATGCCCAAGTTAGAGCCTTTTATTGTAACAGAGATCTGTCCATTCATCGGCCCATACCGGGGAACAATCTGGAATGAAAGTAGAACAACAAAGTTAAAAGAGACCTATAACACTCAAAACCGTAAACTAGAGTCACAAAGTTTCCCAATAACCACTGAGCCCTTGAGTGATACAGCTGCTTCAGAGAAAATCGTTTGCCAGATGACAAATAATAAAACACCATCAGGCACAGGCGGCGCGATCATTAGAGTCTCAGATGAATTCAACAAACACTAAAGTGAGAGTCTGAGATTGTGACTACCAGAGCAGCCATCTATATATCATTTAGGCATGAAAATTTGAAAAGACGATGAAAAGGAATGGTGTTTTCTAGAGAAGATGAGAGAGAAGATAAAGAGAGGGGAAATTTATGAACTGCATTTGAACCGGGAATGGCGATTTGTAATCGCTGACGATTACAATGAGATGAGATATGAGATATTTTCTGATGCATTTTGAGTTTAGTTTGAAGTGTGACAATGAATTTTGACGAACTGTATGCATTCCTAGCATTAGCAACGTTTAAAATAGGGAGAAAAACATGAAGACCGGTCCTCACATCAGTGATCTTTGGAGGTGGACACTGCTGCATCTCCGTGTTACACAGGCTTCTGTAGATGCAGGATTTTGGGGTGTCGCACCACACGCAGTTATACTTCGGGTCAGCGTTCTTACACAGACTGCAGTCCTCCCGTCTTACTGAACAATTGTAAAGCACCACTGGAAAGAAAAATAGAGGAAACAAAACACCACTGACACTGAATTCATCATCTTCAACAAAATAAGGCTCAAAATTGTTCCTTAGTCTTTTTGTTTTGTAGAGGAATAAACATTCCATTAAACATGCTTTCAGAAATTATGAGTTATGCAAATTAGGCTATTTATTGTTGTATGTGGTGATTTATTAGTCACATTTAGCACAAATATATGTATTCAAGTTTGATGCTGTCACCAAATTGTCCAATTGAGGTTCTCACTGTTTTTGTGGCTGATAAACAATGCTCAGAATATGTAGGCTGAGCGGCTGACCGACATATTTATTAAAAAATATTGGCGTCGATATACTGTAGTTAGCTACATTTGATTATGAAAATGTAGTGAGGTATGCTACAATGTATTAAAGTGTAATTTGACTGTAGCTTAAAGGGATAGGCTAGTTCATGTGTAGACATGTTTAGCAGATGAGGACTGAAAATGACATCTTTCAGTTAAAAAATTCACATCAATTCGACCTGGATGACGTACATGTGCTAGCTACAAACTACTTACCTATTATGCTTTTTCGGATATTAACTTTAATGTACTGTAGTGTGTAATATAGCTGTTTGTGAATGTAAAAGGGCTGCAAAAGTTTCAAAGACCAAAGCGCACACAATAAATGTTATTGTCACCCCAAAAAAAAAAATATATATATATATATATAATTCTGTACTGCCTGAAATGAGTATTCAGTAATCCCAGAATTACTTCCTGCACGAACCTACGTAGGTCTGTAACAAATCTGCATAATGCCCGCTGCGCATATGGTCTTTATTGGCTGCCGTTGAACAAACGCCTACTTTGACCAGCCCTCAAACACTGTAGTTGTAGCTGAGGCCTGGAAGAGTTTGCACTGCGAAATCAAAACCGCTTTCCATGCACTTCCAAAGGATGAGGACTCGGTATCGAATTGAAATGGTAAAACTGATGCCATCGTTACTGTTTGTATCACTGTGTTTTCAAGTCTCCGGAAACCTCTGGAGCTAAAATTCAGATACGGTAAAGGCAGTTTCATTACCAACATGTGCTGTAAGCGGTGGACCAATCACAACAGACTGGGCCAATCAGAGCAGAGTAGGCTCTCGGAAAGGAGGCGTTTAGAGAGACCAGATCTTTTATTGAACCATTTCAGGCACAGTGAGAAAAGAGGTGATGATGCAATGTATATTATGAGAAAATAACAGTTTTTTGATCTTGGATGCATGTAAACTTTAAAATAGCATAACAGGGGCACTTTAAATTAAATTAGTTCCCCCATAAATTAAAAACTTTTCGAAGCACATTTATTTTTCATCTGAAAAAGTGCTCATCTGCTAAAATTGTCTAAACCATCCCTAGATATAAAACAAGATTCATGAGATCAGTTTCCAAGATGTAAATTATAACTTATGTAAATCTGCTTATTTTAAGTCATTCATCAGATGTGTTTATACAACCTTTCCAGATATTTAAGATCCATGTTTACTGGATGAATGCCGTTTCAGAGGAGTTTTCCTACCTCTAACAACTATTATATGGACCAAATTCATTTAAATATACCTCTGAGGGTGCTGTCAATCATCCTCTCTGTGTCTTTATCCTTTATGTAGAACGTCACATTCACCTCTGGCTCTTTGTCATACGCAAACTGGCATAAAAACAGCAGAATGGTGTCATTAAACATGCAAACAGATACAGACAAACACATCATCGTATCTGGAACAACTGTGTGCAGCAACAAATTCTCCCCTGATGTGTTTGAGAACATGATCACCATGTGTTTGCTACGCCCACATAGGACTGAGTCTTACACACACATGCAGCTCAATAGCATTAAATGCCATATTGGCTGGTGCTCAAACTTCAGAAACAAATCAATGTGTGAACAGAGGAGAAGGGAGGAAGTGAGGGAGACATAATAGGAGGAGGAATACGAGTGGAGAGTACTGACCTCATATCCCTCAAATTTGTATGTTGACCCCTCAGACACCACAGTCACCTCGCCCACCTGTTTCATGAGCTCAGTGCCAATCTGAAAGGTTTTGACCTGAGAGAGATGGAGAAAATGCAATGCTGTTTATGCAGACTCTTTAAGAAGCCATTTTACTATAAAAAAAATCATAATGTTCTGTAATTAAATAAAAATAGTCTAAACTATATTTTTTTACTTTTGTCCTTGGTAGTCATGCGAGGAACGCGATTATATCCGCGGACACTGTGGATAATATGAGGGTCGGGCGGGCCAAGTAATAAAAAATAACATTCTGATTAATTGAGGGTGGGTCGAGAGTGGATGAGATAAATCATTAATGATGGATATATTAATGTGTTTAAAGCCTAATTTTTCGTCAGGCACTAATTTTCGACTTCATTAAGCTACGTACTTGCGGGGTCCAATTGTTTAAGCAGTAATGGAGGCAAAACAGATCCGAGAGAAATTTCAAAATGGAGAATTAAAAAGTGTGGGAGCGTTAACTTTCAAGTGAAGTAGTTATCCGGGACGAATCAAGTGCTGGGTATGTGACATGTAACGGCTGTGAAGAACTGTATGTATATGACAATAAACTAATAATGCCTATAAAGCCCAAGCCTTTTCTTGGGCTGATGCGGATTCGGATGACGTTAGAGCTGATCAGCGCATCACTAGTCACTAGAAAGCTACATAGTTGGGCATAGATTCATGTCTCTTATAACACTTCATATTTATGTATATGCATTATTGTTTAAAAGTTTGGGCTCAGTATGATTTGTTAAAAGAAATGAATACTTTTATTCAGCAAGAAATTTTAAAAAGTGAGAGATCTATTTCAAATAACTTTCTTTTCAGCAAAGAATCCTGACAAAACTGTATCATGGTTTCCAAAAATAATAAGTGGCACAATTGTTTTCAACATTAATAACATCAGATTTGCCAACACAGGAGAGAAAAAAAAAAAAAGTTAAAAAAAGTTAATTTACCCTGTAATAATATTTTACAATAAAATTACAAAATTACAATAAAAGTTTTTTGATAAAAAAAAATGCTGCCTTGGAGAGCAAAAGAAACTTCTTTAAAAATCTTACCGACCCCAAACTTTTGAACGATACATCAAAATAATTAGAATTATGTGAAATTAATTAATACCAAAATAATTTAATTTAATGAATTAATGAAACTTAAATCAATATATCATTTTCATTTATTAACGGTATTTAGAAAGCATCCGTTTAAACAGTGCATCCGTTTAAACGTGGTGGATAATGCACAGCCACCACGTCATTATCGCAAAACAAAAAACTTATTTGTAAAACTTCTTTTCTTCAAGAAGATCTACTGTAGCAATGCATGTGCTTTACCGAATATTTTTCTAGATTTTTGCCCTGAAATTGGATGGGAGTTTTGATGCCAACAGGAATAAGCAGAGGTTCAGGGATCTCAAACTGAGGACACCTGTCATCCTGCAAAAATAAACAAAAGAAAATTAAATAAAACTATTATTAGTCATGTTTTGTCACCAGAAGATGATCGCTCGCCATATATTAATGCACAAACAGGCATATTAATTTACACGCATGCATTCATTAACTATCATCCTAACATGACTCACCTCAGTGTGTTTGATGATAAGATCTTCCTCGACAGACTCGACACTATCACTGCATGTGTGATCACGAATGTTCCACTGGCAGCCCCACTTACTGGTCACACATGCGATGCACCTGCAGAACACACAACCGACCAATCAGAAGGAAATCCTGAATGGAATATACATTTTTAAAAAGCTGCCTGATACTCACGGAGTATTCTCTGATCTTTTCACCACGGCTGCACAGTTGTAGAACTCAAATGCACCGGATGCCACTTCAATGCCGTCATTCACTGTGATTTTCACTGGCACTGACACAAAATCTACACACATGCATATGGGAAATGGGGATCAAATGGGCTATTGGGTATGAGTAATTCATTAGACCAATTCTGAACTTTTAGAGCTCAACAGGTTATAGCAACGCCAAGGTCATGAGTTTGATTCCCAAGAAAAGCATGCCTTGATAAAAGCTTATTTAACTCTAGAATCAACAAGTAATAGATTAAGCTTCCGTGTGATTTTTTCATCTGATCAGTCTCCAAATTAAAAATCACAAAACTAGCAAATTACAAACATGAAGAAATGAAAAACTATTCGTGCCTGGCGGCATTTTTTAGGCATTCTGCTCGACAAACACCATCTGTTTGTTCAGGGAGAGAGGACGGCTTCACAGTACGTGATTATTAAAGTTAAAGGCAAACAGGCACTTCTCACCTAGTGTCTCAGGTGTGGGCGGGATTAACTCAGAGGTCGGGAGATCACAAATGACCCGTGTGCCTTTCATAGTAGCGTCACTTATGTAGTCACCAAACTCACACATAAGTCTGTCAGGACTGTTGATACTGGGGAGGGAGGGGATGTTAATCTCCACCTGCAAGTTTCAACCAGAAAACATGGATTTAAGAGTAAACGTATAATAAAATATATATAAATATGTTAAATATCTGAATTTGTGAATTTGTTTATGGTTGTTGGATGACAGTTTTTAAATGTTCAATATTTAGGGCTAAACATAAATAAAAATAAATAAAAAAGGTAATAATAATAATTTAAGTATAATTAATAAAAACATAATTTATTAATAATAAATAACATAAATGTGATATTATTATAAACATTATACATTTCTAATGATTTTTTTCAATCACTTAATACGGTTTTATTGATTTTCATAACTTTTTGATAACTTTTCCTGTTCTGAAAATCACAATTTTAAAATTCTCTGTCATTTCAAGGTTTTGCATGACTGTGGGAATCCAACAATATGCAATGTGAAAAAGAAAGTTGAAATAATATTGATTTCAGCAAATCAGGAATATACTGTCATTATTCATTACAACCGATCCAGGAAGTTAATTACGGAATACAGGAAGCCTCTTCGTTCAACCATGACCATTTGAGTTTCTTCTAAGACATATTAGAAATGCACGAAGAGTGCTCTGTGCGTTCATGTGGTATGAATAGTTTCAGGTGCATTGTTTACTAACTTTATCACATCAGCTCATGAAAAAGGGATTAGATTCACAGACTGGATCTGTCAAAGCCAGTAAATATCAATCCTGAGTCAATCCTTAAGAGCTTAGGGTTTAATATAACGGCAGACTGTATCACAGCGTATACGTGTTATGCTTTCGTACCGGGGTCCTATGCGTTTTCTTGCAGCTGATGTTGGGGGGCTCAAAGGACTGAATGGCTACACATGTTTGTTTTGGACTCCACAACCAGGCATTCTCTCCATCTCCCTTGCGACAATCCTTCTTCCTTGTACAACTGCAGGAGAAAAGCAGACATGGGTAATGAGCTACACAGCATTTGCTTTAACTGGGCTGAACACAGGTATGCAATAGCACTAGCTAAAATTTAACAGACAACTCCAAGACTTGGATTACGCCATATTTTAGAGGTTAACATTTATTTATATATATATATATATAAAAAAGAGATCTCTAAACAGTTTCCTGCTTGAAACCATACTTTAATATAGATGGAAGTTACATGAACCTAGGGAGCAATTGATCTTTTATTTGGCAGTAGAAATATCAAACTCTGTTGTAGTGTGGCAGTGCTATTACTTGTCCAATCTTTAACTGGACAAGAATGCCCAAATGATGTTGTGCTTTTGGTAATGAACTGAATGAATCTAACAGACTTACCGGCCCTCCAACACACACCAGCCACAATATGGGTCCCGTTGGGACACACATGAGTGACAGTCATTCTTCTGCTCACAGGCCTGCACTGGCACTTTGGTGATCTACACAAAAGAGAAGCAAGACAACATATAAAAGGCAAATTTGTTTATGATGCCTAATAGCTGATGCATCTGTGATTGAAGGTTCTGCTTCTCCATTAAGAATGTTACAATGGACAAAAAAAGTCAATATTGTACCAGAACATAAAGCACTGCTCACACAGAAGCCACTTTCAAACCAAGCAGCTTTCTGTTGCTCCCAATAGGGCGGATTCCAACTGAAACTATGGGTGTTTCACAATTCACAGTTAATACAGTATTTTCTATCATTCCATTCAAAAATCCTTTCTTTAAGGTTGGCAAACCAACCTTATTCAAACTTATTTTAACCAGTGGATAATCCCTGCTGACTCAATGTGATATAAGCGTTGTGAATCTGTTAATAAACAAACCTTTCTGCCAGTGGTGATGTACAAGTGATCCGAAGTTGAATCAAAAAAGAGGTTTTTGTTCACCCCACCATCTGCGCGTTCCCCTTGAATCCTGTGATAAAAGTCAGTGCGGTTGGGATCAAGATGCACCTGCAAGCGAAAAGTTAATGAATTGATTAATTCATTTTGAAAATGCTTTTATCCAAAGCGACTTTCAAGTTAACTATATTACAGGGGGGTAGTACAGCTAGAGCAAGTCCTGGGGTTAAGTGCATTGCTCAAGTGGTTGTAGCTCATAAATCATCCATCCTTGGGTTTAAACCAACAATCTTTTGGTTACCAGCCCATATCGTGAACCACGAAGCCAGACCACCACAGCAGTCAAACCTCAAGGGCTTAAGTGAAATTCAAAGAGAATAGAAACCAGACGTTGGAATGGGACTCACCTTTAAGACATCCGCTCCACCGGTTCCCAAGAATGCCACCGTGTGCTCATTCTCCACCGCTACAGCTACAGCTGTCAGCATGTCATTTCGGGTGTAGATGGGTTTGACAGACAGAGCATACTCCGGTTTACTGGCAAGTGGAGACGGCAGGAACTCTGCACCACATTTATATTCCTTCACCATATTCTTCTGTTGGGCGAAAATACACAGCACATTCAAAAAGGTTGTAAACGACCACACAACACGGAAGCAGAGTTGAAGAAACACAAAAACTCACATCTCTTTTGGTCTTGCAGATGGCCTCTGTCTTGGATATGTAGGGTGAATAAACGGTCTTTGGTTTCTCGTCCTCCAGAACTTCTCCTATGTAGCAGGATTCAATCACCTCCTCAAGCCTAGTGTTAATGCTGTTGAGTGGGTACATGCACAAGGCTGATCGACCGCCATCCTCATCTGCACTGAACACAACAAATAGAACCTTATCGTTGAGATTCGAAGAGGTGATATTCCTAGCCAAAACTTCACCAGGTTTGGCCAGATATGCCGCTTGGACCTTGTTGTACGTGTTCTCCTGTTGTTCAACACTGGCGGTGCAGTTGAGCTGAAGTTCGGTGTAAGAATAATAATGATGGTCATTTTCGCACAGGCGTGCTACAAACGTGATCTTCCTGCTGTCACTGGTGCCCGAAGTGCGTGAGAACAGGAAGTAGATGTAACCGTTATCCTTGAATGCACGGCGAAAGTCATGGAGGTAGCGCTGGACAAAAGGGCTAGCTTGCACAGTGGAAGCTTCAACCATGTTCTCAAAAACATCCATTTCCAAATGCTCCTGCAGCAACCGAGTGCTGATGAGTTTTGAGCTATCCGAGCCACCGTAGCCCTTCCCTACTAGAAATACACTGAGGTTTCCATTAGAATTACCATCTATATAATAAGAAATGACCCCCACCACTGCAACAGACTCCTCGGTGCTGGCCACGTATGTCTTCTCGCCTTTGGTGTCACTGTAGTACACCGGTTTGTCCACACTGTGAAGGTCTACCAAAGAGCAGATGCCCCTGAAAAGGCTTCCGCAAACAACTAGGGTGCCATTGGCGGAGTTAACCAGCAGGAGTTTGTTGATGTTGTCCGTTTCCTTTGCGTCAGTGCACTGTGCAGTGATCGGTGGAGTGCACTGTGGGTTGTCATTCTTAGGGCCTGTTACAGCACTGCTCTCCCGTTGTAGTTTATAGTTCAGCTGATAGATCCCATTTATGGCACCAAGGTAGATTCGTCCGGTTTGAGGGTCCTGAACGACATTGTTGATGACTGTTGTAGACAAGAACTGGTCTTGAGTATCATCACAGCAAGATGAGCCAAAACACAGCAGCAGAGACAGCACTGCCAGGGCCCTCCACGCCATCACTTGAAGAGAGAGACAAAAAAAAAACAAGATTATCATCACATAATAGGTCCACGACCAAGTTACATGGCCTTTTGAAAAAGTCATCACCAAACCACTAGAGTGTCTGGATTTATTAATTTATTCAAACATACTTCCAATTTATACCTACAATAAGTGATATGTGTGGAAGTTTTCCATTTGTTGAAAAACATTTTTCAAAACTACATGAATACAAAGATTACATTTCTAAGAACACTCTCGGACACTTATTTGTCAATGACCAAACAGAGATACTTGCCTTAGCAGGCCGCACTAATGAAAAAAAAACGCACTTGAAAACTGACTTCTTTTTGGAAGCTGGAGAATTGCGTTGGTATGCATCATTATAATATAGTGAAGCAAGCACTAGTCAGACGTCGTACCAACAAAGACTAAGTTCAAAGAAAAATCGATCTGGCCTCTCAACTCTTCCCTCAGAAGGGTTGCCGATGGCTGCGTGATTTGACACGGTGATATAAGCAAAGCATTTCTAAAGAGCATTTCATCATACAGGCACATGGTTTCTCTTACCATTGCTATGCTGATGACACCCAACTCTACCTCTCATTTCAACCAGATGATCCCACAGTAGCTGTACGGATCTCAAGCTGTCTGGCGGACATCTCGGCGTGGATGAAGGAACATCACCTGCAGCTCAACCTGGCAAAGACTGAGCTTCTCGTCCTCCCTGCCAATCAGTCTCTACAGCACGACCTCACTATCCAGCTCGATTCATCCTCAATCACCCCATCAAGGTCGGTCAGAAATCTTGGAGTATTCTTTGATGATCAGCTGACCTTCACTGACCACATTACAAAGACAACTCGATCATGCAGGTTTGCTATGCACAACATCAGGAAGATCAGGCCTTTCCTAACTGAGCATGCAACACAACTTCTCGTCCAGGCCCTGGTCATTTCTAGGCTTGATTACTGCAATGCTCTTCTTGCTGGACTTCTATCATGTGCAACTAAACCTCTACAAATGATCCAGAATGCTGCAGCTCGTCTCGTCTTCAACGAGCCCAAAAGGGCCCACGTCACTCCTCTGTTCATCTCTCTGCACTGGCTACCACTCTCTGCTCGCATCAAGTTCAAGGCTTTGACGCTTGCTTACGGATTGACCACAGGTTCAGCCCCCTCCTACTTCCACTCACTACTACAAGTGTACATCCCTACCAGAAGCCTACGATCGGTCAATGAGCAACGGCTTGTGGTACCATCACAGCGGGGCACAAAATCACTCTCCAGAACATTCTCATTCACGGTTCCATGCTGGTGGAATGATCTCCCCACCGTCATCCGGAATGCAGAATCCCTGACAGCATTTAAAAGGCAACTGAAAACTCATCTCTTCCGGGAGCACTTAACATAAAAAAAAAAAAAAAATCCTTCCTTTAAATCCTCGCTTGCCTGGCTTATGCTACTCCGAGCAATGTTTGAACTTTGTATTTTGAGCACTTCTTGCGTTGTTTTTGCCTCTTCACGATGACTCGCTTGGTTTAGTCCTCAATTGTAAGTCGCTTTGGATAAAAGCGTCTGCTAAATGACTAAATGTAAATGTAAGAGGCTCGTCTTCCACCCCTGATCTCCTTTCATTCTCCTTTTCATCCGTCCCCTTACCACTTCATCAGGTCCTAAAAAACACTGGGGCGGAAGTCAAATGCTCAAAGGAATCACAAGGCGACCTGATTCCAGCATAACAGAAGGCTCAATGAATCATGGGTACACCCTAAGCAGGTGGGCCAAACAATCCAGTCATCCTTCCTGTAAACAACCCTTATGATAACCAGCATGGCATGCAAAGTTATTGTGTTAGACAGGAAGATGTAATCACAGTTGTTCCTTGTCTGAACATTCTTCAGATAATTTTAGCTGCTTATGAGTTTCAGGTTGTAAAAGTAGTTGGGTACACAAAATATTCCCCATATTCCATTACAAATCCTGCCAAGAATTCCACAGGAACTCATTCTTATTTGCCTAAACATGGTGATGATCCTCTTGAGTGAACTTCCACATAAAACTGACAATGGTGTTTAGATTGCCAGAGCACATACTTTCACAGCAAAAAGTGCAAATAGAAGGAGTCTCTCAGACACCACGATCCTACGCCCAGAGCTCATAAAGAATTCATGCTAAGAGTTTAGCGGATATTACAGCTCTTATTGGCTTTAATGACAGGGCTCCAGAGACACAATATGAGGCAGGGCAGTGTCTGTCAGAGCTCAGGCGTGCACAGGGCTTGCAATGAGATTAGACGTTACTGTGGGGGGAGTGTGTTAAATTGTGCTTGTGTGTATGTGTGTGTGACCGTCTGGTGTTAACTGCGGTCTTTGCTGCTGATTCAGAGTGCATTGGCAAATTGTCTGGACTGTACGACTTTAGACGGGAATGTAACGGGAAGGAGAAGTTTTGGCAAACTGACATGTTTCATTATAATTATCTGTACTGATGATCCCATCTCCCCCATACACAAGGTCAAATTATTAACAGAAACAATAATGCCAGTCTCTCAGTACAGACTTGATATTTGTGCTGAGTGTGCCACACGGCTCTGACTAAGCAAGCCATGTGATCACAAAAGAATGCAGTGTGCCTCATGACACACTCCTTGATTTGCATGTTAAACACACAAAAACATCAGTCACTAGTAAGGCAAACTTACCTTTTGTTAGCTCATTCTCAGGCTCAAGTATTAAAGTTTAAAAACCTTCTTAGGATAAAATTATAAAAAAAATGACACTGAACCAACATTGCATCCTATTGACATTCACTGTATGGAAAAAAAGAGAAACCAATGACACATTTTTAAAAATTTCTTGAGTTCCACAGAAATTAAGGTTCTTTATTGGAATCAATGTTTTCCTGAGGAATCTCCATGGAACTTTTCCATTGCACAAAAGGTTCTTTTTAGTGGAAAAAGTGCACACAAAAAAAATATTCTTTTTGGTTCTTTTTGGGAACTCAAAATTGTTCGTCTATGACATCGCTGTGAACCAACCAAAGTTACAGAAGTTTTATTTATGGGTGAACTATCCCTTGAAGTTTAAACTTTTCTACAAGTTCTCTAAACACACTCACAATCTTCAGAAAATCTAGTTTTATCCATCATCACACACAAACAAGCACATATTTCCAAAACATCCTGCCTGCTTGTGGCTCCACTGATACCTAGTCATGTGACCAGCACTCACCCTTCAAAACACTGTCTCAACAAGAATGAGTAGGAGGAAGTGTGTTTGTGTGTGTCTGCATCACTTCATTCCTCGGATTTACAACTGAGGGCATGGCTCAGATGGCCTTTGCTTTATTTCTTGATTCTGTTCTGATCCGGAGCCAAACCAAACACATTTCCTCTAAATTACTCTAGGTTTCTCAACCTGAGCCGACCGTGAATTAACTTGTAACGCAGCAGAAGTATGAACAGGGGGGGAGGGAGGCCTGCGTTTGATGCTCATGTTGTGAGTGGGAGTGTGTATTGCGGTTCGCATAACCAGCACCAGTGCGTTATTCCTTCTCCCTGCATTAAGAAACAACATGACGGGCAGCTCAGTACACAAGTAGACAAGTGCTGAACCAGCACTACCCTTACCGGTCCATTGGGTTGAACAGTGAAATTTCTCAGACAAGTTAAACCCCATATCTTTTCTAAAACTTCTTCTCACATACAAATGTTCTTTGACCCTTCATACCGTAGCACCTTGTTTCCTGACTCTCAAGTCAAGATCAGCTAACTCATGCATCATTTACAATATTCCCTCATTAAACTGTCTTAAGTGATGTTAAATATTTTCTCCTATCCAAGCTTAATATGTAGAGACACCTATAAGTAACCCATTCATAGGCTAATTTACCTGAAACGTGTAAACTCAGCTCGCTCTGCAGCACTATCAAAACATTGTTGGATTGGTTTTAGTCCTCAAACAAACAGCAAAGCAACATCAGCCCAACCAATGGAGTTAGTTTGGTCAGAGCTGTTTGTCTAACCAATGGCAGGTCAGGGTTTGTTTGCGAAAGATTTCTGAAACAAAAGGTCAAGGTTTGGTTGCGTGTAAATGAACATAATACCTCTGAAATCAGCAGCACGTACTGTTTTTTTTTTTTTTTGTCAGAATACCACCAAATAAAAGCTTGATGATTTAACATTTGACATTAAGACATAAATATCAGTACTGTAATTTTACACTGTACTATTAAATAAAATTATTTTTATGAAATACTCTATTTTGTATCCCCTATACTATACTCTAGTAGATGTTTTGCCCGATTTTTTTGGAGGGCTCTAAAAACTGCACATACTAACCGATGCTAACGTATAGATTCCTCCAGGTGTTGTAGACCTACTTGTTTTGATTTTAGGGATTCAGTTTGCCTATGCTAGTGGCATTTAAATCACACACTTCACCTTTAAAACTTACTGTTTTTTAATGCAGAGTAGGACGCCAGGTTCTGCCCTCCTATCATGGCCGCCTCTGCCTTTGCTTTTCAATGACTGTCTCCACGGACGGCTCGGAATGATTGACGGGTGAGACCAGCAGACTAATTAAGGCTGGGATCAGAGGGAAAACGAGTGGCTGAACACACACAGGTAAAAGTGGGCCAGTATTGAAAGAGCTCTTTGAATATGTAAAAGGGAGAGATTAAAAACATCCCAGTCTCCTGGAAGACCTGCCTCTCACTTTGGCTCGGTCCCAAACGGCACATTCAAAGTAGACTTACGTGGCCTTCATTGGCACGTGTCTGAAGTAAACAACTGAACGGTGTCACGATTAAAGTTCAAAAGGGTCCAACATATCTTAGTCAAACATATCAGACGACGGAGAAACAATATATTCAAATGTGAGTTCAAAATACAATCCTTTACTTTGTCAATGACCTGAATTTTGCCAATGCATCAATTAAAATTAAATAATTAGCATTTTAATTTGTTCTTCACAGAAATCTATCATGAATTCAGAAGAATTCATGGAATAGAGTACAGGTCGTACAGACTATTTTTCTGAAACATTTATGGTGCTTTTATTATTTTGGAGATCAGCAGCCGAGATCCCCATTCACTTTAATTTTGTTTATAACCATATCATTCTAAAAAAAAAAAAAAAAAAATAATAAAAAAATAATTTGTATTATCAACATCCTAACATAAATTAATAATAAAAGAAAACTTGGCTATTGTTCATTATTGTATTATATTTATTTTAAATTTAATTGTATTATATTTATTTCAAATATAATAATTTGAAATATATAATTTTTTTTTTTTTAAGATTGTGTTAATATAAATCACCAGTGATTAGACTAAATCAATAAATAATAACATCTTTTAAAAAATAAAATTATATACCGAGCCATTTTATACTATTTATTCAATGATTAAGATATACAATGATGCCTTTAATATAGTTATAGAACAGTTTCTTCACTATTTTAAGGCTTTTTGTGTCTGAAAAGTCAAAGAATATGTCTTCATATTTTAAGAACGAACGACAAATACAATCCGCAACATCTTTCCTTTTTTGCTCTACGAAAGAAATCATGCCATTCAATTATAACGACATGTCTTTATAAATATAAGAGCTTAAATATGCATATCATATCCCTTTAACGTGCTATGATGTTTGACTGGAAAATGAAGGGACATAGATGCAGGACACACAATTAAAGTGTTTACGATTGAGCAAATCTGTAGCGAGGCACTTACAGATTGAGGTTAATAGCAAGAATGCCCTTGTCTGGTGTTTGTGTGTGTGTGTGTGTGTGAGAAGAGAGAGTGAAGGAGAGTGTGTTTACTACCCAGCTGGTCCCAATCAAGTGAGAGACGAGTGCAAAGGTTAAGGTAATTACTCTGGCTGGAAATGAACTAGTTCAGGGCTCTGATGGCCGCCAGGAGGACGAAGGGGACAAACAAACAGAGAAAGAGCATCTCTCAGAAAACAGAATGTAGACAGACAGCGTGTATTTGTGCCTTTATGAAGCTTACGAATTTACCCTCTTCCTTATTAGCGTTCCTGAAACATCTCTATCACAATCTCTGCCTCTTGCGCTCCTGCTTTTTTGCACTCAATCACTGGTGCTGGAGATAATCACTCCATTCTACAGCTGTCAGCCACAGAGAGAGGGAGTGAATGGGAGATGAAAGTCAGTGAAACACGTAGCACAGGCTTTCATAAGCCAGGTTCGAGCACAGAATGCCCAAATGCAGTTTAGTTTCATACATTTCTTCAAAAACAATTTTGATGCAATTTGTCAGCAACACATCAACTGCTGTTACACGGTCAGGGATCAAAGCGAGGCATGCGTGTGCGCGAGCGTGATGTGCATGCTGTAAGATCGTAGGATCAATGGAGTCGTGAGGATAGAGTCTGTTATGCTAATGTAATCTAAATGACTCTTGTTAAGGACAGAGTTCATTAATGCCCTGATATATCAGCCCATCCCCATTAATCTCCAAAAACGAGAGTGATATTTCGGCATTCATGCTGCACACTAGACAATTTGGAAATCTCTTACTACTTGAAATAACCACTGGAATGGTGTTCGAGGTCACTTATCTGACTTAAGATGCACCATTTGACATCGTTTCCAAGACGGCAGCAACTTGGGCAACCAGGAACGGCAAGGGTGCGACGGGGTAGAGTTGTCAAAAAGTCACACACATATCCACGTGAGTACAGTGGGCAAGCAGAGGTGTTTACGATTCCGCTCAACAGCGCTCAAAGTGTCACATTTGTACCAAAGTCGGTACTTTTTGACAACTCTACTACGGGGTTCACAAACCATTTGCGTGGAAAACAATTTGCAAACACAAATAGAAAATAGATTTATTTTTAGGGCTGTCAAAAATAACAGGCTAGCTTTATATGTTTATTAACTATGTTTAAAGCAATAATTTAACTTAATATGGATTGTGAGAAGCACATTATAAATACATGTGAATTAAACTGAACAGGTTCATCTTCGGATTCACACATCGATTCACAATAGATTCACACATCTAACTGTGTGTAAAAATTGTTTAATACAAACGAAATGATTTTCAAATATTTTAATTTGTTTTGCTTTTAGTACAGTGAAAATAAAAGCAAACTCTTCCTGTAAATGTGCAAGACTTTAGATTCATTAGCCGCTATAGGTAAATACCTTGAAAAATAAATTGAAGTATACAGTAAAGCAATTTGCACTACATGGCAGCAAGTTTATGATTATGATAATAAATTAATATATGATAATAAATTAATATATGATAATAAATACCAGTTTGCAATACCAAGCAGCATAATGTACCATTTTTGTACAGCTAAAATAAGTGGAAGCGTCTGACGCTGGAAGCCTTGCACATTCAAGGTAAAAACGTCTGTGACTGCTGTCATTGTTAAAAATAAGGTGGATTAGTTGCCATTATGTTTAGGAAGGGGATCCCTTCCAGTGGGATTAATATTATTGGGCCGTCCTTGGCATCAACAACAACAACAAAAAAGTGCCTAAACAGGTCAACATTAACTAACAGTATATGCAGCAAAGAGTAAATAGCACCAATTACTATGGTCTGGGGCGACCCGTCCTTTTATGGTGATTCCGATTCCACATTCCCTCATTCACACGTGAATACTTAAAACACTAACAAATGTCGACAACTTTGGCACCTTTGCATTCTGCTCATCAGAAACAAACTCATGTCACGCACAGACACATGCAGGCAGTGGCGTGGAGCTGTGTCATCTCTCCCAGTGGCTCATAGAGAACAGCAGGCATGTTGATTAAATTTGACTGCTCATTGTGCCGAATCTATAATTCTCTCCACTTCAGTGCCTTCAACAAGCTAAGAATACAGAGAGGATCCCCCGAGCCATTACCTCAAACATGCACTCACACACAAACTTAAGGGATTGTCTTCGCACCTCCGTGTGCCTCGAGTTCGCACAAACGAAACCTCGACGTGAATACAAATAGTTTACAACGTATGCTGTTATGTGTGTGTGTGCATTCTGAAGTATTTTAAAGTACTGTTATCTGGTAGATCTATGATAATATAACAAGAATGAATACTAAAGAACCGCTCGCTTCAGAGTGCCCTTGAAGTAATGCTAGGGTAGATGGTAACCACTTAAAGCTAGCTGTGAGCGATAATGCGCGTGTGCTAGCATGTTAACAAAAGACAGAGAGAGAGAGAGCACTGGAAAGGAAGAGAGGGAGACAATTAGAGACAGAGGAAGCCAAGTACGACTCGGCACCACCGTAACAAGGCCGTCTTTGTGTGTGCGTCCGCTGGTGGGATCGTGCCCCTGATGGGAGTGTAAAATAACACAGCGATCCACATTCCAGACTATCGGCCGGCAAACTTTGCTTCTCTTGCCAGCTAGAAGAGCAAAAACAAGCAAATGAATAAATGGATGGAAGAATAAACAAAGGATTTACTACATGGCCAGAAGTATGTGGATGAACGCCTCTTTCTAATTAAAGGGATAGTTCAGCCAAAAATGATTTACTCAACCTCGTGTCATTCCAAACCTGTATAACTGACTGGGGAATACAGGAAATTTTGAAAAACTTTTTTTCTTTTTTTTTTGTCATCCATACAATAAATGTCAATAAGTTCCAAATGTTGTTTTGGTCCCCATAGACTTTCACTGGACTAAAAAAATCAAGCACACAGCCATTTAATCTTTGCAGATCACAGTGTACGGAGAAAAATTCTGTAGAAAACCCCAATGCAATGCATAATTGAAAATACAGGTAAAACACCTGTGAAAAAAATCAATACGGATAATTCCTTAATATAAACATATGGCCCTATTTTTTGGAATTTTTCTTAGAGTATAACATTAATAGTAGAAGGATATCAGGTGTAATTGTGTGTTAAAATATAGTTTGTTGAATAGTTTAGGGGGCAAAAAGTTGGCGATGAAACAAGCAAAAGCTTCCTAAAGCATTATCTATCCCTCCTTCTCCATCCCTCTCTCTCTCTCTCTGTTTTCCCTGCAGCTATGGAGTTTACTGCAGAGATAACGTATCTTTTCCACTTGATAGGTTTCCTAATTGCACTCACTTAAACACACAACCGGCAGCTCCATCCAGAACACATTGCATTAATAAATTACACTGGGGCTTAATTAGCCAAGGCTCCAATGCCGGAGGCCAACACACACACACACACACCTTATTAGGTGTGACTCCCAGAGTCTTTCAACAGAAAAATATCCCTATAGCACAGGATTGTGGGTAAAAGTCAATAACTTTACCAAGGCTGACAGATTCAGCAGTCTTCAGAGAGATGGGAATGGAGATGGAAAGAAAGAGAAAGTGATTATTACTGCTAAAGAGGGTTTTTGGGAGCAAAAAAAAAAAAAATACAATACAAATCTGTCAGAAAGATCACATAAGGGTCAATTCAATTTGCCCAGAACTGAATTTATTCATAAAACTGCTGACTAGTGATAGACGACATATTGGGCAGGTCAAATAACCAGTGGATATTTTGAAATGATCAACACTTACACTGCAATTTCTTTTTATTCTTTTTAATCAAGACAATTAGCCAGTCACAAAATTGCCTTATCGATGGATACTAAAAATTCAATTTGAAAGTATTTATTGCCAATTTGAAGTTAAAAGAAAAGTATGTTTTAATTCAGCAATTCTGAGTGCATTTTATTTGCTATCATTACTTGCATTTATATCAGCATATATATATACACATGTGTGTGTGTGTGTGTGTGTGTGTATGTATGGATGTATATGATGTTGCATAATCGGGCAGTAAATACGATTTTTTTTTTTACGTTGCTGCAATAAAAGAACATTTATATTTGACATACTCTAGAATACATAATAATAATAAATTATTTATTGAATACTGAAATACTAATATGTATATAATGCAAATAATTAAAAAATAATATTAAAAATAAATAACCATTTAAAAAAAATATCATGCAAACCTTTGAGTTTCACTTTAGACATTATTTAGTGGACTACTTCCTCCTGGTGATTGTTGGCTGCTCCTCATAATGTAAGGGATTTCAGGTTTTAATATCCTTTTGGGGACATTTGGAAATCTGACCCCCACTATGTTGTGGTCTATTTTTCCCTGAACTGCACCTCTTCAGATGATTGGGTGCACTCTGTGGATTATACGGGATTAGATAAAACATTTTCAGGGGGCAAATTATTCAGAATAGCCCTCATGAAAGGACTTTAGCCATCATATTTGCAGTTCTTGTACTTGGACCGTATAACATGCCATCAAAACCCTCATGTCACTACACTCATTACAAAGGGTTTAAAAAGCCTCTGTAATTTCCATAATGAATAAATTGCAATAACCACAGCTGCAGGCATTAATACTTCACAAATCCTCAGGCTAACCCACTGTATGACCCACTTAATGCCAAAGGGGCTTTATACAGGAAATCCTTCTAATAAGTAGTATTGTGGTCAGTTCTCACTTTCTGGCACGCATCACCATTCCCAACTAAACTTATTCCTATAGCTGATCTGGTCTGACTGCACACCCTGAACATTTTTATTTCAGGAAAATACATTAACTTTCTATTGACTGCAATATACTATATGCAAGGCAAGCATTTCCTATTAAATGAGGAGTGATCATTTATAAATCTATGGTGTCATGCAACAATAGAGAATCCATTGTAAATATGCAAAAACACACAAACTTCCTAAACAACAGGGCTCAATAATAAGGATGACCTGATAGCCTTGGGCAATTGTGAAGTTTGAAACAGCGGGATGGACATATTATGCACAATCATCATGTGCATGTGTTTTTATGACTCGAAAGCTTAAACATCTGAACACACACACACACTGAAACCTTGTTGCATTTTTACATTTTAATTGAAACATTTGCTATATTTATAAAACCGCTTTGCTCACGGGAACCACACAATGTAGGTGATATCAGGTTTTACTATCCTTGTGGGGACATTTGTTCCTAAGGCTAACCCTCAAACACCTTAATCAGTCAGCTCTACATACTCAGAGCGCTGATTCTGATTTTGAAGTGGTTCATAATTGGACCAGCAAAAACCACCCACGAGCACATCCACCAAGGCATTATGGAAGAGCCTTTCCAAAGCCCTTTAAAAACAAGCGATTAGCATTCACTGAGAGTGTGTTTGTGCCCATGTATAAAACAGTGGATGATTGATGTCGAACTGTATTAGGAAGATGTTTGCTGATTTACGGTCCTCTAAAAGGTGAACATGCTACACTATGAATGCAATGCCAATTACAGCATTTACATGCCGGCATCTGTGTTTTGAGAGATAGAATTTGTGTGTGTGCTGCAATGAAGGCAATATTTTATCCAACACTAGACAGACCAGAACTTTTCTGTCTTATGCAATTCACACATTTACTGCAGAAACATAATTTTGCTTTTATACTGACCTATTTTCTACACCCTAAACCTAAACTTCAAGCACCTTTCAGCTTTGTAACATTTTCATTAAGACTTTAAGGACATTCACACTTGTAAATCATTTGCTTTGTTCCAAAACAGGTATTGAATGAATGAATGAATGAATGAATGAGGCATGTATATAGCGCTTTCATATGTACTACTGTACACCCAAAGCGCTTTACAATCATGTTGAAAAGGTTTTAGAAATGTAAATGTTTTGCAATTTCTTTTTGGATCGGTTCGCTTTCACAAAGCAACATTTCTAAATGGACCAAAATGTATTAATACATGTCAAGTGCGAGTAACTGTCCGGCACCTGTTTATGTTTATGTTACAGAATTCCGCTCATATCGAAAGATAGACAACAGCTCCGCAGGCTTATTGTGGCTTTCTTTCTAGCTGTCATTATATTACTTGATCCTTTTGAACAAGAATCAAGGATTCATTTGTATTTTTATGTGTTGTTGTTCTGAAATGTGTTAAATTGACCAAATTTCAAGTAGGCATTTCACTTCATTTTTGCTGGAGGTTAATTCACGATTCATTCTGAGAGGCTTGAGAAAAACAAACACTGCGGCTTTTCATGCAATGTATGTAATTACCCATCATACACTGCGATACACTCTGGTTCGTTGGTCCGCTGGTTCGGATAGCTTTCTCACCCCAACGCTGTGGGCCGAGACCTCCACGTTCAGGCGATCTTGGGCCGATCCTAACATTCATTTTAACACAAAAAAATGTCAGGTCCTGGTGGGGACATTTGGTGCACACAAAGCCAGACGCGGACACACAGGATTCATTCTCCTGACTCCCGAAGACACATGCCACTGTTTCAAGACACATACACACTCTTTCAGGATGACACACGTTTTATCATCTAGAGAGCACATTGCTTTTCAATCTCCCAATGTGTCCTTGTTCTCTTTCTAGTATCTGTACATCTTGCATTAACTCTTCCAGGCTATATGCCTGTATCTTTTCTGCTGTGTGTGTCTCGGTTTTATGCCCTCCAATGTGCCTCTGGACTGTAAGAGGAACAACAAAAACTGAAATTATAACTACTGTATTAAAGGGCATTTCATTCAATCATACTCATATAATCACAAGCAGGAGATTGTTTTTGTGGTAGCAGGCAGCAGGGTCGATGCATGTGGCTTTTAAGGGCTTTTTTCAGATTACTCAAGAGAAAGTGATTTCTGGAAAAGTGGTTGTGTACACGGTGACGGTTATGTGGCTGTTTTTTGTGAATGTTTGGAATAGCATGGCTGATTTAGATGGAGAGAATGGAAAGCTGTGAAAAAAATGATTGAGTGTTGCTTAGAAGTGGCAGAACTTTTTTTCTTTTCTTTTTTTAATAATGTTGTGGGGTTCAGTGGCCAGGGAGTTTAGGAATTAAAAAATACGCTCCTAAAGCGCTTCATTTTATACTCGAGCAGGATAAGCAAACGGATGTATGAAATGCAATTTCTTAATTTATGGCTCACGAGCATGAATGGTTTGGTGAAGAACCGGTACAGCCAGCAGGATGGATTACACAATCAGAAAAACTGACATGTTTGGTACAGGAATGCAGAGTTACAGTTTGTTTCGTAAGTATTTGCATGTGTGTGTGCAGAGAGTTGTGTGGTAGTCTTGCTTATATCATAAGCAAACATATTAAAGGATTAGTTAACTTTTAAAAAAAACTTTTGCTGATAATTTACTCACCCCCATGTCATCCAAGATGTCTTTCTTTCTTAAGTCGAAAAGAAATTAAGGTTTTTGATGAAAACATTCCAGGATTTTTCTCCATATAAATGGACTTCAATGGACCCCAAACGGTTCAAGGTCCAAATGACAGTTTCAGTGCAGCTTCAAAGGGCTTTAAACGATACCAGACGATGAATAGGGATCTTATCTAGCGAAACGATCTGACATTTCAAAAATAAAATAAAAAAGTTAGTTTTATAGGCACAAAGGCTCGCCTTGCTCTGTTCTGTGATGCGTGTTCGTGACTCTCCTGTTTGAACCCGCTCATCAAAATGAGCAAATCTTTTTTCGAGTCATTTCGTTCGTTGAATGAACGAAATGACTCGAAAAAAGATTCGCTCATTTTGAATGATCTACAGTATGATCAAAATATCTAATCTCAAAATAGCTCTTATTTGCATGAAAACATGTCGTTTTTTTTTTATGTACATAGACTTTTATTATGATATGAAAAATCTAAATCACATATCTACTCTAAAAAGAAACCAAGGTTATGCTATGAAACAAAGGTTTCATGAAATGTAACCCAAATGTAGCCATATTCCAAAACACAGCTTTCACTGTTTGACTAGCTTGACCACCTTAGGCTGGTATGACCTGTTTTTTCCAGCAATTCCCTTACACACACTTTTCTATGCAGAAAGGAAGAAAATCAGCTTTGGCTTCCTCTATGTTTATGAGTCAACATGATTTAGACAGCAAAACCAAGTAAAATTCCCCATGCTACTCTTTCTCTTCAATAGCATCGTCACATACTGTATATCTCCAAAGAACTGTCCAGAACCCACGCGCCATATGAAATCAGAAATAATAACTGCTGTAACTGTAAATAGAAGAGGCAAGTGGTTATTTTAGTTAGCCATTGAGCTGCTTAAGCTGGTGTGAGTAGGCTAATCGCTAATGCTAGCTCATGTGATGAGGCAAGAGGAAAATCTCTAATCTGTATTACAATACACATTCTATTCCCCAAACGAATGGGAGGAATAATGTTACATTCCATTCAAAGTCAGATATGCAATATTTCTATTTGATATCTCTGGCTTCCTATAACATTCTTTAGTAAAAGGCATTACATGTGTGTAAAGAAACAAAATGGCAATGCCAGCACATGCCGTGCATTGTGGACAATTATGAAAAAGAGAAGATTCATTTAAAAGTCTTTTAAAGCTGCAGTCCGCATTTTTTCCTCTTTGTCGCCATCTCTGTCAAATCTGCAATTGCAGTCATTCGCGGAATTATTAACTTTACGTGAGTTGTAGTTCGACACCGTACAACGCGGATGAACACATTGAGGAGAGTGTGCAGCTGTCAATCACTGCGCTGGTGTTGATACTGGCATTCAGAATCACAAATTATTCTTTTTGGAAGTATGACTAACATAATCATTTTCACCGGAAAACATCATCTAAACAAGTAACATCCACTTTTGTTCTGGTTCTGACATTGCAGTAAATCGCGCTGATTAAATCTAACAATCGCTTATCATCACGCAAAACGTGCAAATTAGACTTTGTTCTCAACTTGTTAATGTTAACAACGTCAGCATTGCGTGACGATATGTATCCTTGTTTTCACATGGGTCCGGTTGCAGTCTCTTTTTTTCCTGTTAGCCACTCCGAAGTCCAAACAAAGTCTTTACAGCGGGTGAATCTCTAGTTGTCACTGGTGATTGTCGTTTGAACCTTTCTGGATCCGCCATCAAATTGATAAGTTTAATTATATCAAGTGCTGTGAGAAAAGGCTATAAATCTCCACCTCCAGCATCCTCACACGCAATATAGCCTACTAGCCAAGACTCCTCCTTTATGTGTACAGATTAGGGCTGTCACTTTTTATTCGATATTCGAATATGCATTCGAACATGACGTGAAATATCCGTAATCGAACTATAAATAAACTAACCGGTTTTTAAAGTGCCATGTTTAGTGCATTTTTTACAGTCTATGATTAGACCGTTTGTTTTTCATTTTATTGTTTGCCATCTCATCCAGTAGCGGGCACTCTAAACGTATTGTAGCCATGGGATTGTAGCGTAAACTCATGACCAAATCAAGCGAATAATAGCCAATAGCCACCCTGTTTTGAAAATGGAAGATAACGCACAACGGCCAGCCTGAGCGGACAATTTCTACCCCAACTCATCTAAAAAGTAGTGTCTGGAAATGGACAATCCGATTGATGAATCCGAACATGAACATGTTTACATGAACGATACATAAAGTAATGTGCGCGTTATATGTCACAAGATTCAAATCCGAATTGATTTTTTGACATGCGCACACTGCACGAATATGCCGCTGTTCGCGCATAACTATTCTCCTCTATTGGTTCTTTATTTGTTTTAAACAGCAGACTTGATATTTATCCGTCTCTGGTCATGATTTGGAGACGATGAGCATGATTTGCCGTGCTGCTTGCCTGCTTATATTGATCACGCAGTAAAACCCTGCGCCCAAAACCAGTCGTCCGTGGATGATAATCTGAAACAAGCGCTGGTGGGACGTTGTCCTGCTTCACTTCACAGATGCTGAGTGAAATAAGAATTTTTTAATAACGGAACACTCATTTATGACACTCTATTCAACAGGAAGAACAGCTCGCTCCGTGCGTAATACGTCATTGCACATGCGCAGTCCTTTTAGTTTCGTAGATATTCGAATACATTGCTTGATATTTGATATCCGTTCGAATTTGATTTTTCTCAAAAGTGACAGCCCTAGTACAGATGTGACGTAATGACGCAAAGACATGCTCGAATCTCCCGCGGAAATCCACCAGAACCACTGGAACTAAAGGGGTCATATAATGCCATTTTTGTACAAGCCAATATGATTCTTTAGGGTCTAAATTAAAAGTTTGTAATATACTTTAATTAAAAATTCTCATTAGTATTGTAAGAAAACACTTATTTTACCTGGTCAAAAACAGCTCTGTTTTCAGCACGCCGTTTCAGTGCATATGACTTTAAATGATAATGAGCTTTCCTCACCCCGCCTCTCTGTTCTGCGCATACACCGTTTGTAACACAATAACACAATAACCACGCGTTGTTTATTATAAACGTGGGATTATGAATTATATTGAGAACGTTGTACATAGAAAACATGCTGTAATGTACCGCATTCATCGTGAAGCGTGCAGCTAGCGATTTGCAAAGATTATATAAATATTAATATAAAGATTAATAAAATGTTACACTCACTTTAGTTCTTCTGAAGGTTCAGCAGGAACACGAATAGGTTTCGATCCTTTATTCAGGTGCAGCTTCTCAGCAAAACCAGCTTTACACTGATCCTCGTTTATAAAGCAGTCCACTGAGAAATGATTCGGCAAACATGAGAGCATTGACAGTGATCGTGGGGAATATTCCCTTCGAAAACAAACTCAGCCACTGCGTCTTCAGCGGTTCGGATTTAGGAACATTAAAATGACTGCTGTGTTCGTTATTACACCCAAGAACAGAACACCACAATCGCTTAGACGCCATTCTGCTCATAGACAGTGCTCCAGCATATCAACAATGA
Organism: Tiaroga cobitis; assembly: GCA_030578255.1. Lineage (NCBI taxonomy): Eukaryota > Metazoa > Chordata > Actinopteri > Cypriniformes > Leuciscidae > Tiaroga > Tiaroga cobitis. The sequence continues at coordinate 33,769,359 of CM060594.1, read as the reverse complement.
CCGCGCCGATCCGCGCAGACTATGATTGACAGGACGAGCGAGGGCGGGTCTGTGTTGAAACTCCTGTGCGGACTCCTGTCAATCAACAATCGTGGGAGGGGCGTCCGTTTTATTGACGTCACAAAAACGAACGGCTCAATTTGAGGCAGGGGAAAACATATAAGGAGATTAAAACAAAAACACTGGATGGATTTTTATCATTATATGATAGTTGTGTACAGGCACTGCCAACACACATTTCAGTACAATCAACTTGTAAAAGTGCATGTACCATTATATGACCCCTTTAAAAACATTATTACAAGCTTACCACTTTGAATCGAGCTAAGGCAAGCAGATAGTTTTGAACACTGGCTGGTTATGTATTTTCTCAAATATGTATTTTGGATAATTTTTAACCCAAAAAAAGCTACGGACTGCAGCATAACACAATGGTCTTGAAAACATTTGCTAAATAGAATTTACAGAAAATGTATTAACTTTTCCTTGAAGTTTTTTCCTTTCTTAATAGTAGCTCCCTGAGTGCTGTTACATTTGCTCGATGGCATATACAGTATGCACATCTAAATCAAGTTTGAATATTCCAACCGAGTTTCCATAATGGAATTCTTATTTTCATTCTATCACAGATTTTCAATCTGGAAGCTGGAAATTGTGATTTGCTGATAGTGATATGAATAGAACCCAGTATGAACAACAACTGTGTAAAAAGAAAAAAAGGGTGAAACTGAAGGTTCAAATTTCAAATTTTGAGCAATTTTGACCCAGATAGGCTAGAGATAATGAGAAAGAGCTAGTTTGAGTCACAATTGCCTACTTTACATCCGATGTAGTCCAAAGCCCCTCCTGCTGATCCATACAGCAGATATACAGTACGAAAGCAGGGCATTTTCAAGCTGCCTGGAGCTCTGTACCCGCTGTGTGGGATTCTGTTCTGGCTGCAATGCTCTGATAATTTCTTAATAGGCTGTTGAGAAACCAATTCAGCTTATAGGGAATAATGCAGAAACAACATAGCGGAAATAGAGGGAAAAGCAAGAGAAACATTTCAGAGACAGGTACAGAGAGACCCGTGACTCGTGACCCGATGACTGCAGTCAAGTTCAGACTGGTGGTGGCAACGATATCCATTAGTGCACAATTACTATAATCAGTATGTGTGCAGATTGGTCCGTCTCCAAACACACACTCCCGTCTAAGTCCACAGGTTTCGATTGTGGAGAAATCTGGCTTGTGATCTCATCAGCAATGAGAATATATGCATGCAATGAGTCTCCATCTGGCTTTGACCTGTGGGCTAACGGTGTGATCCATTCTCCATATATTGAGCATTATAGAAATGAAAACTGAGTATGGATTCAATTTAATAAAAAGCATAACACGAACAACACTAGACCTTTTAAGTGAATCTCGGGAAGTAGGTGGACGGTTTAACACATACAGGCTGCAGCACTCAGACAGCAGCATAATTTTTTAATAAGCAGTAAGAGGAAGTGAGAGAGGTTATATTGGCTTACTCTTTCTCTTCCTTCTGCTATTTCTGAGAGAGATTTCACAATTTGGGATTTTTTAAAAACTACTGTGCGAGTCTGATAAGGGCAAAAAAGAGAGGAAAGAAAGAGTAATGCACCACACAAAAAGGAAATAGCCACTTTGATGCACTGGTACTCAATATTTCTGTGCTATGAGCAGATACATTTATAGATACATTATATTATATTATATTATATTATATTATATTATATTATATTATATTATATTATATTATATTATATTATATTATTAGGGCTGCACGATTATGACAAAACATCATAATTGTCGATTATTGCCTTGAAATTGTAATTACGATTATTACGATTATCACAATTTACATTGAATGATGTTTTGAATAGCTTTATACCAGTGGTTCTCAACTCGTTTCGCTATGTGACCCATATTTAGCAATTATATGACCTATTATTATAAATTTGTTTACACAAAAATTGTTGACACACACACACACTGTACTGTCCCCCTTTACTTAACACATAAATTATAAGAATATGACACATACTGATAAATAAACAGTAGGCCTATGAGGTTAAGCTATTAAATAGCAGTTAAAAACTAGTTTTTGTTATTACAATGTTGGTATGAGCCACCAGTCATTTAAAAACATACAAAATAACCCAAAGTGAAAATAAAGTGGCATTGTGGGGTTATGGAAACAACAGTGAATGGTGAATACACAATACTAACAAGAACTGTTAATGAAACATGGAAACTGCTCCTGATGAATAGAATGAACATCATACCTACATGCAAATCCTTCTCAGCTAACACATGACGTACCAGTAACATGATTTATAGGTATTTTACTTTTATTTCGTGACTTACTAATTTACACCGTGACGACGTTGCATGCTTGTAGTTTACGTTGCATGCTTGTAGTTTATTTTGCGCTTTATTATATTATATTATATTATATTATATTATATTATATTATATTATATTATATTACAACCTAAGTGAAAAGTTGAACTGAAAAAATTATGAATTCCAGAATTCCTTTGTACATTATTTGCGGTTTCCCCTTTTGCTTTAATGACAGCTTGGAGTCGAGCACTCAGACATCTGTCAAAGCCCCGGAAATGATGACTAGCGGAATAACTGTACTTCTGTCGAATAAGCAAAAGGATCCGTCTTCCTCTGGTTCAGCTCTCATAACTTTTTCTTTTAATATATCTGACAAAGTGCCTGAATCGTACTCTCTTTCCCAGGCTAAGAAAATCTTTTCTAAAGAAACAATATATCACTTCAGAGAAAGTGAGACACATTAAGAGTGTACCAGAGAGATTTGTCCTCCCTTCTGCAGTTTTAATTTCGCATCCAGTGCAAAGAACTGAAGAGGGAAAATGCACGTCTGAGATAGCAGGAGGAAGAGGATGGGAGAGGAAGGACAATCGATACTCTGTCAGAGCTGAAGCTCCTCAACGGGTGGCTTGGGACACGGCCAGTCTCGTCGCATCTGACAGCTAATTGTTTCTCAGGAGCTTCCAGAAAGACATGGTCACAGTGAGAGAACACAACACAACACAATCAAAATACCAAGTGACAGTGAAAGGTCAACAGAATCGTTTCATGTCATACCTGTCTTTGTTTGCCAAAGACAAACAAAAAAGAGGAGATGTGAAGGGGCTTGCAGAGAAGCACTTGTCTTAACGCCAAGCCCTGATGTGACCAAGTCAGAAGAATAAAAACCCTCAACAAGCACAGAAGAATTTTATAGTCAATTAAAACCTCATTTGGAGACCAAAGTCTGTGTCAAGACAGCCAACGAGAGACTGCCTATTTCCTTTCAGAAGCTCGCTCTCACGACTTCTGACCTCAATGCTCTCATTTATTGACCCAGTTGTGGACGGACATGAGGCTGTTTACTTAGAGAAGGGATATGGCCTGTCAGAACATCGTACATGAGCTAAAACAGTAAACTAAGAAATTTTTGGAGGAAAATAAATGGTGCTCGTTGGTGCAAAACTCACTATCACCATGCTAGGGTGTTCAGCCATACATTAAACGTATTTTTTGCACATTTTTATGCAATTGCTAGGATGTTCTGGCTGGTTCTCATCGGCCTAAAGGCTCACACTTTGTTCACACAAAGAACGATAACTATGAAGATACCAATGTATTCGCATTGACAAACACAATAACATTTTGTTTATTAGAAGTTCGCACTGCAGTTATGTCATCTGCCGCTTTGAATGCTTGAGCTCTTTAAAGTCGAATGGATTCTGATGGGCTGTTATTCGTTCATCAGCTGGAAAAATTTCTTCTGAAAGTGATTCAAACAATATAATTTCTCTGTGTCGTTATTGTTAGAGTTGTGGTGTGTACTTCCCTATTCTCATAGAATTCGTATTGATTTAAAACAGCTGATGGAAAACACGACATGATTGCTTAAATATTATCAGGGACAATGATTCTCACGACAGTATATGGTAATCTCCTCCATTGACAGACAATGATTTATCAGTAATGTTTTACAGGGGCACAGCAGTATTTCACAAGGGCCATTGTTCTTGGTGTGAACGTGAAACTTCTTGTGGCCTCTAGTCAAAAGTATCTTTGATATTCTTTTTCCCTAAATATGGCCAACAACCCACATCTTTGTAGTATAACTTATGTCTGTAGCACAAAAAGTGCAGGATAAATTCAGAAGTTTAATTATACTAAAGGTTTTGGGTGTGTCCATAACCCTAAGTTGTAACAATAAAAATGGAGATGCTTGCTAAATACATGCCTATGTGTACAAATGATTTTAAATAAGAGGATACAAACGGTGGTGTATGCGTGTTGGTAAATTTATTAGGATTAAAGTTGACTGAGGCAGATGGTCTGTCTTTGGTTAGCCACGGTGAATGTTTTACAGAGCAAATCCTCAGACAGAAACCAGCTCTAATTCATTTACCCATTCATCCCCCTTCCTCTCACTCGCTCTCCTTCCAATCTTTCTGTCAGCTCCTCTGGGTCAAATTACCCCTGCCAGGCATGACGAGATTTTGATGCTTTCCCTCTGTTGGGTGCCCTGAAAGCTTTAAATCGAACTATGATGCAGGATCAACTCAAGAGCCAAATACAAGTCTGAAAAACTTCATGGAGGGTGAACTAAGATCAAAAACTAAGGAGTATTACTGTCTGTCAGGATCTCAAGGAAAACAAGTTCCCCTCCCCCTCGCGCACCATCTAGCAGTCTCCGAACCGATAAAGCGCTCTATCTCCTCCGCTGGCATGCTGTGTCATGGCCTCTCTGCTAGATCATGGATCGTGGAATAGATTACAGCAGTGCAGACTTCTGGGATACATCACAACTATGCTGAGAGAGCATATATATCCATCAAACTAAGTCTTGAGTGAAACTCTTGCTCCATTCCAAAGCCTAAAGAGCTGCCTACTAAGGCACCATTTTAAGAATTGAAGGGTATTTAAAAAGATAGAAATGTTAATTAAGATGCCTCCTAAGATACTTTGTTTAAGCCAAATTCCAAGGTAGCATCGTAAGCATCCTTTGCAGAAAAGGCAATGGCAAAATTCACTGTGAAAATTAGGGTGGCCATACGTCCGGATTTTAAGCCCCCTGTCCGGCGTCCGGTGCAGCTTCACGTAGGCCTGTCACGATAACAAATTTTTCAGGACGATAAATTGTCCAAGAAATTATTGCGATAAACGATAATATTGTCGTTCCGAGACCATTTACATCTAAAATAATGATAATGGCATGATAATGGCATAATAATGCAGGTACACTTTTTCGAAGATCAATAAACTTGTATGTCTAAAGACTATTTAACACTGAAAATGGAAAACATTTTAAATATCCACAATAAATTAACAAAACAACCAAAAACAATAAAAGCAATCAATGGACTCTCAGTCTCTGTTAGCAAATAATGCACTTGAATAAATACCAAAAACAATAAATAAAATGGATGAAAACAAAACCCGACCCTACCCTATAATAAATTATTTGTTAAAAAGCATTAACACACAAACCACTGTTAATTTAACATAAAAGCAAGCAGCTACTGTGTGCATGGTTTGGCATGACTGAATGCGCGCAAAGTGCGCTCCCTTAATTTCTAAAAAGCTGACAGTTCATCGCGATCTCACACATCTCTGTTATTACATTGAAGCTGACTGCACAATGAATCTTTCATAATATCCACACTTTCTTGGTTATAATTAGAGGATTTGCCAGCATACAGAATTCAGCTCTGAACAAAAAGTCAGTTTAGAGCGGTGAGGGGAGTCTATCTTGAATGCTTGTGATTGGCCATTGCGTTCAAGAAATCAACACATGTCTGTGATTGGCTACATTGCTCAACGCTGCAGACATGTTATGAATAGAAACTCTGGCCTGTAAATCGTTTTTATTTTGTTTTAGTTGTTCTTGTTGCTTTTCTGCAACAGATGAATAAAAATATATTCGTTTTTATATGTTTTATTCATAGATATTTCTAGTTTGCGGGAGTCCCGCGAATCGTTTTATTCTCCCGCAACTCGCACACACAGAGTGAGTGCATTACCGCCCGCGCTCGCACTCGGCCATCAAGTCTAGTGTCCCGCCGCACTCTATTGCGAGTGCACGTCTCTCAAGGGCCCGGCCCGAGGATAGTGTCGGGAAATATCGGCCCGCGGAACGGGTCGGGTCAAGTTCGGGCTGAGAATCTAAGCTCTAGTTCAAGCTAAGGAACCGAGAGTTGTCATCCAGTCTCTTTGGTAGAGAGAGAGAGATGAGGAAAACAAACAAGCATGCAAATGGAAATTATCGCGGCCGGGAAAATTATCGAGCTCATTTTTTTTTATCGTGCGATTAATTGATTTATTGACTATCGCGACAGGCCTAGCTTCACGCCGGACACTCATTCGTCCTCCTTTTTGGAGTTGCGCTGAATCGGCCTAAAAAAACCCACTCTAAAATATTTATTGGGACGCAGCAGCATAGCGTCTAATGCCGCAAGATCTCTGGTCAAACAAATGATTGGCTGAAAGCGGTGTCAAATAAATATCATATATATTATTGGTTAAAAACGTAAACAAGCCTCCACGTGCTGGCTACGTCATATCATAACGTTAGCATGCCGATATGTCAGACCTTAGTTAATCCGGAATGGACAAAAGAGCACGAATTTATATCAAGTGCTGTTGTCGCCTGAGCGGCTGCAGAGGGTGGACTTCTTTCAGGTCAGGTTCCTTTATTTATACCCGTAGGTAAATTAAGTTCCAGAGAACAAGTTTTGGCTATTTCTCAAACATATAAACGACGGAGAATTAACATATTCTTTGTTAAAATCCTCTGTCCATAATTTTCATACAATTTATGAAGTAGACATCCTATTCAGAAGTAGTATGGGTGGTTTGGCAGTATTTGATTTAAATTCAACCTCTAAAAACCGCATAAAAAGAGAACATATGTGCATTATAGCTCGCAGCCGCATCACAAATCGAGAATCCATAATATTTTTCTTTATATTTAAAACATTCAGACCTTTTTTTCTCATAAAATTGAATTGATGTTATCTTTTGTACTCTTGGCATGAAAACAAACTGAGGTTTAGGTTTAACTTTAGGTTTTATTTCAACTGTGGGACGGTGACAGTCAAGGGGTTAAGAACTGAAATGCATTTCATTAACACTGACTCACTAAATACTGATAAAAAAGTAATAAAATAGAATTTAAAAATGTAATATTGTACCTAATATTTGTGTGCAATGAGCGTTTTTATGTTTCAAATTTCATGTTGTTAGCTTAGCAACATGCTAACAACAAACTCAAGCAAGACAAGTTGCTGCCTATGTCAAGTGTTACAAATCAGTCACGTATAAGGATCTATTTGAGTTAGAATGCTGTTTTGGAAGGTAATATCTCCGCTGACTAAGTTTTGTAACAGCGAAAAGAAAGGAACATGCGTCTTTCCTGATACCATCTTACTTTGGATCTATGACCAGGCTTTGGATCTATTTCCTGAAAACTGCTCATTTTCTCTCCGTCCCCCTCCGCTCTGCCTTCCCTCCCTCACAGATTACGAACTAGAGGGGAGGACAGGTGAGACCGCCTATAATTCTTCCACAGCAGAGGGTCGATAATTTCAGGAAGGGGCTATATATCTGACTCCATTGCTTATTATTACACAAGGGCCATAATTCCCCAGCTCTTGATGTATGCGACTGCAGAGATTCACTCTATCAGAGTCACCTGGCTAAACTACGGTTTCCAACAATGCAACAGAGCATCTAACAAATAGAGCGCGCTGGCAGAAATGCATCCTTGCACATACTGTAAGGTTCAAAATTAACCTTTTGCCATATCTACCAATGGAAAATGAGATTTACAGTCCCAAAATATTTCATAAAACCAAAATAAATAATGCTGATAAATGAATATAAATAAAGTATATATATATATATATATATATATATATATATATATATATATATATATATATATATATATATATATATATATATATATATAAAGTATTTTTATTTATATAATTTAACTATGTAAATGAATATGTAAGTACAAAGTGAATAAATAAAGTAAATAAATATGTAAATAATTAAACAAGCATAAATAAACAAATAAATACATGCCAACAAGTTGTATTCACCCCCCAGAAAGCAATTTTGACTCGCATCTTGAGTGTTAATTTGAATCCTGCTCACACATTCAAAAGCACAGGAGTGTATGGCACTGCTCCAAGCACAACACACCAGTCACGGTCTCATCACAGTGTGCGTGTGTGTGTGTGTGTGTGTGTGTGTGTGTGTGTGTGTGTGTGTGTGTGTGTGTGTGTGTGTGTGTGTGTGTGTGTGTGTGTGTGTGTGTGTGAATCTGGTAGTCTCCCAAGCCACTTAAGTTAACTTCATGTAAATGTGTTATTACTTGCCCTCTGGGCTCCAACATCTCTCCAAAAACCAGACTTCTGCTCAAACAGGGTTCCCTGACATTTAAACTCCAAAAGGGACCCTAAAGACCTTCTGTTTAACACAGCTGTTTGAATAAACCATTAAAACTAATAACTACAAGACCTACAGCAAATAAGCATGTTCGACAAGAGGTGACGGTGGTTTGACCTCTCCGTAAAATGTTGTGAGGCTCGGTGGGTGACAAGTAGCAATCACGAGAAGACTCAAATTTTCTCTGTACTTACACACGCACACCAACATGAGTGCAAACTAAAATCCACACAAACCTTTGACACTCCAGAGGCACTTCACAAATAGACCCTGTCCAAATCTAGAGGCAAATGGAGACATGTTTGAAAAAAATCACTTGTTCTCTCTCATATATCAGTGTGTGTATTGATATTCAAACATTGATGTTAAACATTTATCAACCGGGGCAGATTGTAGCTCCTTAGCCTGCAGTATGGCAGTATGGGCTCCATGGGTCATGTGATCTGGCTCATAAACAAAACAAAATGTGTGTGCAATTATATGCTAATAAACTAGTCTATAACTACTACATTTTCAATTAGATTTACAAACACAGAGTCTGATTCATAAAACACAAGCAGAACAAATTTCTCAAAGAACATGAATTGCTCAAGACTTTTTGGCCTGAGTGTGTGTGTGTGTGTGTGTGTGTGTGTTAGATGGCAGAATTGGACTATGACAGTGTTGCATTTACATAAACATCCTTATAAGGTTTCCAGAGCACTCCCCCTGTCTGCCATTGGTAAAAAAAAAAAAAATCCCGCCACATACACACAACAATAATTAACAATAATTGCCTTTGGCAAGCACCACTAACTAGATGCTTCACCTTTTATGGATCTCAGATCGAGATGCTATACATCAAGAATACATCTTGTAGGTCATTTAAACCTTTTTTTTTTTTTCATAAAGATAGATCCGATCCAGAAAAAAACACACAAATGGGAAATAGTAAAAAAAAAAAAAATCTGAATTAAATTAATACTTTTATTCAGAAAGGTTGCAATAAATTAAAAGTAAAGACATATTCTAATGTTACAAAAAGTTCTATTTCAAATAAATGCTGTTCTTGAACTTCCTATTCATCAAAAATTCCTGAAGAAAAATGCATCAGTTTCCACAAAAATACTAAGCAGCACAACTGTTTTCAACATTGATAATAAGAAATATTTATTGAGCCCCAAATCAGCACACTAGATTGACCATGAAGACTAAAGTAATGATGCTGAAAACTCAGCTTTGACATCACAGGATTACATTACATTTAAAAAAATAAAAATAATAGATAACAGCTATTCTACTGTTTTACTGTCTACTGTATAATTCTGTTTTTACTGTATTTTGGGTCAAATAAATGCAGCCTTTGTGCACATAAGCGACTTCTTTCAAAAACATTTAAAAACTCTCATCAACATCAACCTTTCTAATGATAGTGCACTTCTGATTCAGATACTTTTGATTCATTTCCAGTCACATCAATACCACTGGCGTTAACGATTTTATGCCTCAGGAAATAGCCTGAAGCAATGAGTTTGTCTGTCGGCAATGGTAAAAGTTTCGCTGGTTAACGCGTATTACTATAACAATCCAATGGCACAATATCAGACACTTCCAGGGTGTAATCATCACCAAGTGAGAAAGAAATGCTTACAAAAACTTATTATCATAGTGATGTGACTGACAGGAGCTATTAATCATTGTCAGTGACTGAGGCAAAATCCGCATTGAGGTTTTATGAAAAATGCTTTACGATAGCAGAACAACATATACCAAGTTCTCATGCCCGCTTTATGTATGTAAAGCTAATGTTATCTTTCTGTAATAGGAGCTCAGTGTCCACCATTGCTGCTTAATAACTGACAATAAGAAAAAGTAGGTAGGAATCTCACAGCAAAATCAAGAGCAGCTAGTAATCTGCCTCACAATCAGAATTTCCTCGCAGTCTCATGAAAAAGAGCAGACTGCCTCAGGCTCCAATATAAATGCAATAAGGTAAGGTTGGAAAGATGGAAGGTGTTTAGAGTATTGAAAGCGCCAGCATTTTTTGTTTTTCTTCTTCGTCTGGTTGGAGGATCTGGTTTCATGTTCCATTGACCTTTTTTGTATAAAAAGCATGGACCCAATCCTTTATTAAAGAACAATAGGTGGAGGCTGCCAATAGCAGACGTGAGTCAACAGCAGGAGATCAGGGAGTGGCCAGAGAACGTTCAAGAAGATTCCCGTGAGTAATTTACGCTCTCAGGCGCCTTCTCTACTTCTCCTTTCTCTCCCTAACAACCTGAAAAACTATTAACCTATTAAACTACTTCCACCACACCTTGAGAGAAATGTTGAAATCTATATTTTCAGTTGAAGTTGGTGGGTTTTTGGAACAATGAATCGAAAAGCAAGTCTTAAGGAAGCGATTATTTTTGGGTGTTCGCATAGGATGCATTTTGTTCAAAAACAGAGCACATATTTGTCTAGTTATATTACTGTTTAAAAGTTTGGGGTTTGTACAATTTTTTTTATAATTTTCAATCTTCATTTATTTGATAAAAATACAGTTAAAACAGTAATATTGTAATCATTACTCATCATTATATCATTAGTCTTCATTGTCACATGATCCTTTAGAAATCATTCTAATATGCTGATTTGGTGCTCAAACAATTCGTATTATTTATTACTATTATTAAAGCTGAAAACAGTTGTGCTACAATTTTTTGGGAACCGTTGTACATATTTGTCAGTATTATTTGATGGGTAGAAAGCCTTTATTTTAAATATTTATTTGTAACATCATAACATTACACGTCTTTAATGTCACTTTTAAGCATTTAATGACCCATTGCTGAATAGTTTTTTATTTATTTATTTATTTTTTATATATCTTACAAACCCCAAACTTTTAAACAGTTGTGTAAAATAAAAATCATACCTACAAACTTATGTAAGCATCACAACATTATAATGAACAGCATGAAAAAAAGGGATGTTCATTTTGAGATTTGATACATTTAACAGTGATATAAAATGATTAGTGGTAAAATTAACATGCATAATTAAATACCCAATATTAGATGACAATCCAATATCACAATTCTAAAGGCAAGAGATGAGACGCAACAGCCAAATATATCCATCTGGATGTGTATGCAAACCAACTTTTTATTTCTTTAACTAACTCTGCTCAAAATAGTTTCAGCCCTTACATCTCTCCTGAAATTATTTCTAAAATCTTCCTGAAAAGTATCATATAAAACAGAAATTAGAAACAAAATGTAGATAATCTATACCATCCCTACTCGTCACTGCCAAACACAGCCCTACATCTCCTTATCCGCCACTTACTTTTGACTTTCCCCCTCTGTCTGCCCTCCTCCTCCTCTTTTGTTTCCTCTGATCCTCTTGAGTGCTGCTGCAGACACACTATAAGAAAGAAGAGAGTGAAAGAAAGAATGAACAAAGGGCATTACTACAATGAAATGGATGGAGAAGCGTGCACAAAAAAACCGCCAATGAGCACATTCCCAATTCTGTGCCAGGCACTCAGACGAGGCTAAAGTCAATTATGCCCCGGCTTAGCCCATTCTGCAACCCGATTCAATTATTTAAATGAAAAATTTGCAATGAAACCTATGAGAGAATTAAAAAGCATAATTTGGACCGCAATTGACTGTGGTTTATTGCTTTAAACAGCTGAATATTGACAATGAACCGAACGCAGACGAGTGCTGGGTGTTTTTTCCAATGAGTGAGCAATGCTGAAGGAATGATGACGGCTTATCTGTTTCTTTCGAAATCTGTGAGTGTGAATGTGTGTATATGTGGGTTGAAATCACATGCACAAGGAACTTTGATTGGACATGGCCTATTTTTTTCTAACAGTGGGTGTTGTAAACAGCAAAGAACAACAGAGAAGCCTTCAGATACAGGCTGGATCTAGGCTACACCAAAGTGAGCCTAATAAAGCTTAGAGTAACTGATACGAGGTAGAATTAGAGATGTCAAAAGCGCAAAAAACCAAGTCGATACTAAACAAAAAAAATTATCAGACTCAATTTGGTACCAGACTCTTTGTGGTCAAGCCATCTGGGAGAAAAAAATTGGTGTGCTGCTGCTACGAAAATTACAGTAATCTCCAGCAAGAACAACAGAATGGCCTGATTTAACCTAGAAAGACAGTGGTTTACAGATGAACAACATGATGAGGGCAAACGACAGACATGTTTCATTAGTGCTAACGTCACAGACGAAGAGTCCCTGAAGTGCCTTAAACACACTTAAACCCTCTCATGCTCACTCTTCTCCATGCATCAGTGGAAGAGCATGTATCCGTATCTGCGGACTTACACACCTGTCTCTCTTCTCTCAGAGCGATTATTGTGTTAATAAGATGAGCTCACATATACCGCAGCTCCCCTAAATCTGTGACAGCGATCTCAATAAAATACTAGTGTACTGAATACTGTGCAGTATACACTGTATGTTGCATAATATTCTTTAAAATAAGCAAATGAAACAGACATTATTTCATCATAAATGTTCTAAATTATATGTATCCTACAATGTTATCATGTGACCACAGTGTTGCATGTGAATGCCATCCAGTAACCATATTATCATCAAAAATGATTTTGCTCCTCCTCTGAGTATTTAGTAAGTATATAATAATAATTTTTAAAAAAACTTCACAATTTAAAGTGCATTTCTACAATGACAAACAATTCTTATATGCATGCATTCATACATAGCCTACATTACATTAATACACTACATTATTTAATTAATAAAAATATTTGTACTACTACATCCACTTATATGTTATTTATCTGTATAGTATTAGCATGGTATTCTGAATATAATCTGTGTTTTCCACCATCATCTCATCACAATGGGATGTCTGATGTTTTTTCTGATGTCTTTCACATATGGTTGCCCGTGCCGTTGGATTATTTCAGGGGCTCAGTGTCAGGGGTCAAAGGTATTTGGGTGTGGGTAAAGAGGTGGGCTTCATGATTCATTTCACTGCCGTCCCAATGTATGTTCTCATTCAGTACTTTAGTGAGTGTATGTTGCCAGCCTTTTGTAGACTCACCAATGAGAACCAGATGTGTGTAGTTGCGTTTCTGAATTCTGACCTCACTCTTTCGCTTTCCTTCTCCATCACACCCGCATAGAGTACGTGCACTTACAGGTTCATGGCCAAAAGGCAAGTCATTCTTTTTTTTCTCCAGTCAATCTGCATGATCTGATCCATGCATGCAGACAAAATGCACACAAAAACTCATGCTTTTATAAATAAACTGCACAAAGTCTAAATGGGGTTTTCCATAAACTCAGCGTTGAGGTATTTAGGAGCAAGCGAGCCAGAAAAAAAAAGCCTCTGTGAACAACAAAGGCTGTCTATAATCAGAGCTTTGAGGTGTAAGTTGTCCAAAACATTCAGAATTGTGTTCAAAACTTGGGAAGCGTGACGTGCCAGAACCCAAATGTTCCTAAAAATATTTTCCAGAAGAAAGCGGAGGGCTGTTTCAGTAATCTGTCCCGCAGCTAGAGTCGGTCCGCTCCTGGCGCACAATGCTGTTCCAACACAGTGAAAAACCCACTGAAAGAACTGGCAAAAACTTCAAAAACTGCAGTTACCACTCATTAAACACACAAACCACAAGCACACAGCGCTGATCGACAGATGAAAGAAACGTCAGGGTCGGAAGTTAAAAATGCAGATCCTTTGCTGGCGTTCCCTCATCCAAGCATCAATCCATCCAAAACCAGAGAGGGGAGGAGGATGAATTGTGCTGAATGCGGGTGAGTATGATGTGATGTTGGGAAAGATCTTCAGGGCTCAGAGATTTGGCTGGGAAAGTTTACGGCTGGAAGTAATGAAGAACCCATACACATACACACACAAAGAGGGAAAATGCACTCAAACACTGTCTGGAAGCAACCTCCCAACCACAATCTGACCTTTATGATCAAGAACACACACAGACTTGGACTGCAAACAATTGTAGCCCACCAAACGCTCCTTAGAAACACACATATGTATAAAAACACACAACACAGCTTAGATTTACTCTGGAAGCACTGATGGAGCCACCAGCATCTGTGATCTGAATGCTTTGACAGAGCAGTGGGTGTGAGTGAGTGAGGACAAAACGGGCAGGACAGGAGAAGGTAATGTTACAACTGACACTAACACAATTGCCACAATACCACCAGAGCGAAACTACTGAGTGCTTGAGCTTCAGACTCTCACATTCTGGGCATTCCAGAGATTCTTCCAAACAGTACTTTGACCTCTACTGAGTGAACTCTGACCTTTTTTAGAGTATACCGTTACCACATTTCCATGTTTGTTTGTTTTTACACACAAAGTGATTACTTTTGTATCTTTCAGAGATGGCTTTCATTTAATTTCAAATTACATTGAGCTATATGGAAGTAAAATAATGTCAAATGTTTTTGAAACAAAAAGCATGTTGAATTGCACCAATTGAAAAAAAAAATATGCATTGCGTTAACCATGCTTGCATTTGAATCCATTGTATTTTTAAGGCTTGCATTTTTATGAGCTGAAATTCAACATGGTTGAATATTTAAGCTGTGAATATTTCAATTAAAAACATTTCAAACACATTTTCAATATTAAAAATTCAATAATCCATATTCACCTTTCATATTTCACTTCCAAAATTTTCAAACTGTTTAAAAATACAACCTATAATATTCAACAGGCAAATTTCGGTCCATTTTATTTCGCCTTGAAAATTCGCTTCCACAAATTCAGTGGTTCAAATTCGACAGTAAATTCAACGTCGACATCCAGGAACTGCAGGAAAAGCAGTAGATTACCGATCATAATCTCCATCTGCTGTAGTCAGCTTTACCAGCAGGGGGTGCACGCGCGTGTTGACAAGCACTAAAGCAACAGGAGAGGCCTTCACAAAACGTAATTTGCTGAAATGGACAGAACGATGAGTACGAGTTATAATTTATATGTGTATGGAAAAGGTTGATTAAGACACAAAACACACGAGCGTTTACTCAAGTGTCTTATGAGACTTATTTTTACCCCCGTGCAAAGTAAGGTGATTTGTCCACTGCAAAACTAAATTCTCTCGCCGTTGGCATTGATATTAAGTTTTAGTAAAACAACTGTAATACACTGAGACAGAGTGAATTGTTTGTTTTAGTCACTATGACGGAATACTAAATTGATGGCTGGGTTTTGGCAAAGGGAATTTTATTTAAATATAGCATCATTAAATACAACCCAATTACAATTATAAATTAAATTCAGCAATTAAAAATTACATCTCTACCATGATATCTGGTCATCTCTGTGTTATAACGTGAATTGTCTCCACTATTATCCAGGGCTGCGTACAGTAGGGGTATTTGTCATCTTATTTTATATCTTTTTGTCAATTTGGAGCGTGCGTCACGTCACCTATTAGCGTTGCGCCTGCCACAAGATCTCTCACTGTTTACATGAACCAGACACTCCGATGAGAGCACATAAAGTGCAATCCATCTCGTATTTACCATTTTTTCATCTTATCGTATATTTTATTCGCTCCTTTACCCGTATTGGAGCGCGTCTCGTGGCTCTTACTAGCGTCGGGCCAGCCACACGATCTCTCACTGTTTTAATCTACCAGACACTCCGATTGATGCACATGTGCAAACAGACAGTGCAATTCTGACCTGCTCTTATGTAGCCTATCTATTTGTCATCTTATTTTATTCGCTCTTTTTGTCCATAATGGAGCGCGCGTCGTATTGGAGCCATCTTCGCAGTAGTGAACGCGCCGAGACAAAAGTGCTCATTTCATACGGATTACATTATCTGAGAGTAGTCTATTTATTTTCGTTTTGAATTGTTTCGTTTAAAAGTAGGCTAGACATTTCTACCTTGATGTATTTATCATGCCTGTGAGAAATGTGCAATGCAAAAATTTCATGATTTTATTGCTATGCCTATGCCTATATGTCTGCTTTGCTTCTTAAATCCAGGGAATTGGTTGATCAAACATTGATTGAAATTAAGATACAATTTATTAAAAACGAAATTCACTTTAAAGAAAGGCTTTATAAAAAACACAACGTAATGGAGTGGTCAAAATCATTCTCCTTCAGAATGTCAATCGGAGAATCAGGCAACTGTAATAGGGAGAGATCTTGAGGCTGGCGCGCCACGAAACGCGCTCTATGGGACAAACGAGCAAATAAAATATAAGATAAGATGGCAGAAGGGTAACTAAGAGCAGGATTACATTGGCTTTGTGTTTTCGTGCATCAATCGGAGTGTCTGGTAGATTAAAACAGTGAGAGATCGTGTGGCTGGCCCGACGCTAGTAAGAGCCACGAGACGCGCTCCAATACGGGCAAAGGAGCGAATAAAATATACGATAAGATGAAAAATGGTAAATAAGAGATGGATTGCACTTTATGTGCTCTCATCGGAGTGTCTGGTTCATGTAAACAGTGAGAGATCTTGTGGCAGGCGCGACGCTAATAGGTGACGTGACGCGCGCTCCAAATGGACAAAAAGATATAAAATAAGATGACAAATACCCCTACTGTACGCAGCCCTGGATAATGGCGGAGACAATTCACGTTATAACACAGAGATGACCAGATATCATGGTAGAGATGTAATTTTTAATTTATAGTTGCTGAATTTAATTTATAATTGTAATTTGGTTGTATTTAATGATGCTATATTTAAATAAAATTGCATTTGCCATCATGTAAAACCCAGCCATCAATTTAGTATTCCGTCATAGTGACAAAACAAACAATTCACTCTGTCTCAGTGTATTACAGTTGTTTTACTAAAACTTAATATCAATGCCAACGGCGAGAGAATTTAGTTTTGCAGTGGACAAATCACCTTACTTTGCACTTTAAAAATAAGTCTCATAAGACACTTGAGTAAACGCTCGTGTGTTTTGTGTCTTAACCTTTTCCACACATAAATTATAACTCGAACTCATCGCTCTGTCCATTTCAGCAAATTACGTTTTGTGAAGGCCTCTCCTGTTGCTTTAGTGCTTGTCAACACGCGCGTGCACCCCCTGCTGGTAAAGCTGACTACAGCAGATGGAGATTATGATCGGTAATCTACTGCTTTTCCTGCAGTTCCTGGATGTCGACGTTGAATTTTCAGCCCATAAAAATGCAAGCCTTAAAAATACAATGGATTAAAATTAGGGCTGTCAAACGATTAAAATATTTAATCGTGATTAATCGCATTAATGTCATAGTTAACTCACGATTAATCGCAATTATTTTTATCTATTCAAAATGTCTCTTGATTTTCTTTTTGTCCCATTATTTTTTCTCATTTTAATGCTCTTATCAACATGGAAAAGTGGATAGGCTTGCTTTGTGCAAATGTTTTTTATTGAAAACAACATTGACATATACTGTGTTCAATTTCACACTAACATTCTCACTTGGAGCAAATAATCACTCAATGCACTGTCCATTAATAAAAGGGTGAAAGAAATACTGACGAGGTCCTGATATTGACGAGGGGGCGGAGAATTCGCATCAGCTGTGTGTGTGTGTGTGTGTGCTTGTCCATCATCAAGCGGTATTTCAGACTGGACGTGCTGCGATGATGATAGCTCAGTTCACAACGACAAAACACACAGATCACTTTGGTCTTGTCAATGGAACCATTTGGCAACTTTTTAAAAGTAAACTTTCCATTCAGAATCTTATTGGCATCCATTTCGGCGTCTCGCGCTCGTCATCCACTCAAAGCGTAACGTTAACCAACTATTTGGCCGGCTCGCAAGCCCAAACAAGTGTGTGCGGCGCGCCTGTTGTTTTGTTTCCGGTCCAGCTAGATCCGCTTGCGCTTTGGTCGATGAAGCAACAAAACATCCTCGCGCGGCACAAATTGAAATGAATGGGTTTCATAGCGCAGCGCCACGCATGCCGCGTCCTGTTGTAACAGCATGTGGAAAAAAAACTACAAAGTTTGCTAGGCCAAAAAGACCGTTAATCGCACGATAAAAAAATTGACGCCGTTAAAATTGGTTTGCGTTAACGCCGTTAATAACGCGTTTAACTGACAGCCCAAATTAAAATGCAAGCATGGTTAACGCAATGCATATTTTTTTCCAATTGGTGCAATTCAACATGCTTTTTGTTTCAAAAACATTTGACATTATTTTACTTCCATAGAGCTATTCTAGTACCACGTGGTTATAATAAAATAATAATGTAGTTTGGTTTTGCATTAAGTTGCTGTTTTGAAAACTACATTAATCAATAGTAGTTCCTGGGTCAAGATCAGCAGGTCTAAGGGAACAGTGCAGAGACCATTTTTCCAGCTTAAAAACACATTTTCTTCAGTGGAAATTCACAGAATGGGTTGGATTGGGCATTGGCTCTGGCATCAGCACCTGCACTGTCCGTGAACATGTAAGATCCGATTAACACCAATTCCTTCTTCAAAATACAGTCTCTGTCTTTCTCACAACAGTACATCTGACTGCAGAGTAATGCAGAGGTCCATGGACCAAAAAAAAAAACACTCACATACCATCATCGAGCTCCATGTTTTCTGCCTCGACTAGCCGCTCCATTTATGGGGCTTATGGCTCCCAGGCACTGAAACTCTCAGTCAACATGCGCACGCACACACACACACACACAAGTGATAAATGAGATCTTAAATGCAGCAAGACTTCATGAAGCTACCGCATGGTTCTGAGAATATGTTTTTACAGGTGGGTGTGTGTGAGAATGTGATAACAGTGAGCATACACGCATACAAATCAAACACACATTCACAGACCCTGTTGACCTGTGAGGACACGACTGAGCATGTAACAGCCGACGGCTAGCATCATTTTGCACTAAACTTTCGGTGTTCTTTTTTTGTCCAGTATTCCAAACCCCAGTAAAACGAGATAGGGGTATTAAGGATATTACTTATTTATTCAGCAAGGATGCATTAAAGGTACAATATGTACGAATTTTTTTAATAAAATATCCAAAAATCACTTGCACAGTGTGATATATTTCCTGCAGTTGTGTACTTACAATATCCCAAAAGTCTCCAAAGATTTTTTATTTCAGAGAAATTCCAATTTTAAATAAGTGGCCATCCCGGAAAAAAATGTCGCCTGTCAATGACCACGCTGTCAATGACCGCGCTATCCTCAGTTTCCATTCATACTGCCATAGCCATGATGTAACCATGGCGACAGACGTGAACAACTGCGTAGTGCATAACGTTTAGCGGCACGCAGTTCTTATTTCTTTCAAACATAGACCATGGCAAGCAGACTTTGGGACAAACAAGGAGAACTAAAATGAGGATCAATATCAGCGTGGCGTTTTTGAGATGCCGAGAGCTCCACGTCCGTGACTAACTTGGACTTGACAGAGCTTCACGAGTCACGACTTGACAGCTTTATTAGACATTAGCAAATGTATATAAAACAAATCAATGTTTTATAACGTTAGCTCAACATGATGAAATGTTAGAATATTATGGTCAGTATGTTATTCTAATGTTGATCTAGCTTACTGCTAGTTTCGTATAGCAAACGAACTAACACGTAGTATAACATTATAACTTTTAACACACATTTAAATGCTGTTTAGTGTGATAGTGTAACGTTAGACTAAGTGAAGCAGCGCTGCGTTACCTCACAAGTTTAATTCGTCTAATAAACTGACCTGTGTGAGTAATCCAGCACTTGCGGGTAATTCGGTAGAATTAAATGTCCTTATTCCTTTATATCCGCGAGACTCGCATGTGATATCGGTCTCTTCAGCAATCGTGACCTGCTTCATACCACTCTAATGTTAAAAAACATGAATGTTTGCACTCATCCATAAACATTATTAGATCCATCAGCTTGACAGCAAGTCCCATCATTCAGCTCATCACTGCGTCATAAACCTACACCTTTGTTATTGTTGGAAACTGCGCCCTCTTGTGGCGAAAAAATCGTACATATTGTGCCTTTAAGTTGTCATCAAAAGTGACAGTAAACACTAATAAATTTTTAATCTTGAACAATAAATGCTGTTCAATTCAAAGAATCGTGAAAAAATATATTAAGCAGCTCTAGATTTTAAAATCCCTAATAAGAAATGTTTCTTGAGTAGCAAATAAGCATATCAGAATGATTTCTGAAGGATCATGGGAGACTAAAGATTGGAAAAATTAAAATTTTGCTTTGCCATCACAAGAATAACTTACATTTTAAAATACATTGCAATGATTTTAAATTGCAATAATAACTGTATTTTTGATCATAATAAATGCAGCCTTGGGGAGCATAAGAGACTTATTTCAAATATATTTTAAAAAACGTTACTGACCCTAAACCTTTGAACAGTTTTGTAGTCAACACACTAGTTTGCAGTGAGTGTGTACATATTTCAAATTATTTTCGAATATAGACCCTTAAAAACCTAAAGCGGTGAACGGGAGACTACATTAAATATATTTTTTTGTGTTCCCATTTTCTCAAATAGCAAAAGAAAAACTCCACAATTTTCACAACTTTCAGAAGAGGAAAAAAATAGAGAGAGATCACAGAAGAAAGTTGTCAACTTTACCGTCCCTCCACAACCCTCACAACAGCGTTAACTAGTTTTTTGTAATTAGATGCAAAGGAAATATAATACAAAGTATAGTGTTATAAATATATAACCGTTAATATATGACCGTTAAAACGCGTCATCACAGTCTGTGAAAAGGGTCCGTTATACATTTATATATATATCTCAGCAATAAACACACCAAAAAAAAAAACATTATACTGACTAATCAACCCCCCGACATGTATATCATAATAAGCACTGTTGTTGATCCATGAAGTGCAGTTTGTTTATGTGAATATGTGAGGGCACAATTCCCATGGTAAAATGGGAAAGTAAACTGGTGGCATATGGGAACTGGGGCATTAAAGACTCATATCAAGACATGCCATCAGAGACTGAAAGAGTAGGAGATGGAAAAAGGAGAGAGAGAGAGAGAGAGAGAGAGAGAGAGAGAGAGAGAGAGAGAGAGAGAGAGAGAGAGAGAGAGAGAGAGAGGGGGAGAGAGGGAGAGAGGGAGAGAGGGAGAGAGGGAGAGAGAGATACTGGGCCAGGCTCCAATGATGCCCGGTTTTTCACACACCCACTGCAAAGCTTGAGGCAGGAAAGAGCTGGCAGCATCGCTCGGGAACCTGCTCCCATGGCAACAACAACCCAGAACCCAGCGACTCTACCGCCTGAGCGAGACGACACGGTTTAACAAGACAGGGCAACGAGCGCGAGACCTGGGACCGGTGTGGAGAGAGCAATAGAGATATTGCTTGTGTTAAGATGGGGATAAGGAGTAGTGTGTGTGTGCGCGTTTTTGGGGGGGCATTCAGAGACCAATTCTGCAAATAAAACACTTGATGGTACCCATGGAAATGCTTCACAGCAGAGAAAGCTATTGAATTTCATAGGAGAGAGACACTCTTTGTTTATTTCGATGGATTTTATTTATTTACTTACTATGCTACATGATCTATACATATGTTTTTTTCTATTATTATTACTTAAATATGTTATTGTTAATGCAACATTTTAATACAGTCATGCTGAGAGAGAGAGAGAGAGAGAGAGACAGAGAGACAGAGAGACAGAGAGAGAGAGAGAGAGAGAGAGAGAGAGAGAGAGAGAGAGAGAGAGAGAGAGAGAGAGAGAGAGAGAGAGAGAGAAAGGAATTATAGGGCCACAAAAGTATTTCACTATCCATTTCAGCTGACAGCATTTCACACAGGTTGACTAGGTGAGGTGTCTTTGCTTTTGTTTAAGCGGTGACACCCAACCATGGCTCATAGCACACACTAACCACCATCCCTGCACTGCTGTCATGCAACGGCACACCGCATATTATCTGTTAAACATGTTCTCCTCATAGCGCTTTTACAAAAAAAAAATCTTCTTTTTTTTTTACAAGACAGAAAAATGTCAACTGGCATCTTTCACTGGCATAAAGGGGCTGTATTAGAGAAAGGAAAAACCTGTTGTTGACAAAAAAAAAAATTACTCACCCTTTTTTCATTACAAATCTGTGTGACTATCTTTCTTCTGTGGAACACTAACCGAAACTATTTGCATTCATATTGCTTGAGAAGACCTAAAATATATCAAATGAGTCATATAAACTATATGGAATATATTTTAATGATTATCAGACCACAGAAAACCTTTGGTGTATGGAAAAAGAGCTCTTAAAACATTCTTCAAAACATCTCCTTTTGTGTTCCATTGTCATACGGGTTTGGAACGCCATAAGGGTGAATAAATAAATGAACTCCCATTTTTTGGGAGTGAACTGATCCTTTAAGGCTTGTAGATGTGGGAATATGAAGTAGATGTGTTTTCATTTCCTCTATTTTATTTACATTGGACAGAATTATTTCAAGATCCTGATCGGGATCCAACACACACGTTCAGTTTTGCTTGACAGGTATGCAGAATAGGAGGAAACCCAACAACTCGTAAAAAGTCTATTCCATCTGCAGGTACTCAATTTATCTTTAAAATGAGCTGGAAAAGAGTCATTAGCGGGACTGATTGAGTGAAATTTGAGAGTAGATATGTTTAGACTACTAGTTCAAATAAACCGGCATTTGGAAGCAGTCTTTAAGATTGTTTATTTGTACATTAACAGAGCGGCCATGTTTTTAGGGCTTATCAATCAGTGATTTCTACCAAAATAAAAACCCAGGCTGTTAGCACTAGCCTGTTAGCATTCGTTTTGAACATTTTTACTTTGTGATTAAAATAGTTCCTAACAGTGACATATTCCTGTAGGCATTCAAATTTTAGTGAATGAAACTGTTGATCACATTCATTTACAGACAATGTTATTTCCAGATGCATCAAAAAATATTTCATGACATAATATGCCAACATTGCTGTATGAACCTCCCTCTGGCAATTAAACTCTGAAATGTTGTTTGCAGATCAGTTTGAGATCAAAACTCTGATTATACATTTAACTTGGCTCTCTAAACTGATCTTGAACATCAAAAAAGGCCTACGGCTGAAAAATAGTAATACATTCCAGCCCTTGAGACCCTTGACCCAGTAATTTCGCTTGGAAAATCTGATATATTATGTTTGAGTAGAGTATGTAAACAAGTTATGGTGGCCATGAGAACATTTCAGTCATTTTTTTAGAGCCATTCAGTTTTAAATATGAAATGGGCTGCCAGTACAAAGTCAAGAAAGAAATCAATCTGTGGAAAAAATGTGACATTAAGTTATACAAACTCTTGACCTTTTCGTTTTCAAAGTAAACATTCCGAACTGCCACATGAACTTAAATAACAGGCCCGTAATGGATTTCACATTGAACTCTTAACATCTTACAAAATCGTTTCACCAATCTCTGCATGACTTTCCAGAAATGTCTACTGCATAAAGCCATATGCTCTAGAAACACACACACACAGATGGCCAATACGCAGCAGAAGGTCTCAACACCCTGTTCCCACAAACTATGTTCTCTTCCATCTGCCACAAAAAAATAAGGTTTACAGGTGGCACCATTTTCTTGCCAGCTCTATTTTAGATCATGTTTGGTGAACGATCATGTGGTAATACCCTCTGAGCTTTCCTATTGTGCAGAAACAAACCTTGGGCATAATGATCATTTGAAAAGAACAGGCAGAAACTCTCTCCGTTTACTCTGAAGCTCCTTAAATATTTGATATGTGCAGAGAACAACTTTAGCCACTTATTTGTTTATTTGGCAAACAGAACAAAGCAAATGCAGAAGAATCCACCTTAAATATCTAAACTGGTCATTATTAGCACCTTTACCTGAGAATCACCATAGGAGGATTCGAATAAAGCAGAAAAAGGAAGATCTCAGGTATGCCCATTCCTAGTAGGTAAGTTTATTATTAAGATCAAATATTTGTATAAATCACAATACGAGTAATTTTATATCACAATAGTTCTTTTTGCCATATAAACATATTCAACCCCAAAGGATGCACGATGTATCGGCTACCAAATCGGCATTGGCCCATATATGTTAATTTTTAATGTTATCGTCCCGATAAGAAAATGTGGCCGATATATTTAAGTCAATAAATAATGGATTATTTCCTTCAGCTGAGACACTTTAGCTTGAAATATGATTGGAATCTCTTTGAAAAGGAAAATACAGTTAAGTCTAACGTGCAGCGCAAGTCCGTCATATAGGCTACATAAAATTATAATGAGAACATAATTGTGTGCTTGTGACAGGGTGAGACTTCTGTTTTTGTAATCAGGCTCTCAAAAATTAAATACAAATTTTGATTTAGATTTAATCGGCCAATATATCGGTTATCAGCTTTCAAATATAAAAAATGAACGGTTATCGGTATTGGCCAAAATTTGCATATCGGTGCATCCCTACCAAAAATGTTTTATAATGTGTAACAATACTGTAGATCAGATCTACATTATAACAGCCACAATATTCATATCCATCATCCAGTTTTAATGAACCACAGGAATTTTAGTACTGTCATGAACCCACAGCTGACAAAACAAGGAATATGATGGAGTAATTCTATTTTGAAAAATAAAATACACAGCAAATTAAAAAAAAAATGAATAAAATGAAACACACAAAGTAAAAATGTATTAAAGACAAAAATAAGATAAATATACACCAAATAAAATAAAATAAAATAATTAAAAGCCTTCTGATTTGCACCAACATACCATGAAGACTAGCTCTGCTACAGATCTAATGTCTGAGGGTGCTTTCATACTGGGCTCGTTTGCTGCGGTCCAAGCCCGAGCGCGATTGTTCCCGGCGCCCCCTGCATTGTTGGTCTGGTTTCACACTCAACTTGATTCTATCGAACCCTGGTGCGTTTGCGTGCATATAACGTCATCGCAAACGTGCACGGTGCATGATAGAAAACAGAACGCGGGTCAATATATTGTGTTTTTTTATTAATTCGGTGCTATTATGCGCAGCTGAGTGGACCAAACAGGTTTACTGTGTGTGTTTCGCATAAGGTGGCCTTCTGCTGCTTGCAAACGGACTCTTTTGAGGAGACAGTGGATTTCCAAATTTGTTGCCCTGATTCCACTTGCTATGCGCGAATACACTGCAGACTCACTCTCGCTCGTATCCAAGGTAAATCATCAACACTATCATCACTTACATTCGTTTTATTTAACTTAATGCATCATAATCAGCTAAAACGCATGCGCAGGTCACTTTTCTACCTGAACAAGTGCGCACCCGAGTCCGTGTTGCTTTCAAATTCACACGAACCGCAGCACGGTTCGGGAGCAACCGAACTCAGACCACCTCCTCCAGGTAGTTTCAGGTCCGGTACCCCAGTGCGCACCCGGGTCCGCAAGACAGCGTTCACATTAGCGATTTTTCATGCGAACCGTGCCCCGTTCCGAACTAAACTGCCAGTGTGAAAGCACCCTTAAGAGTATCCCATGGTCGCTGTACTAGATGCTTGAATAACTCTAGCTGGAGGAAAAGCCTTAGGCAACTGAACAGAGGCTTCCAGGAAGGCCAGGCCTCTGCTCTCCACATTAACTGACCTGGATTCTGTGAGCATGGATGGTAAAACTAAGCCTGATGTTCTTTTGAGACTTTTTGGGGGTTCATTGGTCCAGACTGGAACATAATAACGCTTGGCCTAACGCTATTTTAGGCCAGACAGAAGAGACTGAAGAGAGTCTGGAATTGGAAGCCATGGCCTTTAAAAGGATCCTTAGATGGTCATATTTCCTGTCCCAAGGGCGAAACGCATGTAATACATTTGAATTGAGTGAGGCACAGCGAGGAGATGTGGTACCTGACAGAAAACAATCCAACAGCCTGGGGCCTTAAATGAGTTCAGCAGACATACTCGGAAATAAAAAGTGGCTCCTCGTTTGTTCCCTGTGTGCAGTATGCTATGTCACAGAAAGGAAATGATCCTTGTCTTCATTCCCTGCCTGGACTAGGAGGTTGATCTAAAATCATTCTGAAGGCTGTCTTTGAAGGTTTTATTTTTTTAAAAGTCCACTGTGGAGATACCAAAGTTATTTCTATCAATCCAAAACATGGCATGGCTTAAAATGTACAGTTTTGCAGTTGCCACGTTACTGACCAATCAGAAGTGATTTTATTCACAACCAAATTAAGCTTTATCATTAACATTTAGCTTTTATGTATTTAGTTCCCTTCAGAATAGCTGCTGACCATATAGCATATATGGAATTCCCTAGGGAACAGAAAACGAGAGTGAGCAATTTTGTTTTTTAAATAACATTTTATGGAGAAATGAATGCCATATTTGTTTATATACGATTAAGTTGGGCTATGATTTATATGCAACGCGCAATTCAATGCGGCAACCGGCTCATTTGAGATGCAGCATGTTTACACTCGCAAGAACTGGACTGAAGCAGTAGCGGCAACGTTGTGCTGGCATGTCGTCCCTTTCATGTCTGGAAAATGACTTTAGACCTTTTTCAGAGCAGCGCTATGACAGGTATGAAAGCGAGACTGTGAGGGATAGACTTACCGTGCTTTCAATGGCATCCGCTGTGAAAAGCTGCTACATCATTTATAATTTTCCACAGCTCATGTTGTCGGGACGGGAGTTATGTCTACTGAAATTACTTGGAAAGATATTTTTGCAGGTTTCTTCAGCAGAACAATCCAAAAACACATTAAATAATGGTAAGAAGACACCCACGCTTCCCACCGAAGATATCTCCCTCACCCTCACAGCCTCGTTTTCATTCCCATTAAAAATCAAAGATGTCCCTGCTGTGAATAAGGTCTATATACACAAGAGAGGCGGGAAAACGCATATCGCTTAAAATGCCCTTAAGATTTCCATGACATTGTTTAGTCAGAGGTGTTTTAGATATTACACCATTTTCTAATGAAGGGTGTGACTGCTTGCTTCCTTAAGGGGGAGGTTGTGTAAATCTTGATTGCAGGCATAATTATAATTACGGAAACTTTATCAAAATAGAAAGTACGAATTTGACATTTTAATTAGACCACACTTTTCTTGGGCTCAATCCCAATTCACCCCTTGCCTCTACCCCTCCGTTTTGCGCGTCCCGATTCTTGTTGAGATCGAGGGGTAGGGCGAAGAGGTAGGGCTACATAGCCCTCGAAACGGAGATTTTTCAGAGGCACACTCCAAACGGAGGGCTACGAGAAAGTTCACAGAATGCATCGCAAATCACCGGCGAGATGGCTTCGCAAACGGTTAAACATTTAAATTTAGCGCCAGATGACACCACCATGCACTTTATTTACTCTTATAATAATACTATAGTCATTTAAATTAAGAAATTGTATAATTAATTACCTTTCTGAGTCAGAAAAGACACATTTCGAGGAAGAAATGTTATAATCATCATGTTTCCTCAAAGTTAAGAGCAGCTGCGCTGATTGTCAGTCGTTGTCATGGAGAAATCCTGTAAAAACTCTGTAACGGCAGAGCCATCGCCGACGACTGATGACGTATCGGGTTCATGAAGGGTTGTTCCATTTCGTAGGGGAATATTTCAACCCCTTGGCCCTTGTAACTCTGTTTTAAGGGCCATGGGGTTCACTTGAAAACAAGGGGTAGGGCCAAGGGGTGAATTGGGATTGAGCCTTGGTGTATAAGTACAATCTAATGAGCCACCACACTGTCTACTGCCTACACAGGCCACAAGCATGTACGACAGCATGCTAAATTAAATGTTACACATACTTGACTGATTTCAAACACTTGACAAAGGTGGCAACTCTGTATGCTACACAAATCCACACAAAGCCTTTCATGATAGTGCACAAGAGACACGATTCACAACTGATTCCAATCACATTTGCTGTTATGTTGCCAATCAAACAACATTTCTAAGCAGTGGGTGTGTTGAAATGCATCCTGAGATTGTCTAATCTGCCAAGGATACATACAATGCTGCCTTTTAATAGCTAAAAATTAGATATATTATAAGGCATCATCCGGTACAGCTTTTGTGTCATAAGTGTCCAAAAATGCTGTCTAAGTAGACAGCTAACTTGGTTTTGGAACAGAGCTCAAGAGAGTGTTTGATCCTCAAAATATTCACTATGCTTTCACAACTAAAGAGCAATCCCACAAAAAAGGACATTAAAAACCAAGTAAAGCACCTTATTATGAACATTAAGCTTCCTAATGACCTTTTTAACTAGCAACTAATGTCAATGTGCATGGGTGGGGGTGAATGAAGAGGTGTAAACAGTACTTTACATACACAAACACATGCCTTACACCCACACTTACAAATACTCTTAACCACGGTAACTAACAAGCTTAGACGCCATTACACTCTTCAGGGCATGACTCAGGCTCTTGACACGGAAATGTTCACACATGCCTTCTCACAGAGAAAGAGAGAGGCAAGAGAAACTAAAGTCCCAAGAACTCCAAGAATAAAAGCTCCGATCTAAAACAAGAGTTCAAAGAGGTCTTGGGGGTTTAGATTAAAGATCGTAACATCATTGAGAGAGACAAAAGCTGTGTATACCGTTAGATTTACAAATTTAATTGACACGCTGAGTTTTTATATAATGTAAATGCAGAGTTAATGCATTAAACAATAACATAACATTGGAAAAACCAATGAAATGAGAGGCATTTGCATATTTTAAAGGGTGTTGAAGATTGCCTCAGTTCAGCGACAGTCAGTCAGGCCTGTCACGCAACACCAGCCATGGCGGTCAGACCCTAACCCAATTAATTTTGACTTCACTTTCATGTTCCAAACATGAAAGAACCTTGAATGAAAGAGAGAGAGAGGGAAAGAGAGCAACAGAGCTCCATTACAGATATTTTGAAATTTTTGAGAAGTATGACAATGACACAGACTCACTTCTGAGAACTATGAGCCAATATATAGTAAGGTCTCGATGTCAGTGAAAATGCTTCAATTTTACAATTTTATAATTTAATGCATTATTTTCATTCACATATCATCTTATTAGCATTACAATCGAATTAACAAAACAAATGTATTATATTATATTATTAATATAAATACATTATATTATCTAAAATAAATGATACAAATTTTATTCATTTTAAATCATAATGTTTTTAATTTTATATAATATGTTACATAATATAATAATGAATGTATTTTATAAGGCTGTGCAATTAATTGAATTTCAATTTCGATTTTGGCTCCTAGCGATCACCAAAATAGTACAATCGAGTAAAAACGATTATTTTGCCATGTTCTGTTTTGCAAGAACGCTCCTATTTGTCTTGTGTTCTGAATGACACGCGCACATCCGCCCCTCCCAATGCCATAAACTCTCTCAGTTTGAATGTTTAAACTGATAAGACTTAAAAAGAAGTGAAAATTATCAACTTAGATGCAATGCTGGACCGATTGTGCAAGTGACAATTCCGTCATGTCCCGACTCCTAAACGCGAGAATGTAATTTCGACACTTGCCTTGTCCAACCCATTTTGAGAGACAGAGAGAGAGAAGACGCAGCACCACTGAACACTCAAGCGGTTTGTGAAATTGCATCTTGGAGAAAGTTTTAAAATGATTGATTTGATTTTATAATCTGTGTGGATTAATTTAGGCTACTCATACAATCTACATGCTAAAGTGAATCAATGTTTGCGGGGGAATTTGCCGCATTCAAAGTGGTAGACCTGCGGGAATTAATAAAATACTTATTGAAGTATTATCTGTTATATTATTTATTTTATTAGTTCAATAAATGTTCAAATTTCGAAGAATTGTTGAAAGGTGTCTTTTTAATAAATGCAACACGTTCCCAAAGTCATGTGAAATAATCGTGTTACATAATTGTGATTTCAATACTGACCAAAATAATCGTGATTATGATGTTTTCCCATAATCGAGCAGCCAGCAATTCAGAATAAAATGAATTTTATTCATTTTACATAGGGGCCTAATTTTTATTTAAATGTTTCTATATGTTTTGTTTACAGTATGTATATTATTCATGTTGCTTATACATTTACATATATTTTTTTAAATCCTAAAACTCCTAAAGTTTAAATTAGATTTTAAAGAAGATTGTAATTAGATTCCCTTTCTCTTTCGCCAAATGTTCTTGAACTGCTAACAGGACTGTATTGGGCAGCTGGGCAGGTAGATGAGTTTCTGACTCCATGTCGACATCAAATCAACAGCAGCAACCCAAATCCATCCTTCTCCTACCCACAATTCTCTCCTGCACTTAGTTTCTGTGAGGCCTTTTGGACAGGTATTAAAATCAATAGGTCAAGGTTTTGGTGAGCTGGATGTTCAGAAGAAAAAGCCTGTCAAAAAGCCTGTCAGGACAGGAAGTGTAGAAATGATCTGCAGGATAATGCCTCGTGGCCTAGTGAGGAGGGAGGGAGGGAGAGGGAGAGGGAGGGAGAGGGAGAGAGAGAGAGAGAGAGAGAGCTCTGCCAGAGAGAGAAATGACCACATGGCTCCTACAACAGCCCACAAATTAACAGAGATAAGACACATGCTGACTTTTTAAAGAGAGATAGAGAATGAGAAAAGGATAAAGAAAGAAGTGGACCGTTGAAAAAAAATGCCTAAATAAAAACATTAAAGAGAAAAGGAGAGAACAGAAGGAGTGATTATAGACAGGGTATGCCAGTTTTAAACCTCCGGCCGAAGGTCTCAGGCCGAAGACTTTATCATTAGCCCGCACAGAATCTGAGCATGCAGAACTCTGCAGAAAGATCCACAGAACTAGAAATGGTCATTCGTATTCCCTAAACCCTGCATGTTCGCATTAAGGAGTATTGGACCAATAAATCAACCAAAAATAACACCTTCAACATTTTACAGTGCTGATGCAAATCATTGCCTGTTAAACTGCAAGGTTCCACCAAAAATAATGCTGCAAACAATACGTATTTAAACCATCAAAAAAATAAAAAAAAGGTAGTCATGCAACAATTTTTTTGTTTTGTTTTTTTACTGAAACAACGAAACCAAAATTAAAGTTTTTTTAAAAGTACATTTTATTGTCTTCATTCCAATAAGAATGTAGTTCTTTCAGTTCCATTTAACTATATCTATTCCCCATCATTCTACAGATTTCCACCTATGTCCTAAATGTCTGGGCCTGCTTATCAGTCAAAGATCAGTAAATGAGCTCAGGACCCAAAAGAGAGAGAGAAGAAAAAAAGAGTGTATGGGTCATACTGAACAGAGCAAGAGTATGATCAGATCTCAATGCATTGCAAAGCCTTTAAAGCACCAGTGACCTGCAAGCATCACTACTATTATATGGATTGGTTTTATAAGAGGCCCAGTATTGTAAGGTCAGGCCACAAATAAGGGGAGCAGACTAACTTACAGGAAAGAAAAAGAAAAAGAGAAAAAGAGAGAAAGAGAGAGAGAGAGAAGATGAGGGTTGAGGTTACACATCTGGTTGTGTTCAGGATGTTTGAGATTCCTCTGTGGTCTGTTTGGGGTCTCTGTGCCAAGGGGAGGAGGGGTGAAGAGACGGGTGTATTCAGCCTGAACACTTCGAATTAAAGCAACCCCTCAGTCTGATTTCTCAAACACATCGACATCAACCATTAGGGATTGGATGAGTAGTTGACTAGTCATTCAACAATTTTTTTTTTAGTTTAGATTTTTAAGTTGCTGCAGTTCAATTAGCATGCTGACAGCATAGTTTACCTGCTATATATATATATATATATATATATATATATATATATATATATATATATATATATATATATATATATATATATATATATATATATATATATATATACACACACAAATGCAAGCAAATGTCTTTTTGCTGCTGTCACTTTAAGACCAACTGCACTGATCCAATATACCTGTGCGTTTTCTTTTTCAACTGTTTACGTTCACTTAAAGTCGGCATGAAACGGAAGTTGAGACAGTCCTGTTTTCCTTATTGTGACGTGTATCCAAGTGAAACGGCTTCTGAAATTAGAAAAAAAAAATTATATGGTGGGGCTTGATTTCATCCTTCGGGAATTGATTGGATCGCTGGAAGTTGGGAGTTGCTAACAAAATGGAGGCAGATTTGAATGCCAGTTTACAGTCAGTTGTGGAGGATTTCTCTCCACCGGACTCATCACCGGTACCCTCCCATGAAAAATGTTTAATTGAGGAACCTGACGATGAGAACGAGGACGAGCAGCCAAATTTTCCGGAAGGAATCACTTTATATGAGCCTCCCGCGAACCAAGATGAGGCGGCTGATAGTCAAGTTCACCCTTGCACACAGACGCGAACTCGCCGTTATTCCGCCTCCTTCGAAATGCAGGAATTCGAGCCAGCGGGCACGCAGACGAGGTTGTTTAGGGATAGGAAAGAGGACGTGAGGAGCGCAACCAAAAATGCACCTAAACATCATATTTGCTGGCTGTCAGTGACACTGGCAGGTTTCTGAGAGGCGGGCCAGAAACAAAACAGACCCCAATAGCCACGCCCTCTAGTAATAGTTTTTGACCGGAAGAGAAGAGAAGTCGTTTCGAGGGGGGAGGGAAGGGTAACAAATTTGATTAAAGATTATAAGGGTACATGAATTAAAAAATAATAATTAAGTGCACATAAATCATTTATAATAAACACTACAAAATTACATATACGAATGGTAGAATTTTATTTCATGACGACTTTAAGACATGTCTGTTTACTTGCCAAGACATGGTCACTTGACACATAAGTTTAAACCCCAGTGCTTAAAAACATAACCAAAAGATAAGCTTTCGTGACAGCGCAGCACAGCAACGTCACCTGAGAGTAACCGCGATAGAGACGATAGTCCAAATCTCTATCGGTTCACAAATTTCACCCACCCAAGTCTCATGTTAACAAGAATAAATGGATATGTGCGTTTTAAGGGTCATTCCAAAGATGTCTTGAAATCCATGTTAAAATGTTTACAGTAAAACTCGTGCAATAAGAAGTCTATGGGCAAAACATTATGGAGGGTTTAAAAGCAGATTAGCATGTGATTATAATCACACTAGTCTCATGTTAAAAGTATAATGTTTAAGTCTTGTAGATATATGTTTTAGCATTCATTCAAAACATGTCTTAAGATTCCGGTTTAAACATTTACAGTAATATATGCACAACGGAAGTCTACGGGGTAAGACATTACGAAAGGTTTAAAAGCAGGTTACGACCCGTACTAGTATCATGACAACAAGCACATATCTGGACCTATGTGATTTAATGTGCATTCCAAGCATGTCTTAAGATACTGTGTAAATCACGTTTATAATAATATACACCTGAAAGGGAAGGCTACGGGGCAAAACGTTACAGACGGTGTAAAACAAGGATAGTGATTCTATCACACTAGTCTCATGTTAACAAGAGTTCATGTTTTAATGTTTATTCTGATGCATTGCCTTTCCCCAGTGCTTTACTGCAAGAACAATTTTTTTCTCATTTTTTTAAGAACTAATAGCAACAATAGAGACAACAAAGCTTAGCTTCTGCTCAATCTGCTGAGCCCAGAACATTCTTATAAAATTCAGAAACTTTAAAAAGGGTAGAGATTTGACAGGCTATGTCTGGCCCATCAACAGCAGAAAGACAAGGACCTCGGGGAGTACAAAGGTCAGATTTCACAGTGTTTTTCCACAAAAAAAGACCACTTTCCTTAGTGCGTAGAGATGTGACCGAGTACTACATTTATAAACATCAAATGGAGCTCTTTCTTGGCTATGAAAGTGTTTTTTTGAAGGCAGCAACAGAGAGTAAACTCATTCAAACGTCTGGCTCTCTCACACACACACACACACACTTCTACCTCAAAGGCCAAAAATTGAATCACAAAAAATAACAACCGGTCCTTAGTTCCGAAACCAAAGCATCCGGTTCCTACATGCACCATTTCAATACGTACTTGTTTAAACAAGTCGATCTATTCATATTACTATTCATTCATTGCCTTCAATGCACATGCATAACAACTTTAACAGTCATACCTCAGCACTGGCGCTCTTGATAGCTGAGCTCAATGCCATTGTTGGATCTAAAACAGGCCACAATGTCAAAAAAGATGCTAAAGAAAAGCCAAAAAAGCTGCCATCACAGCCTACAGCTTTATCTATGTACAATTTATTATGAGACCAAATTGAAATAGGGAGATATTCATCTTTATTACAATGTGGCAGATCAGACGATGATTTGAGACATGGGGTAATGTAATGAACCTGTCTATAGTGCTGTCGCTAGAAAAGAGGGCTGAGGGTAGTCATTACCCTGAGCTGTCAAACGCTGCCTCCCTCATTCACCTCACTCATAATAGAGCTTTTCTCATTGCCTAAATGAATACAAATGTCTTCCTGTGAATGCCTCTGACATTCCACCTGACAGCCAGGTGTACATGGGTGGAGAGCAATTTGTTTCTGTAAGTGAGCGTTAGCTATTGTATATGTGTACGTGCGCTTGTATGCAGTAGGTGTGTTGGTCTGTAGGTGTGTGAGATTGTACGTAGGTGTGCGTTTGATTAAACAGTCGCAAATTATATGTTCTCAAAAGACAGCTGCATGTGGATGTGGAGGTGTAACTATTGAGCATCTGGTTTTAATATTGTCTCCAGTTCTTCCTCTAATGTCTGTGCGTATCGATCACATCTCAATGGAGTACCGCAGCTGTAGGACTAACTAAACTGGCTTGCAGAAAGAGCTCCTCCTAAACCCTGGAGACCTGAACACCCTGTAACTGAATTTTTTCCCATAAATCTAAAAGTATTGTGTCATGCTTGTAGCTACCCTATCATCCCTATTAGATAAAATAAAAAATAAAAAATAGACATGTTACGTTTCAAAAGGAGAAATGTAAATGTATTTAACGAATATGACAGATGTTATGTTAGCTGCAAACTTGATCACCCTCATAATGTCACGGAAAACAACAGATGAGCGGGAGGAGGGCATGAAATCACTGGAAGCAATTTTCCGCCATCTCAGAGTGTGAAAAGTGGCTTGTACGGGCTGCAAGATGCCCTATGATGTGCTGATCTAGAACCGGTTTGCCAAGTCAACATCCTGCCTACCCCGATCTCCATGTCAGAAAAACTGTAAAACTGATCTTACATTAGCACCTGAAAGAGAAAAGTGGAGTCTGTGGAAGAAATGCAAGGCTATATTCGATCATGTTCAAAGACATTGACCACCAACGTTGACACCTAAATATCCGAGCTGCATTGTTGCCTTACAGCCTATAGGCAGCCGCCTTTTAAGGCAGCATCCGACCTAGGGTTGTCACTAGGCTTGCCGCGATAATCAGTGTTACGCGGTGTTCAGCCGCACACAGATTACATCACTTGCCCACCGGCATAAAAATACATAACATTTTACTGGGTAAAATGATAAACTTCTATTTAGAAGTGGAAAACCGTGTTCATAAAACAACATTTCTCTAGTTTGTTTGGATTTATTTTTTCATTGAGCTCAGGAGAACGTACTAAAATAAAGACACAAATGCCCTGTAAAAAAGGGCGTCAATAAGAAGACCAGTTCTCTTACGAGAGTATCTCTCGTACTGCGTAATATCTTACGCTATGGGGAAAACCTCTTTTCCACGAGATATTGAAGCCAAAACTTATCCTTAATTTTGAATTAATGTAAAACGCTGTGCAGCAGCATGCAGACATAGGCAGGACGGCTCGCGCGCCTATTGGCTGCCCTGCGGCAACAGCAGCAGCCTATCGAGAGGCGCTGCGTGACACCATATCCAGTGGGGGCATTTCGCGCCCATTTCGTCACGTCCCGCTAGAAAGGGCGTGGTCTCGTACCTATAAATATAGTTCGATAAGGCTGGTACACTGATTTTCATCTCTTCAGCGAAGCGCACGCATCGCTGGATCCATAGTGAGAAGCCGCGCCATCGACATAAGCCTTCTGCGGGACGAGCCTTGAACCTGAAGCCGCTGGCCTTCACCTCGCCGCCTTCAGTCGCCGTACCTGCTACGCTTTCCGGTGTATATATCCTTTTTACCTCTGCTGAGAGTGTTCGTTCGCCGCTGCAAATACACTTCTCTATATAACTCTAAAAGTGCTAGCGTCTTTTTCAAGATGCCTTCTTCCTGTGGCTCATGCCGAGCCCAACTCAGCGACGGGGACCGCCACGTGATATGCGTTTCCTGCCTGGGTGAGGATCACGCGGCTCTCACGCTAGCTGACAGCGGATGCCCTCATTGCGAGCTGATGCCTATGGTGACCCTGAGGACTCGCCTGGCATCCTTCTCGGAGCCCGCACTTATGCCCGCTGCGGTACCACACCGCAAGAAGCGCCGTGCTCAGCGCGCCCCCGAGCTCTCTCCTGCCCGCCAAAGCTCGCCGGTTCTCCCGCCAGCTTCGCCGGCATCGCTCGAGTCGCTCACCGATGGACAGCGGCCGCCGTCTGCCACCGCCTCCGCCATTGAGTTTGATGAACCAGCAGAGGCTTGTTCTATCCTGGCATCGGACAGCGAGGACTGGGCGAGCTCTGTGGAACTCCTAGCTAAAATCATTTAGTGCGATTTAGGAGTACTCCTAGTGGTAAGATAAAATGCTTTGTGAATACGGCCCCAGGGCAAAGGGGGTCTTTACAGCAGGTATTTTCTGGTACCGAAAAAAGACGGGGGTCTCAGACCCATTCTAGATCTGCGACAGCTGAACAAAGCGCTCACGAAGCGCCAGTTCAGAATGATTACAATCAGGAATATCCTCGCCAGGAGGACTAGTTTATGTCAAAAGATCTGAAAGACGCCTATTTTCAAATACAAATAGCGTCACGTCACAGGCGATTCTTGACATTCGCCTTCGAGGGCCAGGCATACCAATACAAAGTCCTGCCGTTCGGCCTGTCCCTGGCACCCCGTACATTTACGAAGTGCATGGACGCGGCTCTCTGGGACATTGTTTCTGGACCCCTGAGATTTCAGGGCATGCGAGTTTTGAACTACTTGGACGATTGGCTGATTCTAGCTCGATCACGATCAGAGCTCATAGAACACAGGACCACATTACTCGAGCATCTCGAGAATCTGGGTCTCACAGTCAATTGGGCGAAAAGTTCGCTGTCTCCCAGCCAGAAAATTTCTTTTCTGGGAACAGTGCTGGACTCGCTTTCCATGACAGCGCGTCTGTCGCCAGAGCGCGAGCTGGACATTCAGCGCGCCGTGAAATCCTTCTGCCGTGGCTCGATAGTCCAGCTCAAAATGCTGGGCCTCATGGCCTTAGCAGCTTCTCCAGCTGGGTCTGCTTCGCATGCGCCCACTGCAGCTGTGGCTGAAAGCGCGAGTTCCGTCCCGGGCATGGCGAGTTCCGTCCCGGGCATGGACCGCTGGCCGGTTTCGCCTCCGGGTCGATCTAAAATGCGTTTCGGCTCTGGAACCTTGGAAAGTAACCGACTGGTATCAGTCAGGTGTGAGTCTGGGGACTCCCTCGAGTGTGAAGGTGGTGTCAACGGACGCCTCCACCTCGGGATGGGGAGCGCTGCTCGAGGGCAGACCGTTCTTTGGCCAGTGGTCAGACCGGGAAAAGCTCCGACATATACATATACAAACTGTCTGGAAATGATGGCAGTCGACAACGCGCTACGGCGCTTCTTTCCCCAGATAAAAGGTCACCACGTCTTGGTCCGTTCGGACAACATGTCAGTGGTGGCATACATAAATCTCCAGGGCGGCATCAAGTCCCGAACCCTGTACAGGCTAACGGAACGCCTCCTGGTCTGGGCTCAGCACAACCTGCTTTCACTGAGAGCGGCGCATGTGCCTGGTCACCTGAATCTGGGACCAGACAGACTGTCCAGAAACAATGTCCCAGCAGGGGAATGGTCGCTGCACCCGCAGACGATCCAACTGCTGTGGGAGACATTCGGCAAAGCACAGGTGGACCTGTTCGCGTCCCACGAGAACGCTCACTGTCCGAAATATTACTCCAAGAGCAGGGACGCGCTGGCCCACGTCTGGCCCCGCTGTCCTCTCTATGCTTTTCCACCCGTCTCGCTCCTGCCTCAAGTGCTGGAATGAATCAGGGAAAACGGATGCCCAGTGCCGCTTGTGGCTCCGCTCTAGACAAACCAGACTTGGTTCCCTGTCCTGATACGGATGCGGCTGACCAGCACTGCCCCGTGGCTAGAGATGTTCCGATACCCTTTTTCCCTTCCCGATACCGATTCCGATACCTGGACTCAGGGTATCGGCCGATACCGAGTACTGATCCGATACCTGGGTGTGTACAGTATCTATACAGCTGCAATTCATACTAGCACTGTATGAATTGATAGAATTATTTTATGGCGTGTTTCAGACTTACCCCTTAATTAAACATAAACAAATACATACAGTGAACTAGAGAATTTTTATTATCTGACTGACATACATTTCACAGCAATATATTATTTATCTTTCTTAAGTGAGAAAGAACTTAAAATGCAACAACACATCTAATACTGTAAACTGAAAAAGGTATTTTAGTTTTACAATATAACTGCATAAAAAAAGTGCAACAAATAAATCTATTAATCTAAAAAATGATATATGAATAATATAAGAAAATAATCTCTACAATTTAAAGTCCATAAACAATTTTGTTAAATAAACGGTATTTCAGTTTTGACCGCGGCTGGTCATCCAGAACAATAAACTCAATACATGTTGTCGGTTATATTTATCGCTCGTAAAGACTTTTGAAAACTTTTCTCTTTGTTTGAATGAAGCTTTCAGAGATTGCTGATTCTGGCGCGGCTCATTCTTCTCTGCCCTTGTCTTTGTGTAATCGTGTTCTGCGGGGTGACGCGTCTTCAAATGCTTTAAGTTACTCGTGTTGAAGTTGCTAATACTTGTTCCACCCCTCGAAATTGCAGTATGGCATACGAGACATGTCGCCGTTTTCCTGGCTGGTTGGTCCAGTCTGAAATACTGCTATACAGCGGACATACTGCTATCGCGCGTGCACGTTTTCTTCTTCTTCGCTGCTCTAAACAGTGGTTGCTAGTGGCAACAGCACAACTTCCTGTGTCGCCACAAGCAACCGCTGTTTAGAGCAGCGAAGAAGAATTGATCTCCGTTTTGCAGCGTTATGCAAAGCTAGCGTGCATAACTAGATATTGTTTAAGAAAATGGTATCGGATCGGTGCATGGGTAGAAGTACTCGCCGATACCGATGCCAGCATTTTTATTGGTATCGGCGGCATTTCCGATACTAGTATCGGAATCGGAACAACTCTACCCGTGGCCAATACCATCCTCGCCCGCAACTATGGTCCCTACATGCATGGGCCATCAACGGGTACCCGCTAACCTCCCGGAGGGAGTGTTAAACACGATCACGCAGGCGAGGGCCCCGTCTACTAGGCGGCTCTATTCATCGAAATGGTCTGTGTTCTCTGCCTGGTGTCAAGCCCAGGGCTTTTCACCCGTAGACTGCGGGGTTACGGAAGTACTCTCCTTCCTTCAAAAGCTGCTGGATAAGGGCAGGACCCCATCCACGCTCAAAGTGTACGTGGCGGCCATAGCAGCATTTGCAAAACCTGTGTCTGGCCAGTCACTGGGGAAAAACAACCTGGTCGTGATATTCCTCAAGGGAGCTCGGACGCTGAACCCTCCCAGACCTCCTTCAGTCCCGGTGTGGGACCTTTCTACGGTTTTGGAAGCCATGAAAGGTGCCCCGTTCGAGCAAATCCATTTGTCAGACATGAAGCATCTGTCTTTCAAGACGGTGTTTCTTTTGGCTCTCGCTTCAGCTTCAGCATAGGGGACTTACAAGCGCTTTCAGTAAGCGTGTCATGTATGGAGTTTGGGCCTAATAACTCAAAAGTCATACTCAAACCAAGACACGGGTACGTGCCCAAATCCCTCAACACACCGTTCAGGGCCCAGTTTATTTCCCTGTGCGCCCTCTCGGTTCATGCTGAGGAGGAGGATGCAAGTCTCCTTTGCCCTGCCAGGGCACTGAGAGCTTATGTGTCCTGCTCGTCTGTCTTCAGACAGACCGAGCAGCTCTTCGTTTTGTTTGACGGACGCTCCAAGGGACTGGCCGCATCAAAACAGAGTTTATCCAGATGGATAGTCGACGCCATAGCACTGGCTTACACTTCTAAGGGCCTGCAGTGTCCTTTGGTTGTCAGAGCGCACTCCACGAGAGGCATGGCTTCATCGTGGGCGTGGTATAGTGGTGTTACCTTGCAAGATATATGTACAGTCGCAGGCTGGGCCTCGCCGTCTACATTTATAAGGTTTTATAACCTAGAGGTTCCCGCCTTACAAGCCAAGCTTCTGTCGGTATAGAATTCAGTGCTATCTGCCCCGCTGTGCCGGCCCAGATGCTGAGTTTTGCTTGTGCATCGCTCACTGAGCGAGATCACAGCTCCATGGGTGTTGAATAACCCGCAC
The DNA here is from genome assembly GCA_030578255.1 of Tiaroga cobitis. Taxonomy (NCBI): domain Eukaryota; kingdom Metazoa; phylum Chordata; class Actinopteri; order Cypriniformes; family Leuciscidae; genus Tiaroga; species Tiaroga cobitis. Next base: position 33,728,483 of record CM060594.1, on the reverse strand, counting down.
TATTACCCAGTTCAGGCTGAACACGTTCACCCTGTCTGCGTGAAACAATGTTATATAACTAGCTCCTGTGGGATGCTATTTCATGGGGAATGATGCTTGCAGCCTCTCTTCTCCGACTCTCTGTGAGTCTATGGTGATTATGCACTACATGAGCCCAGGGCTACTGCCCTTGGGACTTTGGTGTCGGATCCCAGTAAGCACGGCATTTTGCATTGTGTTCCCCATAGCGTAAGATATTACGCAGTACGAGAGATACTCTCGTAAGAGAACGTACTCGGTTACTAACGTAACCTCGGTTCTCTCTAGAGAGGGAACGAGTACTGCGTATCTTGGCGTGAATACACAGCTCTGGTTCGCTTCGGCGATGAAAACCAGTGTACCAGCCTTATCGAGCTATATTTATAGGGCGAGACCACGCCCTTTCTGGCAGGACATGACGAAATGGGCGCGAAATGCCCACATTGGATATGGTGTCACGCAGCGCCTCTCTCGATAGGCTCCTGCTGTTGCAGCAGGGCAGCCAAAAGGCGCGCGAGCCGTCCTGCCTATGTCTGCATGCTGATGCACAGCGTTTTACATTAATTCAAAATTAAGGATAATTTTTGGCTTCAATATCTCGTGGAAAAGAGGTTTTCCCCATAGCGCAAGATATTACGAAGTATTCGTACCCTATCTAGAGAGAACCGAGGTTACGTTAGTAATAGGGCTGCAACAAACGATTATTTTGATAATCGATTAATCTAACGATTATTAGAACGATTGATCGACTAATCGTCGATTATTTTGCCGGCTAATCAGTAAGTTTGGAACGATTATTCAGCTTTTTCAATTAGTTAAAACATTGAGTTATACATATTCTTACTATAATATAAAAAAAGAAAATCACTTCAGCTTTTGAAATAGTTGTTTTAATGAACTTTGAGCCAACTAAACAGGTCATTCTCTTTAAGTTTTCAGATTTCGGTCCAACTCAAATCACACACAAATGCTCTCTAAGCATTGTTTAATAGGCCCACTGCTTTTCTTAGAACTGAAACCGAAAAAGGGTAATTTACTTCAGAAATGAATGGTAAAGAATGGTAAAATATTAATTTGCAAACCATTATTATAAATATAAAATTACAATATTTTTTTTACATGGCAATTGAGCTGACAGAGACGTTCTCATTCACCTTTTAATTTACAGTATAAAAAAGAAAAAGTAACTGCCATGATATTCTTCCAAACATCTCCTTTTGTAAGTCTTCATGATTATGGAACAAAATACAGGCAAGTGATAAGACTATAATACCTAATAGTGTTACAATAATAAAAACAGCCCTGACTCCTTAGCTCGATCAAGCTTTATTCTATGCAAAATAAATCATCACATTACTGTAATTATATTATTATTGATTATATTCTTACTATTTTTAGTAGTATTGCATTATCTAATAAAGAGATTTACCGCTAGTTAGTTAGCTCCAGCTGGAGAACACTCAATTCTCACCGGCTCCTCTCCTGCCGGGATGTTTCCTCTTTTAGTGCTCCGAAATGCATGTTGTGCTCCCGTGAAAAGCAAGTTCCGCCTTGCATGTATTGCACATGACAGCATTGTTGGTTTGAAGTTTTGTGAAACTTTCCCAAACCTTGCTAGTTCGGATTCGTTTGCACTCCGTCATAATTCGTGCTTTTTTCTTCTTTTACCGCAGTAGCATTTGTAAAGGGCTGCATTACACTCTAGCGCCACAGCGCCGTAGCGGGCAAATCGTGATATTGCACGCCCTTACATTAGGTCACGTTAGATCAAACGACTACTCGACAACAACGATATTTGTCGACAATTTTTTATTGTCGACATTGTCGACAATGTCGACTAATCGTTTCAGGCCTAGTTAGTAACCGAGTACATTATGTACTTTATTAATATATTCAGTCCTGTGTAAATAGGCTAGAAAAAAGTGAATTTGCAGGACAGCTGAGATCAGCATCATCCACTATGCTAAGGACACTTTCGGGACAGGATCTGCTGAGGAGTTAGCATTTTTCTTAGAATGAAAAAGAAAAGAGGACAGAGCTCGTCAATAATTAGATAATTTTCATAATTTGTATCCCGACTCTACTGATTGGCTCCACCACAATAAGTAAATGCCATCTACAAGCGTCTGACCTCACTTACCCTTACAGCTCAATATCTTTCTGCGCCGAACATCAAGACATTTGTAATGTCTCTTACTTCCTGACCACATTCACAAGCGTAACATTGACATGCATGAAACCCATTCATCCTGTGCAAACAAATGCAGTCTTTCTGACCTTGTTTACAGAAAGACATTTTAACTCAAGAACACTTGACAGTAAGGACTAGGAAGGGGCATGGACTGAGACACCTTGGGCTTTCTCAGAGGACCTGAACACAATACAAACTCTGAGTTTTACAGCTATTTTTAGGTAAGATCAGCCAGAGAAACTAATATGTGTCATTTAACACCAAGGATGGGAATCATAAGGATTTATTAACATTTGATGATTGAGTCAGATAATTTGAGTAACTCTGAATGATTCATGAGTGATTCACTAAAAATAACTGATCATAGGAGTCATTTGTTTTTAAATCAGACTACATTGGTTGCACTGTATGCATGTTTTTGCATTCAGTAGAAAGATTAGCTGTTGATTTGTCTTTCTAATATTTTCACATTTAAGTGAAATACATCAAAATAATTAATTCAGAATTTGTGCCATAGAACCACTCTGCATATAATAGCAGAGTGGTGCAGAAAACAGTATTTTTGTAATGTGTTCTATCTGCATAAGAATGCATGTTAATGAAAACAAGTCACGAAAAAAATCATCCGCTTCCAATATTTTTTTATAAAACTGAACTGGTTCGGAATAAGAGCTGGGTCTCAGTTCCCAACTGTATTAACACACATTTTAATCAAATTATAAATGTGATGGAGCAGAATTGGGGTCTCAAGAACACTCAGCCGGAGTCTCTAAACCACTGAAACTCCTACCGTTGCCCCAGATTTGTAACTATTATGTTTCCACCTTCTAATGAACTGAACAAGCTGATTAGAGTCATCATGCACCCAGTGATCCATGAAACAATTCCAACAGCAGTTTTAATCAGTGACATTTATGGACCAAGAAAATTGGCTCGCAGAGCAGGAACGTTACAACCACGGGTCTATCATACAGCTTAGAGAGGGAGAAAAAGTGCTACAACACCCGCCAAGAAACACAATACTTGATATTGACATGCAACCACCATGAAGAACCCCTCACGATATGATATTTGTGATGAATAATTTTCTTGCGGTAACAAAACCGATCAAGAAATCTGGAACCGGATTCCTATTAGATTAAGATCTTTTTTCTCATTGTTTCGTGCATTGAGGAATGTGAATGGTGCTGTTATGGATTTCCAGTCAGTCGAGGCTTTCACACATGCTCTAATGCTTCTTTACAAACAGACATCTGAAATTTTATTTGGCGATGGCATTAAAACATAAATAGTTCTGTCGTTCTCAGTTGCAACATTTGCAATGACATCAAATAAAATAGGAAATAGGCTGTCAGTGTTTGTTATACAGATGACAAAAGAAAGCCCTTTTTAAACTCGCTTTTATTTTATTTTGTTCAATGTTTCAATGAACAACCCACCTTTGCCCTTCAAGCAATAAGCATATGTGTGAACAACTGTTTTCAAAGATGTTTTTGTCTGTGCACCCATCCGTGTGTTGATTAGATCAGAGTAAATGAGTGATACAGAGTTGAAGCAGAGCAAAGTGGCATGATTTAGCCTGGAGCGAGGAAAAAATATGTTTCTCTTGATCTAAGATCACTCCAAATGCACTTCAATATGAGCGTTACATGTTGGACATACAAGTTATGGACATACAAGTCCATAATCCAATTGCATGTGAGCAGGAATTCACCACGGCCTTGTCCAAAGGCTGCTTTTGTCCTTACAACGAAAGTCAATGTTGCCCGATGTTATTTTGGACCCCATTGACTCTCATTTTATATAAAAAAAAAAAAAAACAGTTCATCAGTTCATCAATCCATCAAACAACATTCATCTAAATGTCGTCTTTTGTGTGAAGAAAGTAAGTGAGTAAATTATGACATTTTAATTTTTGGGTGAAGTATACACCTTTAAGATATGTTTAATATATCTTAATAGTGAAAAATGCTGTTGAGCAAAAAAAACACAAAAAAACCAACAATACCGGTTAAGACAACATCAACAAATCTATAACAGTCCCCATATCAACACACCTGCGATGCATTTACCCCTTCACATCAGTCACATCTACCTTCCTTCAATCTCCCATGATTAATCAAGAGGGGATGCAAGAAAGATATGGAGGAGGGGAGGGGGTATACATGAAATAAAGGAGAAAAGGAAGAGATGTGATGAAATCGAATGAAAAGCATTGTAATCACACTGAAGAGCCCATCTGCACTCAGGAGTCTAATCAAACTCCCATGCCTCGGATTAGACTGTAACAATACACACACACACTTTAAAACAGTAGAACCGCAGGATTTAGGTGTGGAAATTAAAGCATCCATCCTCTTTTAACAGCTGGTTTGCTCGGCAGAGACAAAAATTGAAACGTTTTGGAAAGCGCATTTCCTTCATCTTACACTTCATTACACTTTATTAAATCTCTAGTAAACAGGAGGCAGGTAGCAGATGTAACATGTCTAGTCCGTTTATCTGCTGCTTCAGAGATGTAAAAGATGATGTAAAAGTTGTAATGGAATATAACATTAACTCTCCCCAACCTATAAAGAGCCTGAAACACTAAATGTGAAAAAGGTGCAGAAACATCCATTACTCCAGTCTTCACTGTCACATGATCGTTAAGAAATCATTGTAATATACTGATGAAAGTATTACGTTTAAAAAAGAAAATTATAGTACATTATTAGGTGCATTATTATTCACTGACAATCAATAACCTCAGAAGAAGGATGTAGAGAGCAAGTTGTATGGACCACTTGAATGAAATTTTTATGGAGTGTTTGAAGCAGGGGGGGAAATGCATTTCCCATCAATTATATTTGCATGCAAAAAAAATCAGTGATCAGAATTTCTCCTTTTGTGTTCCACATCAGTCATACAGGTTTGGATCAACATGAGGGTGAATAAATTGTCAATTTTCTTTTTTGGGTGACCTATTCCTTTGAAGTCAACATGAAACTGCATAACCCATTTTGCTATCATAATGTGACGTTTTTCCAGTGAAATCATAAATTCAAAGAAAGGAGGATTATTTTGGACTGATTGATGTGCACTGATGAATCATGCAGAATAAGACCAGGCACATGTATTAAAACTATAGTGAGAGCAATGATGGCATTATTGCTCTACGAATTACCATCAAGAATTAGACTCAAAAGACCCGGATAAGCATGAAAAGAGCAGCTACCCAGAGCTTGCATCAGGAAGAGGTGCTATGGCAACACTCACAGCTTTTTCTTATAAAAATGCTCCAGTCCCACGCTTAACTAGCCACATGTGTAAACGCTTGTGAAAACGAGCTGTCAGCTTCAAATTTTGGGGGCAGTCAATGCAGACTGAGCAAACCACTGATCATGTTTCCCTCAGGCTAAAACAACAAGCCTGACAGCCTGCTATAGCAAGATGCTGCCCTTTAACACTGATCTCAGACCAGCTTTGACGTTTCTGCTATTATGGTAAGAAAGAAGACCTCGGAGGGCAAGCCAACTTGAAAAAGGGTGCGTTTCAGATTTCAGAGTAGATGCCACATTTAATTTGAAGAGAAAGAAAAGGCTGTGGATTGTCACAATATCAAAGCTTCATAAATTTCACAATTCTCAACACTAATTTTCATAAAACGGCAAAAGGCAATATGGTATTGGACACATACACTAGCATTAAGATAAAGAAATGTAGCATTCAAGTGTTTCTCACTGAAGGAAGTGGACTTGCACACATGGCCATATACAAAGCAGCTTGTGGGTTTGAGCTTTTTGAGTTTGAATGCAATCCATATAAAATCAAGCAAATGTACTCCTTCAGAAATTACTCCAGGTTTGGACAAAGCAGAACTCAAGACTGATGGTTTAATGTGACTGCTGTGCCGAGGTTTGAGTAGGAGGGTCTGATTACAGAGAACAGGATAGACTCCATGGCTGGAAGTCTCTGGAATCACATCCTCTGTCGGATCTCATGTCTGTACATTCTGCGTAAGGACTAATGAAAACAAATGACTACAAAGAGCGAGAAAGAAAACAACAAAACATTGAGAAAACATCTCATACCATGAGACTTATATGACCACATCCATACATGCCACAGAAAGCAAGCACACACTTTATAGTGCTCTTTTTAATTAAACATTGATTGCACCCTGTAATGAAGGAGGTGGTTATTACTGTCGTCACTGAGATGATGGAAGCAAAACGCTAGTAAACTGCAGATACAATAGAGCCCCTTAAACACTCATTTTCTGTGTGTCTCAACCAGTGGCGTAGGTTTGATTTTGAAATTGGTGGGGACGGGGACATAAATGTATAAATATAAAGTTTTGATCGAAATTATTGCCACGGATATATTAGTGTCACTGGATATTGGTAGGGACACGTCCCTAGCGTCCCTACTAAATTCTACGCCCCTGGTCTCAACTAATACCAATCAATTTTGACCTTGTGGGGATCTTTTTTGAAAATCTAAAATAGTAGAAAGTTTTCAGTGATGGGTATAGGTTTAGGGGAAGGGTTAGTGTAGTGGGATAAAATATACAGTTTGTACAGTATAAAAATCGTTACAACTATGAAATGTCCCCAAAAAACATGGAAATCCAACATGAGTGTGTGTAGGTCAAATTAGCCCACAATTAGAGGACTACATGTCCCCAAAAGACTGTAAAATATGAAATTATCAACATCACCAACGGTCCCCAGGAGGAAAACAGCTTCATAAAAATACTAAAAGACTTCATAAAAATGCAAAAGGCTTTTTATGAGGGTTAGCATCTAGAAAATTATAATTAGCTCAGTAGAAAATCGACAGAAATCAATGGAAAGTCCCCACCCATGACAGAAAACAAATGTGTGTGCTAGGCAGATCTCGGAAAGCCACCTATGAGGCAGCCTTAAGCAAAACTTGCCCAATTAACCACCCAGAGAGCCCAGTTTCGTTTGAGAGTACAGAGAGAATGTGAGAGAGAGAGAGATTCACCCCACTGCCTGAGGACCGGGGGCAAAAGGTTGTGACGAAAAGGCCTGGGAGAGATTCCGACACACACATCCTTTTCGCTTTCAAGTATTCAAGCACTCACACGCATACATATGCACTTGAACAGCTCTCCGTAGTCCGTACAGGCTTCACAGTTTAAGATGTAATCATTTTCTGGAGGAAATGTTTGCCTCTTTTTTGGATAGACACCACAGGGAGTGAAAATTACTGGAGACTCAGTGATCATGAAATTAGAATTTGTTGCAGGCTGGATACAAACTTGCATAAATCAATCTGAGCACTGCAGTAAGTCATTTTACTTAAAACTTTCAAATATTCAAAATTGGATACTATAATCTATTATTGCATTTCATATTTAAGTGATTTATTGGATAACCAAATAACTAGTATCATCCAGAATTGTAATAATCAATTAATCTCTACTTCACAAGTTGAAAAGAAATTAGTCAGCAAGTTCATAAATGCTGTAACTCACGGAAAACATCTTCACCAAACACAAAATGGCAAAACCACATTTATCGCTTTGTCTGTATCATCATACCTCAATTTTTAGAGCACAGCCCATTCACACTGCACCGCAAGCGCTGGTTATCTCTATTCCTGTCTCTCTCTGTTATCTGTCGCTCTGACTGAATTGACTGATAAAAATGGGGACTTCTTAGACAGATAAAACCTCAAACACAACCCAATACACACAGGAAGTGGTTTGCCTCTATTCCTGAGTACATCTATCTCTCTCTGCATGTGTTAGTGTCATTTGTGTTCCACTTCGTTGGGAAGGCTGGGGTTATTAATTAAAAACAGCAGTGCAGACGTGTCTAACATTAAGTGCAAACAACTTCTGTTTTTTTCTGTTGTTTTATGAACTTGAGTTTCGGGAAGAACAGAAAAACAATGACACAAGTGGGTAATGCATGAGCCAGTTATACGTGTACAGAAAGCAAATTGAGTGTACTTTGTGTGATGTGTCTATGTTATAAACACACGTATTTATGTATCTTGTGTGCTACACTATCTGCATCTGAGAATATTTGGCTAGTTGTGTACAGCGCTAAGGAACTGTAGCTTGCTATTCTAAAATGCATTCAAGCCTTTTAAAAAGTTAGCTACAAGCTATTAACAATTACATCATTGTTAGATTATCTGCTTAAAAAAAGAGATACCAGGATGTCAAGGATTTATTAGCATAAACTAGCATCAAACTAAAAACACATTTCCACAGCTAACATAGTGATGGCAGTTAAATTGTTAGTTAAATAGTAGTATTTAACTAAATATTTATTTTGTTATTAAAAACACTGAAACGGAGCGAGGCTGCTTGCGCAATATAAAAGAACGTTAGGCTATATATCATGCTACACCACTTGTTTGAAAAAGTAGCTTGTTTCTGGAAAAGCTACTGAATATAACTTAGTTCAAATACAAATCAGGCTAACTTTTACTTTTAGATCAAGTAGTTAGCAACTAGCTGACAACAAATAGTATCTAACAAACATTAAGTAATTTTTTTAATTACATCTTTGTCAGGTTAAATGCTTCAGAGCTCATCAATTAGCATAAACTAGCATCAAACTAAAGCCACATTTTCACTGTTAACAGTCATAGAATTCAAGTAGTTAGCTAAATAGCGGTGTTCAACTATTTTTATTTTGCAACAACGACGACAAAAATTAGTGGTGATTCAAATGGATTGAATGAGACGCTAAAATGTTTGATTAAGCCTCATCTCGCTCGATTGCGAAACTGCTAATGCAATGTACCATGAACATTATGTCGCGCTACACTGCTACTTGTTGGAAAATTAGCTTGTTACTGAAAAAAGCTACAGCTCTTTGAAAACAGTAGAGCTAATGCTTTTTAAAGAAGTCAAGTATTTAGTGGCTAATTGTTCTAAAAGTTAGCTTAACTACTAACAAGTAAGTAGCTAACTAAAATAAAACTATGAAAGGAGATATAAAGCTTCTGAATTATATCTTTGTCAGGTTATATGATTCAATTATTAAGAGCCAAGGACATCAATTAGCACAAACTATCAGACTTCTTTTCACTGATAACATATTTCAGTCAAGTAGTTAGTAGTTAAAAGACACTCAAGTAGAGCGCGTTTGATTATTGCCTCATCTTGCTTGGTTGCGAGGCTGTGCAATTTATCAAGAATATTGTTATGCAACGTATTAGAAAAAGTAGCTTGTTATTGGAAAAGTTACACCACTTTGAAACCATCAGAGCTACTGTCACACTATTGAAAATGTGGTTAAGTTAATAGTGTTGCTATGGTCTGTGGTGTACGGTTGCGCGTTTGTGCCTGAATTTCCTCAATACATCTCAAACTGCAGTTTTCCATCTTGGCTGTCATAAAGTGCGGGAGTGTGTGTGCCCCTGTTTTAGAGCAGGGCATTCAATCAAACCAAAGCAGAGGCATCCACACATTCATCACTGTTTAGCCACGACTCCCTGATGAAGTGTGTGCCATACCGATGACAACACACACTCATAAGCTGCCACTACAGTATGACGTTCAATTGAAAAACAACATACACACATGATGGAGAACACCTGTGAGGAACACTTCATCGTGCGTCTCCTCCCTCTCTCTTGTTAATTCAGCTGGGATCGATATGGGAAAGCTGCTAATTGTAGTTATGTTCTCTGCATTGATTAAAAGACAAAAGCGCCACAGAGAGCTAATGAGAGCAAGAGAGTGAGCGAACGTACGTGTGCATTTCAGTTCTGGGAGGAAACTCTTTGTTCATTCTGTTTCTGCACCTGAGCGCACTCATTTCACTCCATTATAAAACGGAGCCGGCTAGTGAGAGGCACGTCTGTGAAACTGATAGAGGACATACATTGGACTTAAAAGAAATGTTTGTCTGCCATGGCTGACTAAATTGATTTCCAATTGGCCCTAAGAAACTTAATGATCTCAAATGCGAGATCATTGGACACTTAATACACTTGCTGTGTATAAAGGAGATTTACCCTAAACCACTTTTTATTGGGTGTGTGGTTGCGAGCAGTTTGCATTCATTCAGGGCTTTTTGTCAGGGCACTGAATTAGTGTGTCTTGGGTTACAGGACAATAAAGCCAGCTAAAAAAGATCAGCTACAATGCCTTGATCTTAAGAGTCAAATTGGAAGGTTAGCTGAGGCTAATCATTTAAACTTGCGTATAATCTGAAAAGTTAGGGTTTTTATTAAGTTATTTGCCTTTCCCATATTTATTATAAATATGTTTTCCCCCTTTTCCCCGGTGGCATAGTATATAGAAAACAGGAAAGGGGAAAAGAAAGAAGAACATTTCTAAATATTTTTTTTTTCATTCGTCTATAAACTATTGGTTTGTTGAAAAATTATAAAAACAACATAAAATGCAAATGTCCAAAACAACAACAAAAAACACACACACTTCACAAACTTATTTGAACATTCAGACCCTGAAAGTTTGTGCCCAGCTGTCAGAAGCCTTGAGAACTCTTCAACCAGGAAAAGTAACAGAATGTATGAATATCCAAACAGGTCATGTGGTGCACTGTGATGTCACAAAAGGAAGTATATTCTGGTATTCGGTCTGCAGGCATGATAAAGATATGTGGACACTATTCTGGAACTGTCAATCAAATTCCCCAGAAGCCCTCTCTCATAGAAACAAGGATTGACTGGGATTCTCTAGGGACTTCCAAAAGAACCACTTCTTTTTCTTTTTTTTTTTGGTTGTTCACTCCAGTCTACCTCTCCCCATTTAATTTCCTTTCACTTTCTGTATTGCCCACAATATCCCTTTAATTTCTCTTTCTCCCAATTCTCACTTCCCACAATCCGTTTCTTTGACCTTTCTCTGACTTAACTTTGCCCTCTCCTTCTTCCATTATGTCTGCTGTCTGGATCTTAGATTGCACCAAGGAACGGTCCAGGTGTTGTCTTTTCTGCACATTAAGCATTGCGCTTAAACAGGAAAACTCTCTTCAAAGCCCCTTCACTCAAACTCCAGGACTCCTGTCCTCTAGCCAATTAAAAGCTGCTGTTGATCCAGCAAGTCATTCTTAAGGCAGGGTCATGGAAAGTAGTGGATTGGTTCAACATGGAGACTCAAGCTTTGTTCCTAAACATATTGAGCTGCCTCCCTTTCTTCTATGAGAGCATCATGACTGAAATGAAGCCTCATAATTGACTGATTTGGAGTGCCTTGGAATGCTCCACATTGGCAGGAACTACAAATCAATCAAATAACACTGCATTCATAAAGTACACAGTTGATTAATATACAGGCAAAGCAACAGGAACAATGCAATGCTTTAATAATAGGCACTTTAATTTTAGGCTACGTTTAAATTACCGTCATGTTAATGTTACATTTTCAAATTAAAATATTATTTTGAAAAGTGCATGCCTGGAGCGGAAAACAAAACCATTTTATTTTACATCAGATATAGCATGCGTTCGTTTTCTCTGTGGCGCTCGCGGCAGGTTTAGAGAAATGTCCACTCAGAAGATGAGCAAGGTGAGGGAGTACTTTGAAAGCCTACACAATTTTCAGTTTTCTTCTAATGTCATGTCAAACTAGTATATAACAATTAAGCTTGCTTTTTATAGGCTTATTATACAACCGGTTATGAGGGACAATACGGTATGAAATTTTTTATCGGATTAAAGGAGAAACATTATGAATGAAACTTACTTGACAATTGAACAGTTGCTATATAAACATCCTAACAAAGTGAATACACTTAGATAAATTATAGTTGTCATTAAATTATGCGCACATCCCTAGTTTACACCTGTATTTAGCTGCCCATTTGTGATTGGACCCCAGGCGGATGTTAATAATAGCAGGTGTAATTGGGTTCATACTAGCAACAAGACATGATCATTACTGACAGGGTAAATTAACAATAAATAACACTCACTAAGATACATAAGCCTACATTCTTTTGCATTGGGAACATTTGGGTATTAGGAAGAGGGTATTTCCCAGTCATTTACATGGTCAGACAGAAGAATTCAGGAGATTTCTTCCAGAGGATATCAAAACTTGTGGATTTGGCTGTAAGCCAGGACAGTCCATAGTTTCAGTGTTTACTTCCGTTTCTGCTATTCCGACCTCTTTTCAGATCACAGTCATTGTTTGGCTAGTGAATCCGGTACCTCGAGAGATTCAAATACTCAGAGGCTATTGTTAATAAACAAAACCACGTCACTGACACAATGAGCTTAATTCACCAACATAATATACTCAGACATGCACGCTCATGCAGGAATAAATCAAGCATGAATTTAACTCAACAGTTTCCTCCACATTGTCACAATGGGTCTGCCATCACAGTGGTGCAGAAAAAAAAAAGGTGATGATTATAATATATATTATAATCATCATATAATCCTATATTATAATATAGGCTATATGTTTTTTTTTTTTCCTGAAGTAAGGTCTCATGAGAGCTGACGCTTCTGTTGATAAAACAGGTGCTCAGCATTAGACACGGATGAAGGTGTCTGATTTGCTCTAGCTAGCAGTGGCCATGTGATCTCCCACGGCTTTGGTTGCTTTGCCAACGCGTCAACAAACCATTTATCATTTACCTGACCTTCAACAGCAATCAGGTGAGCAGAGCAAATATGTGCACGTGTTCAGTTACATACCTCAATATGCGACCTCATCAAAAAGGCCCATTAGTTTAGCTGCATATTACTTGTCAGCCTATATCCTGTCTGAGATTGAGTAGTTCACAAAAGAAGCAGCAGCTCTGATTCTGAAAAGAGATATGTGAGCTCCACTTCACATACTTAAACAATCGTACATGATTTTAGTGCACTTTATAAATATTATTCAGCAATGATGCATTCAATTGATCAAAAGTGACAGTAAAAACATTTATAATGTAACAAAAGTCTTTTGAATATTTTATTCTTCAAATAATCCTGAAATAAATCACAGTTTCTCCACTAAAACATGTGGCACTGAAGACTGGAGTAATGATGCTGAAAATTCAGCTTTGCCATTCAAAAGAATAAATGACATCTCAAATATATAAAAATAGAAATGTTATTTTAAATCGTAAGAATATTTTACAATATTACTGTGTTTTCTGCGATTTGGGATGCACTCATTCTTAAATCCTGCATACTTTAAGTGTGGATACTGTACGAATAATACTACAGTATATGATAACAGATGAAGTGCTGTACAGACATAAGGTGGCCAGCTGATCATTTATGGCATACATACCAAATTATAGAGTGACTTACAGTGGTGTATCACACTAGGGAAATTCAATTTATTGGATTCAGAAATGCAATGCCATGCATTACACTACTCACTGGACTCTCTCGTCTAGTCTCACTCCTCCTCCAAGTCTCTCACTCACGACACGAACACTCAGAGTTAATTTCCATAATCAAGTTCACAAAGCCAGTTTAATAATTTGGCCTCCTGGCCGACTGCCTGCCACAAGCGACATTCCATTGTTGGGTTGTTATTAAATATCTCACATTCCGTCCTGGGCTGAGAGCCGGCCACTAACTAATTAAGCCCGAGACATTGGAGGAAAGAACACACACACACATTGACTCACACAAGAACATATCTTGTTTTCCTCAATGTGCATATGCGCATTTATTTGATATACAGCGGCACTAACTTTAATTCTCAATCCTTACCTATATTTTGTTATCTACACAAACATTGTATAGCATGTGCACTCAATTCAGGGTTAAGTATGGCTGGCAGACAACATTTAGCCTCTCTGAAATAATACAGATTGTTTTGGCCTCTGGCTGTAAGACACATATGGTGGTAGCAACCGAGTAAAGCATTAAAATGAGGCGGTTAAGCAGATATGATTCTGTGAAGCTCAGTTTTGTTGCTGTAACACTAATGGCCATGGGGAGCATCAGCATGCTGGGACATGAATGTCGAAAAATCGTTGCACAAAGCGGGGAAACGTGCCTTGTGTCTTCGTGTGTAGGGTGTGTGTTTGTGTGAGAGGAGGTTAGTGTGAATTCAGGTCAAAACAACATGTGACCACATGCACTCGTGTGTATATCATTTTAACAATTGCACTGTGCAGAAAATATGAGAGTGACTCTCACAAAATTGGTCAAGAAAAAGTCCAGGTCATATTTCACTCTATTATATTGAATTGTGATGGGTCCTCAAATAGCGGTCCGTAGCTTGGTTCCAACCGGACCTCGAGACATGACACAGTAGCACCATTTAACCGGTTCTACAGTTTAAGCGCTCATTATTAATCAGTATGTTGAGAGCATTTCATAATATACAATGTTATAATTGGGGAAATTATTTATAGAGTTTTCTGCTCATGATGAGAGCGTTTTTTTTACTATGCAAATTGTGTGTTTGTTTGTTTTTATAGTAGATCCTTATTTTAAGCTAAATATAAAAATGGTCCAGACTTCATGTATATAATATTTAAATACAAAATCATATTGCAGTAGTTTTAATGTAATACAGAATCACAATAATGAGATTCTAAAGAAATGAATAATGCTGATTAAATAAATAAGTAAATTAATTCAAATGTGCAACATTCAGACTCGTTCCGGGTTAAGAGAATTTTGGGCAAAATGTGTTTAAATGTCATTAAAATAATTAGCAATTTGCAAAATGCAAAAACAAAAAATCTTGGCTTCTGCAAAATATAATAAAATAAAATAAATAATATGCATTACTGTAGGCTATATATTATACTGTATTTTTGTAATAAATTCAGTAAATGCAGTATCAATAATAATTTAAATAAATATGAATAGTATCAATAATAATCTAAATAAATATGAATATGGGGGATTGCATAAATAAACAAAAAGATTAATTCAAATGCAAAACATTGATTCATTACAGTTAACAATTTTTGGCTAAAGTGTGTTTAAATGTATTGAAAAAAAATATATTTTAACAATATTTTAAAATAAATTTAAAGTATAAATATAACAATAAATAAAATAAAAACATAAGGAAGAAAATGAGAAGGTGTCACAAAAACATCATTTGGAAAATATATTGGCCTTTTAGATGATGCTCCGAGTGATACTTGGTAATGTTAAAACATCCATAAATATACGCACACAAAGAAAACAGGCTGTCATTTATTCCTCAATGGTCCATTAAAGCAGTAAGGCATAGTCACACCTGCTAATGGCTTCCACCCACACACGCGCATACACACACACACACACACGCAGATATGCACACACTAGAGTGCAATCAAGCGAGCTATTATAGCCTGGGGGAAACATGATTCACGAGGTCATTAATGACACTGACATGCATCAACCTCAATCAGATGTACAGTAGAGCAGCACGCCTAACTGTATTTATCAGTTGTGATATCTGACAGAGGGCTCAGAAGTCCCCTCTTAAGAGTGTGTGTGCTGTGAATCTTGTTATTGTGATACATGATTAGCTCTGCAGGTGAACGGTTAAGACCTCACACACTGTCTGCCCCCACCAACACGCACGTGTTGATTCGTCTACGTGCGCTCGTCCGTTCTCAACATGATCATCAGTGCCAAGTTACACTTGAATTCATAAAATGGAATTGTGCTCCGAGTGAAAGATTTATTTTATAATTAATGCATGAACTAAACAGTTGCAGGCCCTTATTCTTTTCCTAGCCATTGTGTTTTATGTTAACTTTGAAAGATAAACAAGAAAGAAATTGAATTGCTTTTTGTGGTATGAGAAGAAAGACATTAAGCGAGACGCTCTGTGGTTTCGGCCTGTCCAGGCCAGAACTGAACACCATGTACTTGATATCAAGTCCCTCAACAGTTTTTTTTCTTTCAATAATCTGCTATGTAAGCACAAGTATTATACAGAATCTGTGTTATAATAGAAATATAACAGAATCCAGTGTCAGGCATGTCAGATGGATTTGGCAGCGTGTCGAGTAGACAAAAGCAACTTTTGTGGCGTGCAGTTCAGCCGGTTCTGTTAGTCATTTTTAGACACAGAACTCTTTTCCACAGTGTGCAAAACTGTGACTGCTGTTTGAATTCAACAGACAGACAGACAGAAAATAATAGTGGGCCCATGCTGTAAAATAAAGATTGCCAGAAATTCACTGTAGAAAAATACGGTGACAATTTTTGCCATTGTGGGATGGCATTTTGGTGCCTTTTTATTTGACTAATATAGCCTAATATATATATAAATGTCATCACAGGAATAAATTACATTTTAAAATATATTAAAAGAGAAAAGTGTCTTTTTTTTTTACTTGTAATAATATCTCACAATATTACAGTCTTTACTGTATTTTTGATCAAATAAATGCAGCCTTGGCGATTACTTTTGAATGGTAATATGGTAACTTCCATTGTCTGGCACTTTCCACTTCCATTGTAAAACAAGTTCATAACTGAAGATAAAACATTGAAGTGCATGAGTGTGAACGTATTAAAAGGGAATGGGCTGGCTTTAATGAGAGAGATGGAAGGTGCGTGTTTGAGTACATGAAGCTTCAATGACACCGGAGAGGAGAGTTAAAAGCTGTGAAACGCAGCCACACTGTAAAGAAGCATAATTACAGGAAATGACAAGTGGAACTGTGGAATGCAGCCATTGAAAACACGGCTTTCAGCAGAGGTTCACTGCCCCTAAACACACCTCTGTCTGTGTATCTCTTCATAACTGGACTGGTACGCACTGAATGCACAATAGCAAGAGGGAGTGATCCGTGGTGATCGCCTTCCTCAGATGTCTATAAGAAAACCTTCTGCTCCGTTTGGATAGAAAAAGACAACCCCTGCAATTACAGGAGGAGAACACACCACAATTGTGACTATCAAAACAACAAAAAGAGACCGAGAGGTGAAGGGTCAAGCCTGTCGAACAGGGGGAGGCGGAGCCAGAAGCATGCTGAGAGTTTCGTAACACACAGTGGTCATGGAGATGGAAGCGCGCTCGTTCCATAACTGCTGGTCTAATGGAGAAGTTTGAAAGCTGACAGCTCTGACAGGCGTGGAGTCTAATCTCACTGCCCACTTGTTCCAGGTACACAATTTATTGAAATTTCTTGAGTGCAGGAGACATTTAAATGCGTCTGGAGAAGAAAAAAACGGTCTAGTGAGTTTCTTTTAAAAAAAAATCAATGTTAACAAGAACTTTCTTATTACAACAGCATCGGCTACTGCAGACTAATCTCTGAGAGGTCTAACCGAAATGCTGCTATGGGTCGGAGGAGGAGGATGATGATGAAGCTTTTGAAAGGCATGGGGAAAGAACTTGAGCGGAGAAAATGCTGCTCCGTGGTGTGATGAGACAGACACCATCATCACAAATCCGGTTAAGGCTCCAGTTTGTGTGAGGAGAATTGATTTGTGTGTGTGTGTGTGTGTGTGTGTGTGTGTGTGTGTGTGTGTGCGTGCGTGTGCGTGTGCGTGTGTGTGTGTGTGTGTGTGTGTGTGTGTGTGAGGTCAGTGTGTATAATGGAACAGACAGGGTACATCAGCCTCTAATCACTTCAGTATTCTCGTCCTCCAAACACACACACACACACACACACACACATCATACCTGCAGATGCTCTTATCTCAGCAATTCTAGAGATGGAGACTCTGGCTCAGACACTCTGAGCTAATAAAGTTGACACTAACTGCATATTACTTATGTCACAGTGTGAGAACATGAGAAGCAGAGACGGTAAGGCTGCATAGTCTTTCTCCACCCACAATGCACTGCACACCAGCTTAAAATAAAACCAAACAGTAGAGGTAAGTATGGGTTCCTGGATCAACATTTGTATTAGTCTTGGAACAACATTCCTATTAAACAATAAGTTCCCTCTGAGTGTTTCTTCCTAAATGCATGTTCTTGATTATATTGCAAACGATTCAATGGTACAAATTTATAAATAAAAAAAAATAAATACAAAAAAAAGAATGTCTTCTGTAATCTTCCCTCAAAACTTTTTTTGTAGATCTAGTAAATTCTTCATTCATACAATGACTTGAAAAACCTCTTCTATGATGACCATGTGTTTTTATCTCTGTTGAAGCAGTTAATATAATAAAATACTTCATTATGTATTTTGGCAAAAACCTTCTTAGAAATTTCTTAGAAAAATATTCATTTAGCAAAACTGCATTCAATGCTTAATATTGTATTTATAACCTGTATTTATTTATAATTCATGATATGTATGAAAATACTTTTTACCCTGAAAAACACTTTAATAATTAATAATTAAATAAACACTTAAATCATTAAACCTAAAATAATGATTAAGATGTGTACACTAACATGTATTCTGGATGTAATAATTATGTTACTGCTTTTTAGTTGATAGTTACACAACATTACATTTAATCATTACATTTGATCTTTTCCTGAAAATGGTGTGAAAGTTAAATAAGACATACATTTATAAAACTTTTATGAATACAAAATAATAATTTCTAAGAACTTGCCATGTGTTTTAAACAAAATTTCTTAAAATCATAAGAAAATGAATGCATTTAGTGAGCTATTGTGCCAAAACAATTTGCACTTATTCAACCACTCACCTCCAACCACCTGTAATGTAGAGACCAGTTCTGTGTCACTCTGCACACCACCCAAGCTAATGGAAAATGCATTAAGAATATCCAAGCCTTTATGTTATGGGTGACTGTTCCTCCCTTACATGGTTTGCCATTTCACAAGCCTGCGATTATTACCACCTACAACTCAAGTATTAATGAGAGTCTGCCCTGCTCTCGTTCTCCCAATCCCACTCTATTTTTCATATGTGTATACATATACACATCATGGCTCAAGGACACCACAGAAGAATCATGTTAAGCTGAGCGGAGCAGGTAAGATTGGATTCAGACTCATACCAAACACACTGAATTACATTATTGATCACAAGACAGAAAGGTTATGAAAGAGCAATGGGGGCTGCGCCAGTATCCAATCTGAGAAGCAAGAGTATCTGTGAGTCCCAAGAGAGCATGGGGTCCTCTGTCGGACAATTCATAACACACACACACACACACACACACACACACACAGCATGTCTCTATAATTGATTAAAACTGGCTGAGAGGGCAACTGGTGTGCCGACCCTCATGCATAATTCCCGTTCTGTGCCCGAGTTGCACTGAAACACTCCTTATGATAATCTCCCATCAGTCCTTTCCTTGGAGACGAAGAGAGAAACACAGTGGCCAGCGCATTTGTTTCACAGGAAGGTTAACTAGGCCACGCTGCAAACGAAAAGAAGTGATTGCGGACACACTCGCTTGCACTTCATGTTGACAGAAGCCGGCTGGAGCTCTTATCTCGGTGGAATGCACAGCGGCCGCTGCCTGATAAGAGCCGATGTTCCAGAGGTCGTTCAAACGCTTAGGCAATGGCCAGGCGGAAAGGAGGAATGGCGCTGCAAAGCAAACCAGCTCACTATCTCGTGGTTTGTTTGTCTGTTCAAGCACGTGCGCAGGTGATAGCGTAGCTTGTTGTATCGCTAGAAGCTGTTGAGGTTTGTTTGAGGGATGTCTCTCCTAAAGGCGGCTCAGGACATGAGAGATGCATTAGATCTTCTTGCCCTGATCCCAGGTCACAGTTAATGCATCATCCAAATGTTATGATGTCAAAAAATGAAAGCAAAACCTGACACAAGAACACTCAGGCATTTTTTCCATAAGGTACTTTCCATTACCTAGACTATGCAACTGAGTAGAACTAATTACACATATTAAACTGAGGAATTTACAGTCAGCTCTGCTCTGTATGGCTCACTAGTGAGACAGCATGGTGAGAAGAAAGACAGCAGAACGAGAACAAGAGAGGGGGGTTGGGAAACATGGGACATTCCAACTAGTAAACACTTTAAAGACAGAAACACTTTGCGTGAAGATGTGAATGTAATGCTAATAGAGGCAACAGGTCCTGTTTACAAGTTTAACATGCTTTCTTCTCTTACTGTGATGGTAACCGAACTCATTCTTCATAGAGCATTCATAAAATGTTCCATTAAACCAGATATGCTATTATTAGAAACAGCAGGCTATAAACAAGGCGGATAACTTGCACAAAAATATTTGGTAGAAACCATGACAATTAATGTGAAAATCCCACCTTTCAGTTAAAAGAGCCAATCTCTTTTATGATAAAGGCATCGGCGGTTTGTTTACACTTAAATGCACTAGCGTATTAGCTAGAACAGTGTGAAAAACTAGCCTTTTAACATAACTTAAGCTAACAAAACACAATATGATTTAATTAACTTATTGCTGATTTGAAATATATTACTAAACCAATCCTGACAAAAAGATTGAGATTTTAGACATTCCCCATTCAAATAGATATTTGCTGTGCGTGTAGAAAACAAAGATAGCTTGGCTTTATATGGAAACTAGTTATAAACATACTGACAATCTAACTAACTTTAACAAACTTCCATCTCTTTTTATGATTGAAAGAGAAAACTAACCACAGAAGACGACATTTTACGCTAATGCCTGCTGTATTGTTTCTTTAACCATGAAGCGTTATGAGCTACACTTAGGTGCGTTACTCAAAAGCACCATTAGCCAACTATGGTTGCAAGTTGTGTTCATAATGACGGAACTTGCAACCATAGTTGGCTTTGGTAAAATGCTGCCCTGAAAGCAAGATCAAGTAAGAGCGAGAGAGAGCGAGAGAGGGAGGGCAGCCAAGACTAGCAAAGTGTTTTACCCCACAAGTGGCGTGAGGTACGTACTGTACTATGGCGAAAACACTGATAAGGAAGGAAACTATAGAGAATTGCTATCTTAAGCTTTTTTAACTATCTGTAATGAAGCAAGTAGGAGGGTCAGTAGCATCAAGCTTTGTATGTAAAAACAGAACTTTACACTTTACAGGCCACAACGTTGCTGTGCTTTTGCTGAATAAGTCAGTCAAACAGAATCTCATCTTTTGGTGCGTGTGCATGAAGGAAGAGATGAGGTCAGGCCTCCGAGAGCAGCACTGTGACATTTGTTTCTGTTTAACAGCTAGAGATTGATGCAGTGGGCCACTTTGATTCATGCTGGGACACTGTCAGGGAATTCTGGGAAAACTGCTGTGGTCAGAGCTGGAACTAAGCAAAGAGAAAGGGAAAGGGAAAGAGAAAGGGAATGAAGAGCGCAGAAGAGAGGGAGAGGAAGAGAAGGAAATAGAAAGGCATGCAGCCAACATCAGGCGGGCAGCAAGCCAGCACACAGGAAATTAAGCTCATGAGCTGAAACAGACTCCGACACACACAAACATACACAGAACAAAATTAGGCTGTTTATGTATCAGTATCTATACGTGAAATTGGTTAAATCTCCATTTTACGCGTATACTCATATTTCTCTTTCTCACACAGACATATGTGGACACTCAACATTATCTGTTCCCTGTATCTCTGAAGCCAATGGGGAAAAAAAACAGTGTATGTGCGTGTGTTAAGAATGAATTTTCCCAGCCAGCTCAACTTGGAAATGGCAGAGTAGATTCAGAGCTCAAACATAAATGCATCACTACTAATATTACTCATACTTAGGGTTAGGGATTTGACGAACCTCAAACTCAAGTATTAAACTTAGGAACGTAACTCATCCTGCACCATTTGTGCTTCAAACGTGAATGGTACAATTATACAATACACAATCACATGGCTTGTTGAGAAGGTGTGTACTATTACTTGTTTAACTAACCATATCTAAAAAACATTTTGTTCAGGCAGCATTTTTTTTTAAACTGTTGCATTTTTTTAAGAGCACAGAAACCTTTGAAATCGGATGCAAACAACATTCATATGTTGTTTGAAATCCAATTAATAGCTTTTTAATCGTTTTTTTATTTTTTGGAATGAGTAATTTCAGGATTCCAGAAAATTCAAGAATTATTTTTCCCAGTAGTATGCAACATCGAACAAAAAGCCCTGAGTTGCTGTATAGCATTAGCAACTAATGAAAATACATCAGGTATTAATTACACGAACAATGAAATGATTTCATCACTTGCCAAATTACTGGGCATTCAGTCAATCGAAAGATCGGGTATGAAAAGCAAACCGGATTTGTGTGCAGAGAGAACAAAGCCATCAAGACTTGGCCAGTAAGAAACCACTCAACACTACCATAGCTATATTATACATATATAACTTTGTCTCATGCATTATCATATCTGACCTGTACATAAACGCTCTATGTGCGTGTGCTGCATTGATTTGTCAAAATGAACACTGTAGCACATACTTATCACACACTCTGGGAAGTCCATAACCGGTGCTAGGTCACTCTGCAGAAAGAACTAGGTGATTTACTGCCCATTAAATGCAACTGGAGGCAAGTGAAGGTCAATCAGTTAACAGGTCGTTCACTTCCCAAGTTAGCAGCACTCTGTCTCTCTCTCTTCCTATGTCCCTTTAGAAATCGGCAACGTTATAGACAATCAATGAAGCTTCAAAGTAAGGGTCATGTAATACAACATATTTTCGGCATTGGCTAGTTGATAGCTTTTTCAAAGACTAGTTGGTCTAAAAGAAGCCATGCTTATCATTAAAGTATGTAACTTTTTTACTATTTTAAAGCATAAAAATACCATGTTTGCAAATATTTAGTAAACATGCTGAGTTCACACACTCTTAGTTTTCTCTGAAAAACACTTCTAGAGCCAGTTATTTTACTTTGAAATGTGTGTTCCGTGTTGGAATGTCTGTTTTTGTTTTGGTCTATGTGATCTCGCCCACTGCCAGTTCCTCCAATAGTATTTTGACACCCCGGGATGCCAGTTGGCAGGAAACACAGCGTATTGCAGCAAGCAAACAAACTGGGTCAGAGATTGCAGATTCTACCCAACCAAAAAAGCCTCGATATCCATCTAAAAATCTCTATGAACGAGAGCATATTAAAACACGGATAAATCAACTCATTAACTTACAAAAATATGTAAGTCTCCTCAGCTTATATTGTCAATTGCACTCGTTCCTGTTGCGTGAGCGTCGAGTCTGAGGAGGAGGGGGCGGGGGAAACAACAATCTCTGATATTTTTTATTTGGACTGCAGTACCCATTTCAAACACTAGTTGTCATTCTTAAAGACTGCACCTTTAAGGTTTACGAGATCCCAGTCAGGCAGATGACAGTCCTATGACTCACTGCTAAACAGTGACTACTGGGACAGGTATTACTGTGTCAGTTCCTTTCCTAAACTTCCAGAACTTCCGAAGTGAGGCATTCCAGTCAGGAATCTAGGTGGGAGTTTCCCTTCTGTCAGCATACAGTGATAGAATAATCTGTGACCATGACAATCAGTTCTGCTGTGACTCCACCTCCTCAATACATCACGATCTGACAGTTGATGATTAAATGACCTTCGACTCCAGTTGTTATTCAAGTGCCCTCCTTCCTCCACATTCCCAAGGATAAACACATGTAAGAACACACATTTAAACAAACAAACACTAATCCCAACATTCCATGCCCGCAACATGCTTGTGGTTCTTAGCGTCTCTCATAGTCAACCGGACAATGAATGCAAACTTATGAAATCTTTTCAATACACACATATCATCATGCCTTAAGCCCCAGAAGCAGGCTGTCTCCGTAATTAATATTACTGATCCAGGGAAAAAAGGGAAGGGGAAATATCCTACAGCTCAGGGCTACTGGCACAGCGCAGCAGGAGAAAATATTAGCAGTATTTTAAAGATGATAATTAAAATTAAAGCTCAGTGTGAGGAAATTGGACTGTTTGAGGATTAACGGCACCACCGCTGATGCCCGTGGAGGAATTAATTCCCGCTGTGTCAATGTTATCGAGGAGTAATTCACCGGTACAGATCAGACACAAAAGGCCAACTAGCAGCTTTTCAATGAAAACAATAAACCTGAAAAAAATCATAAAAAAATCTTAAGTTAAAATACAGCAGTAGGTGGACAAATATATGTATTCAAAAGAGGTCATGGGGTCGCTCGTGTGAAAAACAGTAACAACTACACCATTAATTTCATGGAAGAAAAATGATGAAGATAGACAGGAAGATGGATATAGGAAGATTTGTATAATTAGCATCTGATAAAGGGGATATTTGTAGAAATATCATCATTATATTCTCTAAGAACCACTTGTAGGTTCACTACTAGGTCCGCAATTGTCAAATTATACTGTGTCATTTCCTGTGTTATGGCTTCAGAAAAGTAACAGTGATATTGTACAAATTTATCTGACAATGTTAAAAATGATTTTATAAAACTGGAAAAGCCAGCATTTTATACAAGACCGCATGAATCAGCCATATGTCATTTCACATGGGCCTTATTTTTGGCCAGGGCTGAAGACCATGGGATGGTTCCAAGCGTTTTGGTGTATTCAAGATCTAGACCTATGACTCAATGGGGTGGGTTCATATAAACCGTGCATGCCATTTTTGCACGGCTGCGGTTCCTGTTGAGTTCTTGCGTGGTTCATCAAGTCACACTGTTACGCAAGTGCATTCATCATCCAAATTAGATGGAGCTAAATGCAGAAAAGCAGCGTCTGCTTTGAAGTTCTGCAAATGAGAAGCACTTGACTGACATTAGGCCAGAGATGAATAGATGTTGCCACCCCTCTCGCTCTCTCTGTCTCCTGGCAAGCAGGGAGTAGACCATGTTCTTGTTTTTGTTTTTCAGGACCCTGAATAAAAAGCAAGCTGTAAGGGAGAACTCAGTTGGAGGGTCTTCAAAACAGCAATAGTTTCAATCTTGGAAGCCTCCTTAAACAGTGAGAACACAGAGGGAGTCTGTAAGGACAAGCACCTTGTTCAATAACTGCTCAGTCAATGGACTTTTGTTAGGATTGTGTAACGTTGTAAAACCCGGGTCAAAGTCCTCATGTTTCTGGTTGAAAGAGATTTCGCGTTCATGGAAGCGTAACCTGACCCCAGAGAGCTTGCAAACTGAATTCAGAGTAAAAGATGCAGGTCATTTTATTCCCGAACAAACAATAAACCCAAATGGCGATCGTGATTACATTAAAAAACGGCCTTTTGAGGAACAGATCATCATGTCATGATGCTAAATACCATTTGTAGCATAATAAAGGTGGTGAATAGATGATTGAATGAAGCAATCAATCATCCTAATGACCACTTGAGTTCATTATGAGCTTTTGTCAGACGTTAGCTACGGAAAAAGAGACAGCCAGACAGGGTGACAGGTTGCGGGTTTGTGGGAGGCTCCATATGTGTTGTGAGACACAGTAGGAGATTAGGGGATGTGGCATCATGTGTGTGTGTCCAGGAGACTTCCAGCTGTCACTTACATGCAGGAGAAGAAGTGTGATCTCACCTCACACACTCTTTGACACCACCCACGTGTTTGGCCACACACACACACACACTTTTCCCAGCCTGACAGATAATGTACACACCTGCCAAAACACCCCACAAGGGCAGCTAATGGATCTGTGGTTGGTGACAGGTTTCTAAACAAACCGTTTAAAAGCTGAGAGGCCTGTCTCGCGTGAACCCCGAAATACACTAGAGACATTACTGTGACAAATCACTCGATCGCTCTCGGCATGATGCTGATACAGAGTTACTAATTAATACGATCAACTATATAGAGACAATGCTCACCCTCACACACGCACTAAAGTCACACCCACGGACATGACAAGCATGGTCAAAAAACGCAGAGCTGACATGCCTATTCATTGAGTCATGGTACAGAGGACGGAGGCCTATACAGATCCAGTTTGTCAGAAACTTGCACAAACAAAAACGAAGAAGTGTTGATGACACTGACATTTACACAATTTACACAACAGTCCAAACGTCATGAGTTTCTCTATTCAGGACTCTTTCTAGTCTAAAAATTCACTTTAGGATGAAGGTGAATGAGACAATGTCCTGATTACTGAAGTTCCTTTAAGACATCAGCTATAGTAACCTTGAATAATAGACATCAGCTATAGTGACCTTTATTTCATTCTTTCACCAGCACTGTAAATTGATTTTTCTGCCAGGCCAGTTTATCAGCCAATATGCATCAATTAAAAAAATCTGCTATTTTTTTTAAAAAAAGCCTTTTAATACAGAGTAAATTGTTTTGAATTTAAGCTAGGATAGGGCCACAATTAAAAATGTAATCGATATCAAACAGCTGATATTATTTTTTCAAACATTTTTCGATAACCGATAAATTACAAATAAAATTCAAAAACACTATGAACTAGCTAGTCAGTCAATCTATACCAAAAGCTGTCAATTAATAATAAAAATAAATTGAGTAAATAGTGTAAAATTTCAACAAGACGATAATATATTTTCGAACATTTTTAGATACCCTACAATGCCCTGCAATTAAATTATTACAATGCTATACTCTATTGTCAAAATAAATAAAACACTAAAAATGAGTCAGTCAACCTGCCAACATCCTTGTCAATTAATATTAATAATAAATAATCAAAGTAAATACTAGTGTAAAAATTGTAGCTAGGGATGCACCATACACCAACATTTACAGACATTTTTCATTAACCAATAAATGACCAAAATACAAATTCTACTATACGGTGGTCTAAATAAATATAAATAAGACACTAAAAACCAAACTCAATCATTTTAAATGGTAAATGTTAATTTAGGCATCACAAATCTATTATATTTAACATTAATTATTATTACATTGTTTTTTAAGCATTAACTATGATGCCAATATCAGCTGATATATATCCAAGACTTAAATAAATTAAAAAATGTCTGCAAATAATCGATTTTGCACTTGCATTTCTAGTTACAATTGCTACTGTATTAGCATTAGCATTACCAGCTACCCTCTATCATACAACTCTCAAAAAGCAGTCCTATGACTTCTCAGTAGGGAACAGCGCCTGTGATGTTATCCATACACAAATCAATGACTGTTGAAGCATGTGACTGAATATAAACAAAGTTTAGTAGAAGCATAGGCACAAAAAAACAATGATCCAACAAAAAAGATATCTCTCATCATAAACATTAATGCACCAGGCAGTCCAGACGGGAGTCTGAAATAAACATAACCTTTGTCCCCTTATAATGCACAAGAAGGGTGGTGTGAGCAAACGAATCTGCCTGCTCCAGCCCCAGAAGACCTGTGCTCTCTAGGACATGCCCTGGCATGTCTTTATCTAACACTTCCTCTCCACCTCATTCCCAATAATTAAATATGATGCCGAAAGCCACATTCTGTATAAAATAAAGCTGATGGGGGGGGGGGGGGGGGGGGGGGTTGTATCAGGCATTATGGCAAAGTGGCGGCTTCTCCATAGGCATCGGCCTTTGTGCAGCTTTTTCATTATTCTCAGCACAATCTACCAGTGCAGATCCATTAGTGTGACATAGGCCTAAATTAGTGGCCATAGAAATCCATTAGCGTCACAGAAAATGAAGACTCGGAGCTTAAGTGATTTTCTCAGATTGACAAGATGCTTTCTTCAATTGCAAAAGCTGACAGAGAAGGGTCACCTGCGGAAGGATTTTCAGGGGCATACGGGCCTACAAAGGTTAGCTGACCTTAAAGGCATAGTTCACCACCAAACTATTATTAGTGTTACATATGTATTATGTTTTTATATGTACATAAAATAATATATGTACATGGGCCAAAGACAAATGTCCATGAAAATTGATAATAAAGAATCAATTCCAAATGATAACTGTAATTATTAACTCACCCCTATTTGCTCTTTACTTTCTTTATTCTGTGCAACACAAAAGTTGAATTTTATAGAATATTCTGACCGAAACACCCTGGAGTCACCAAAAAAGTATTAAAAAAATTGTTAGAATACAACATATAGTATATGATGTTAAGCCTCTTCTGAGTCAAATCTTTTTAATGAATTGGTTGATCCAGAAAGTTCTCAAAACCAGCCTAAATTATGTGGAAAATGTAGATGCCGCGAAGATGTACGAACAAGGACAATGAAACCACAAACACAGCAACATACTGTACGCACTGTCAGCAGCTTCGCCTATCTTTAATGGCAATTATTCAGCACTATCACTCTCATAACAATCAACACTGATTTCACAGTCCAAAGGACCTTTAGAGACAAGTCAGTGACTCAAAAAACAGGAAGATGAGGGTTTCACATGATTATCATGATTCTTTAATCAAGACTCACAGAAGCCAGCTCCATGTTTTATGGCCAACATGAACAAATACAAACACACAAAGACCTCAGGAAGTGCATGAATGAGGCCACTGTGTACTGCGTACTTGTTCCTCGGCAAGAAACACAAATAAACAGAGTCATTGCTCATAAGAGAAGAAGAATGGAGGAAGAAAGAGGGGTAAAAAGAGCTCTCTCTCTCTCTATGCTCTCCGTTTTTGACCATTGATCTTTGACCTTGAGGGGGCCGAATGACTTCCTGCTCTGAATCACTCAAGCTACAGGATCCTTCTCATACGGAAGAACCCAAATAAAGTTTTGCACCCGTTTATGTATATTCAAATGACTCTAAAAATTAACAACTTATTTATATAATAATTAGGGCAAATTGGGTTTCAAGTTTCTGAATATTTCCACATAGTATTTAAATCTGTTATTATTTATTCACCTTCATCTTGTTCAAAACCCACAAGACTTTGCTCATCTTCAGAACAAAAAATAAAAATATTTTTTAATGAAATCTGAGAGATTTCTGTCCCTCCATCCACTTGTTTAGTCGTGATTACTGTATTCCAGGAAACAGAATACCGTTTGGTCCAAGCCTCCACTCAAGTGAGAATACCATCTCAACAGCCATGAGCAATATTCATAGTGCACATTTAAGCTAAGCTCTTATAAATTCAGTGTACGTTAGAGTCTCTGGTCTCACGGACACCAATGTTTAAACGATTTATAAAAGATAAATCACTGTCTGGCCATCTGGGATTTCAGTATGGAGATAAAGGTTTGGATTATGATTTTTCAGTAGTTTGCTTTTGGCATCTGGAAACAGTGACGCGTGATGTCAGACTTAACAAGCCGATTGAAAGTTTATTCATCCAAAATTCTGACACTTCAAAACGTTCATAAAGAGATCGCAAAAGAAATCCATATGAATCAAGCGGTTTAATCCAAGTCATCTGATGAACATTTTGAACCGTCAGAGTTTTGGGTAAATAGACTTTCAATGGAGGGACAGAAATCTCTCAGATTTCATAAAAAAAATATCTTTTATAATTTGAAGAACAAAAGTCGTATGCAATGTTAATTGTTAATAACACCATTAATTGAGCTAATATTCCACTAATAACAGTCATCACATTCATGCAAGCCCACTAAAATGAATGAAATCAAAAACACTTTATATTATAAGAGGTAGTTGGGATTGTGGTTGGGATGGGTTGGGTTGGGTTTTTATAAATAAGGATTAAGCACACAGAATGCAGATATTTCCCAGAAACATTGTAGCCTATTAGATGCCGTCTACTGTCAATGTCAAAGATTGAGATTGAATGTCAATCTGGAATAACCATCCAGGTGAGCTTTTCAAGTTGTACACCTGTACACAACCACTACACTTGGACTTAAACTTTCAAGTAAAAGGTTCAGCAGATGAGCAACACTTTACCATAATATGCCTTTAACTCATAAATAAACATTCAAAGTGATCAGTTGTGTAACATTGTCACCAATGAACTTCACTGCAATACAAACAGCAACGCAGCCATCCAATTACAGAGCAAAGGGAAATTTGATTACCTCATTACAGTTGATTTTATCACAACAGCTTGTATAATATGAGAGCTGGATGTAATTGGGAGAATAAACAAGTCAGGATAAAATGAAATGAAGGTAAGTGAAACTCTTCAGATGATGACGACAGAAACAGAGATAGCTGTGCTTTATTCGGGCTGTGACAAATGGTTCACGGCCAATCAAACACAACATGTAAAACTAAATATCCCATCATTAAACCTTGTTTCACATTACTAAAGAGCATATTAGGTGGGAATGTGCCAGATGCACTATTAAGAAAACATATGGCAAGCATCATCACAGTGTTACAGGAACAAACATCCGGCTACAAAAAGCCAACAGGATGAGTAAAGGAGATCAGTTTGTGTTAGACGATCAACAACATGCAAATTTGTGTAAATCCCGAAAATCTTGTTTCTTTAAGACCTCAAAGATTTGAAGGCAAAAAAACGAGTGAATAGAAGCCAACTTGTGGCACTTAACAAAAGTATCATGGTACTACTATGTTTTTTGACATGTAAGCATAAGCATGTAGCCTATAGTGTTTTTTTCTGGATACCATGGCTATGGTGTTTTGGACATAGTACCCAGATGGTCCCATGGTATTCTTGGAAGTACCCTGGAATACACGTAAACACAATGGTAAAGAATAGCTATCAGTGGTACTTTTTGTAAGGAACATGGGCTAATCGACGTCGCATATCTTTCCACATCCTCGCGTTATCGCTTATTTACATATTTAAACAATCAACGTAAAACTGAAACAATACGCAACAAAGTTGCATGTCAATGAGACTCGATGTTTCAGTTGTAAGTGTTACAAAGCTTCAAAAGCGGTGACTGTGAATCCACTTAAAATCCCATAAATCTGATTTAATTAACAAGAATGTCCCAAACGTAACGATAACAGTTAACGCCGTAAGTATCGCGCAAGACTCAAGGAAATACAGCGAACAGACGTTGTTTTTAAACGTTTACAAACACGCGCGACTGAAAAATGTAAACCATACAGTTGAAACAAACAGAAAGTTCAACACTCACCTTTCTGGAGAAACAACTCACGAAGGCAGATCAAGATTTCTGTTCGTAAACTGCCAGAGACCGATCGCGAGGAAAGGTTTACATTATTCGTCTCCCAAATAGGTCACTGAAGCTAGTAGAAAAAAAAACAGTATTCCTTAGAAAAAAGCCGGGGAGGCAGTACACTTTGTTAGGGAAATCCGAAGAACTATGGGCGATGTTGGGAATCCAGCGTCGAAAACAATTCCCAGCTTTTCCACGCCCTGTAGGCTGAGCTTCAGATCAACCGCCAGGTGCGCGTGAAGTCTGAATGTTCACTGATACCTGTGTGAGTTTTGAAGGAAAACCGGTGAAGCAAAAGTCCCCACAGCTGATGGATGAGGACACACAGGACTCATCTGGACCTGCCCGACTGACCAGAGGGAGGCTGGGAGCACTCGCGCGCTCTCTCACCCCCCAGCACACGCGCGCGCACTCTCCCCCCCCTCTCTCTATTGGTCTCTATCTACCTCTTTATCAATTTCAAGTTGTCAATGGCATAAGTTTGCATGTAATATTGCCAACGTTTCAGTACAATGACATTATAAAATAAGATGAATTCAAATAAATGTTAGGTCTATACAATAATAAAATATAACAGATAACTGATATTAATTTCAATGTTAGCCTATGGCATGCAATGTTGCTAAAGGATTCATTTACAAAAAAAAAAACTGTCACAAAATAAAACAAAATATGCATTGTACCAGAAATATTAGTTTCAGTAAAGTTAATACATAAAGAAATTGCAATATACAACAGCCAACTTCATGGTTGTTCCTTTACAAGTGATTGTAAAGGACAACAATGTGATCACTGAGTCATTTGGTAAGGATTTATCTGCTTTTTAATTCTGATGGTGATGAGACATTCTTCAAGATGTTTAGGTCCCGGTCTGTTTGAAGTCTCTCTTTCCTTATCAGATCGTAGATCCATTCTGCCTGTATCAGTCTACAGAAGTGCTTGAAAAAAACCCTTTTCCAAAGTGGAAGTAGGAATCCGAAATAGTTCTTTGCTCCAACCTTGCTTCAAACATCCTTGAGGTCCCCCACGGGCCCCCTGTGAATCCTGAGCTGGAATCAAAGAATGATCCTTTCCTCTCCCACCTACACTAAATCTGAGATTTGCGGTAATCTGGCTCATGGTGAGACTGAGATTAAGGTCAAACCAATTGTAAATCATAATCAAAGGACAGATATTAAGGATGGATGCAGAAAATGGTGTTGCGACAACATATTTAAGCTCACCTCTTTCATTAGTCCAATGTTTTTGGTGCTGTTTTGAAGATTAATATTCAGCTGATAGGAGCAGGAGGATTGAGAATAATACAGTTTAACAGTTTGACAAGCAATGTTTCCAAAAAAAAATCAATACATCAAAACAGAACAATAAATAAATAAGCAAAACAAATTGGGGTCGATAATTGTAATAAAATAGCATTTAATAGATCAAATAAAGTAGGCTACAATAAAATTTAAAATGAATAAATGTAACATTTTAATTAAAAGTATAATTATGAAATTTTCAAATTCAAGGTATTTTATTTTGCACGTGATATTGCCAAAGCACGAATAGGCTACACAAAAACAGTGACAAAAAAAGAGAACATAATAATAAACAAAATGGTGCCAGTGTTGTAAATATTAGTTATAAAAATAATAATATTAATAATAACATAAAAAAATGTTTAAAAAAAATTGCATAAAACGATCAACTCAGAAAACTTCCACCATCATATTTCTTGACTATTGAACCTTCCTGATGCTTTAATTTGGCAGGCTTTGAGTTATTTAACCGATTGACCTTCATAAACCCACCAAATTCTTCTGTCATCCACAGGTAGCCGAGGTCTTTGAAGTAAGAAAAGCTTTGCCTTCAGAGGACGCTCTGGGTAACATGAGAAACATCATTAATGCAGTGTCTCTTTAAAAAAAAATATTGTTTTGGACCCCCGTGTGTTATTGCAGCAAAAGTGTGTGTATGTTGTAGTTGGACCCGAGTGTCAAGGCTGAATGATTTGAATAATTCATGACTATGGAAATGAGTCTGTCTGAAGGAAAAGAGTGCGGTCTTTGCCCCAAGGCCTGTAGGGACAGAGATGCTTTGCTTTTTTCCCCATATATTCTCTCTCTCTCTCTCTCTCTCTCTCTCTCTCTCTCTCTCTCTCTCTCTCTCTCTCTCTCTCTCTCTCTCCTTCTAAATGCCTTTTTCTCAAATATGTTAGTGTGCAAAATGCAGCGAAAATTTGAAGATGATCAAAACACAAGAAATATAACAGGAGCAGTGATGGAACAAGACAAAAAATCAGAGAAAAAAATAGAATAATGATGGCTGTCAAGTAGAATGAGATGGCATTGTGCCCGAGCGTGGCACACACAATGCTGGCTGTCATCTACAACCATTGTTCTATTTTCTCTCAAATACCCCACTTGCTCTTTCAGTAAATGATAAGAAATAGATGACTGATCCATCTGACAAATCAAAAACAAGACAGTAGCAGACTCATTTCATACAGGTCATTTTATACTTCACTGGTCATGTTTTGAGTGGCTCTATGACAGATATTGATTGGCTCACATGTAGTTTAATCAGATTCCAGTGAAAATTCAAGTCATTTCAAGATATTTTGACTCTTGTATTGACTCTTAATAAGTTGAGTTTGACTAGACATTGAGAGAGAGAAATAAATATCATGGGAAGGAATTAAATGGTTTCGCATACCGTCTTTAATAATACCTTTTTTAAAAACCTCATCATATTCTTGTGGCGCCCTCTAGTGTTTAAATTTGTTGTATCAGCTCAAATAGTCAATAAAAATCTCAAATGGGCTTTGGAGTTGTAGGCTATAACCCCCTCCACGAGACTGCCACACCCGTAAAGTGCTATTTAACGACAATAACACTCTCGCCGTGTTCGTGAAACAAGAAACAGACGTTACTTGCATTCGTCCGTGTGCTGCTGAATTTGGCACATCCAGAACGGCGGCAAAGACAGATGAGCAGAAACAGTTACTCTGTCAGCTGGCAGAGAAAGACAATATGCTGTGAGACAGCAAACAGAAGGAGCCGTGTAGAGGGAGGGGGAGATAAACATGAACAAAAGTGAGCGAGAGCGAGAAAGGAGTTATTTTTAGACCGTGCAATGATTAGATTTGCTTTCCTGTTGCACCGAGCCAAGTTGCTCAGGCGGCTGTCAATATGAGTTATTGCATAGGCCTACTGTACCTCGCTCTAATCAAAAATGTGTGTGCCTTTGTATGAGTGAAATTGTTGAGTGTGTGTAAATGAGTGAGTGGTCCATGCATGTATGATATGCGTGTTTGTGTGTCTGTGTTTAGGCCTAAATTGCATAAACTCCTTTCATAGCGTCTGGAGATGTTGGTTTAGCTTGGTGAATCCGGTATTCCCTACAGTGCCAGTTTGGTGTAGTGCCACTAATGAGCCATCTGGTGCTCTCACCATCAATCCC
Source organism: Tiaroga cobitis (assembly GCA_030578255.1). Lineage (NCBI taxonomy): Eukaryota > Metazoa > Chordata > Actinopteri > Cypriniformes > Leuciscidae > Tiaroga > Tiaroga cobitis. The sequence goes on along the minus strand of CM060594.1, from coordinate 33,694,066 downwards.
ACAAGTCCTGGGACCATCACCCAGAATTCTGCACCCCTGTGTTCAGCCAAATGATGAGGCCTCTGTAGGGAACAAGATCAATGGAAAAAGTTTTGTACAAATTTGCATATAAAAATATGTGCATAAAATATATATTTTAAATATTTGTCATATTTACTATGATTCGATCAAATTAATAGATTTTATGTATAATATAAAATACTACCAATTTATTAAGAAAAATATGTTGTTTATATTATATTTATATATATTTAATATATTTAGCCTATTTGAATAAAAAGAACATACAGTATTACCGATATACAATAGCTAATACACACTTGCTTCTCAAGTGTTTAAAGTTTGTTCACTTCAGAAGTACAAAAAATAAGTCCTTTTTAAAATTATTGTAGCGTATCATATTTTAGTTAGCATATATTTATAGATTTGATATAAAATAATACAAGTGTTCATTTAAAATATGAGCACACACGTATAGGATTAACACACACACTTAGGCCTACATAAATATAAATATTGTGTACATAAATATATATGTACAGTATGTATTTATGTATGTATATATATATATATATATATATATATATATATATATATATATATGATCAAATAATCTCATTGGCCCGTGAAATGCCTAAAAGAAGAAAAGGGAATTGAAAAACTGGCAATTGGTTAATTAAAATAAGTAACACAATCGATTTTTTTTTTTTTACAAAAAAATAAAGACAACTTAATCGATAATTCTTTCAGTTGGCAACTTGAGCCGTGAAATACCCAGTTCACATCATCAACCTGATTACAAGTGCTCAGAGATGTGAGAACGCTAACGAAGCCACTAATGAAGACTGAGAGCCGCTCTTTGAAGAGAGACACTGTGCCAGTGTCCAGTGTGGTTGATCAGATTCCAATATTATTCCCAATGCAAACAATGCAAATCATCAAAAGACAATTATTTTAATAATTCCTGCAGCTCTTTCAGGAGCCAGATCCATTCTTGGCTTTCCAAAATCATGCTTTGATTGATTAATTGCCTGGAGTGTTGCTTACACACACACACACACACACACACACACACACACACACACACACACACACACACAAAACACACAACACATAACAGAAATCTCTTTGTTTGTTCTAATGATTGAAACTTGATTATAATCTATTGCATCAGTATGTGATTACATCAGATTCATCCATTTCTGTGGTTTATGGCTGGTTGGTATCAAATAATAGGCTTCATAGAGCAGAACAATTCAATAGGAAGTTCTGACATTGTAATTGGGGCAATACTCTCCCAGATAACCTTCAGAAGTTGAAAAAAAAAAAATATATATATAAAAAAATTATAATGGGGTTGTGCTGCTGTCCCCAGGATAACAAATTGCTTTGGCTGTGGAACACTGAATGACCAGCTAACAAGAACATTGTTTATTTGAGAGGAAAGGATTGCACTTTTTGAAACTCAATTTTTTTTTTGTCTTGCTGCTAATTAAAAGTAACCTTGGTGTATCCATCACAAGCGCTGGAGTCCATAAACACAGCCGAGTAAGCAGAGAAGGGTTTGGAATTGGTGTTGTTTTTGTTCACTAAAACTAGAAACAAAATCATTTAAAGTTATTCAATCACTTTAAATCACTAAATCTGGAATTAAGCTTAAATAAAATAAAATATAATTATTAGATTATTTTTTTTTTTTTTTGCTAACAGATTGCATAGATTTTAATAATTATAATTAATTATAACTACTTATACTTTTTTAACTATAGTTTGTATTATATTTATATATTTTGACTTGATTATTGCCTTAAATATGTTGTTTGCAACAAAGTGTACTTTGAGTGTCAAACCACTAGGTGACAGTATATTGTAATTTTAAACGTGTCATGAATGCCAAAGAAACAGAGATCTAGTATATAATCATTAATGTCATTATGTAAGTCTTTGAACAAAAAATCTTAAAAACAAAACAAAACTTCCAAAATCCAATGAATTACATGAAGCACTTGAGCTGCCTACAATTAGGGTAACTTATGCCAGCATAGGTGCACCTGAGTCTAGCATCTGGCAGATACAAACAAACAAACAAATTGGTCTTCCCTTCTATTTCTATAGACTATCCATTCTCTTTTCCACAATTCTGTTTCAGAAGTCCAAAAGGTGCAGTTTGAGGGAAATGCTAGAATTTAGCACCCATGCTAACACACACAGTAAAGGAAAGTAGGGTCTATGTTAGCAAGTCGTGCAAGTGTTTAATCATGGTTTAAACTAACATTGCAGTCTGGGTCTGTTTATTGTATAGGGCTGTTTATGTGAAAGTATCTTAACGGTACCGTGACAGTTTACACAGAGCGAGGCAGAGAGACTGTTTATTTAATGGAGGTGCAGTTTCATGTTCCTCTTTCATTTGTCATTTTCTCAGCTTCCCCCTTCATCTGTCTCTCTGTATTTATGTTGATTATTGAGTTAATAAATACGCATGATGCTTGGGACGTGCAAAAGACTTCCTGTCCTTTTCTAGCCACCTCAAGGAACCCAGCACACTGAGCCAAGTGACAACACTGAGTCAGCTCAAGCGTTACAGAGCTGAAGTAAACCCTCACTTTCTTTCTTTGATTTCACAAGCAACTCAAGGAAAGACATAATCATTTTCCATTTATTTAGTTAAGACATAAAAGATAAGCTTCATTTCCTGTGGATGTCCCTCTCATAAAGGTCTCGCAATGTCCCAGTCCAGAATTAATGTCAGCACCGAGGTTATGATTCTCCATGTGCTGTTAGGTTCTCCCCAGAAACATTTTTTTTAAATGTCAAGCCTGTTGGAAAATCCATCTTACGCTGGCTGTTTTGAAACATAGAAGCTGGTTTCTAGCTGGTTGAAACTCGTCATTGGCAAGTTCGAGCTAGTTATTATTATTTGGTTAAAGCTTTATTAGATAGTCCATGCTGGTAATTAGCTGGTCCAAGCTGGTCCTCAGCTTGTCCAAGCTGGTCATTAGTTGGTTAAAGCTGGTCATTAGCTGGTTAAAGGTGGTTCAAGCTGGTCATTAGCTGGTTTAATCTGGTCATTAGCTGATCCATGCTGCTCCTCAGTTTATTCCAAGCTGGTAATTAGCTGGTTCAAGCATGTAATTAGTTGGTCCAATCTGGTCTATTGATGCATGGTCCAAGATGGTCAACTAAAATACATTTAAATTTTGTAATAGAAGACATACTACTCTGACAAAATATCACAAATTGAACATTGCGATAGGCTACATACTTTTTTATATATACTAATAGTGAAATGATCACAGATTCAAGGGGGAAATAGGAATAACTTCATTGTCTCTATGCTTAATGTCTCATTTGATGACGCACACCACATACGTGTGGAAACCGACGATTCTCAGCTTAGTTATGGGAAACTGAAACTTTCTCAAAGAAGTTGTGTTTGACCCCCTGGCCTCCAGAATCCTTCAGCCTCAAATGCACCACTCTGTCCCCAGTCACAGCACCTCGTCCCAGGCTCTGGGTGTCACCACAGGGCCTTTGATGGCTCACACATGGGCTGCATCCTGTACTACTTCCTGTGGGGGAGAGGCTGCTAGGACTGATCCCTTCTGGTCTCTAGGGAAACACAGGGGAAGTGACTGTTTGCACACACGCTCACACACAAACACTTTCCATAATCCCCATAAAAAACCCAGCGCTTCTTCAACCTCTCACACACCCTCACTTCCCTCAGTCATATACATGCACATTCACCCTGCAGCAGTTCTCATCACACTTCAGTCTCCAAATCATCTGTGACCTTTGAGTTCAGCCCCTCTGGAATAGAGGTCCTGCTTCCCATGAAGTCCCAACATCAGTCAATCATTGGCTTTGAAGATCCTTAACATTTTTACACATGCAACCTATAGTGACATGTACCCCAGTGGTCAACATTTTCATTTTGCTTGCTATATAGAAAAAACAGACTATTGTGATTAATTAAATGATATTTTCAGTTAATTTATAAGGAAAGTAAATCAACAAATGTGTTTATAAATCTGTGTGACATTTGTCACATTTGTGCTACTTCGCACATCTTTTTTTTTCTAAAATTAACACAAACCATTTATGGTTTGGTATTAATAATGTGGAAGTAAATGAGACAAAAAATGAATTATAAAATATGAAAACAGTCAAATCAGTTAAGGTTCTCAGTGACCTTCATGAGTTATTTTTTGCTGTTTTATTTGTGATAGTTGGATGTTTAAAAAGATGATAGATAGATAGATAGATAGATAGATAGATAGATAGATAGATAGATAGATAGATAGATAGATAGATAGATAGATAGATAGATAGATAGATAGATAGATAGATAGATAGATAGATAGATAGATAGAATTTGTAGCAAAACTACAAACGTGAATAAAAAAAACTACAACTCCCACGAGACTGTTCTTCCCTGAGGAATAGAAACCGCATGCTGATATGGTTACTATTTTGGAGGGTCATTAAATGAAAAGCAAGCAGCAAACTAAGAGGAAACTGCCTTGAGAATACAATGCAGAACGACTGTTTTTAGATTTTATTGCCACTGGGTCCTGGGTCCATACACGAAATCTACACACCCCCAGGCCCTAGTGAATGAAATCATTATTATGCATCGTATCATTATGTGGCGTAATGTACCACATTTTCTCTTTCTTTTAGCTACCAAGCCACCACCAGTAAAGCCTCTTTAGTTTATTGAGTATTATGCACCTGCACTGAATCTTCGGTATGGTCCCGTTATTCTTATGTGACCTACATCAGGAGGAGACACGCTCGTGCACGGGCATCCCTCTTTTATATCTGACGCCATAGCAACGCTATGCTGAAGCCCTGATGCGCGCTTTCTTCAATACCGAAAGGACACGGAGATACTACAACCATCGTGTTCAGTGTCTATCTGATGTCGGAGCGGGTTTACGGCAAGTATCGATGACAAAAACTACATTCGGAGGCATCTAGGTGAGTGTGTCCGCAGCCTTGGTGCATTAGCCTACATCTTAAATTCATTCATTCAAATCCCAAAGGTTGATGAATGACGCTCACTGCTTGCTCTTATTTGCAATGGCCTTCTATGGATATGTTATTGTTACGTTGAATTATAATTGTATTTTGACGCTCGGTCGCATTTTCATTAACTAAATAACATGGATTTGTCACTGGGCTCATGCAGAGATATGCCGTTTTGTAAGACATCCGAACAAGGTTAAATCAAGATTAAATTTCCTTTAGTTTCTTTGTCAGGTAAACTTGTTTTACCGAGGCAACAGCCATGCGACTTCGGTGTAGCTAGACGACACTGTACAGTATTTAGCCTACTCACAAACGAGGTAATTATGAACGATATTACACATACTATGTCTATAATTGAGCAAGTAACATCAAATTAGTTCCTTAAAATTGAATCATGTAAAATGAGCAAAAATGATACTATAATAATTTGTAATTGTAATAGTTAACTCGAAGCATCATCTTAAAGAGTTATGCTATTGTTTATGTTTTGACTGTTTATTAATAAGTATCTCTTTTTTATATAATGTAGGAAAATGCATGTGCACATAAACACTCCTGGGGTCAAAAAAATAAAATAAAAAAATGAATAGAACAAGAAAATAAAATACTAAACATGATGAGAAACTGGCAAACATTCAAAGATGCTACCATAACCATTCATGCCCCTGTGCATGCTGGGAAAACAACTGGGACTGAAGCACTATTCCGGAAACAGAGTGAGCAAAAGGTGTACTTGGCCAGGATGTGTTTGTAAAGTGTAACTGTTTATGGACATTATGTTGGACTCACTTAAAAAAATATTCATAAGGAATTAATCAGAAATTAAACGTTTTTTATGTTAATGTTTTTTGTTACATTTTTAAATTAGCCTATGTAAAAAAATAATAATAATTCTGTTAAATAATTTATATTACACCTATTAAATTAGATCATGACATCTACAGATTCACAGACTAATTAAAATTGTAAGTAAATAATGAACATGTAAAATAAGTATTTATTTATTTAAATCAATTTTGTATCTTATTTGTTGTCATTTATATAATATACATTTTCTTTCTTAAAAAAAAAAAACACTTTTTGGTCGGCCACTAATTGAAACATTACTATCTGTCTCAACTCTTGTGTTTTCCCCTCTCCCTCTGCTTACCTGGACATCACGTTTGGGCATCACCCCTGTGTAGGCAGGCATCTCGCAAGGTTTTGAGACGCAGCCACAGTGTCACAGTCGATCTCTATTTTCTCAGGACGGTCCATTTTCATGCCAACATTCCTGTTCAAGTTTGGAAATACGATCCAAGAGGGAGAGCGAGACCATGAGCAGCTGATACTCCGCAGCTAAAAATAATATTCCCTGTGAATTACTCTCTCTAACACTAAGCAACGGGCATGAAAAGCTGCTAAAGCAGAGCAATAACTCCGGTAAGTGATTGTTTAATAATCATATATGACTGTCACTGTGGGTTTTACTATTTTATGTATATTCATGCCAGTTAAAAGTTGAGAAAAGACAACGTCAGGCTGTCAATGAGCATGTGGAAGGATTTGAAAGCGATGTAAAGCGATAATAATGAATGAGTTTGTTACAGGAGACTATTCTATTTAATGCACTTGCCATGGGTATTTACTTTGTAATTCACGTCATTTTATCTCAAACAAGCCCTAGCAATGCAGATTTGCTTACTGTAGCACACATTGTTTGTTAATATTAATAGATAATAATAATAGAAGACCATCCATGAGTTTTAAGTCCTAGAGTATATTAAATTTGCACTAAATAATTGTTATAAAACTATGGTGTGAAGAGCCCTGACATATCAGTAGCTTAATAAAATCATTTTTATTTTACTTGGTGGTTCGCCTCTTGATGTTGTGATCACGTGACCAGCTGAATGCTACTCTCTTTTTTTGCTAGCCCCTTTTATCGGATACTTTTGGTTGCAGAAACAATTATGCATTATTGAATACTTTCACAGCATATAGCATTATATGCTTATAATATTGATAAATATATTCATAAATGATCACGTACACGCCGATAAGTGTCAATTTAAAATGAAAGACAACTATCATTTCACCCACATATACATAAATAAAAAATATATATTTCTTCCAATGTGGTGATATATATATGTGTGATATCATGATGATATAATGTAAACATAATATAGATATTTTAATATAATTTAAAAGTGTTAAAATAATTAAAATAGGTTTGTTAAGAATAATCCCTTGCCTAAAAAAACACTGTGATGGGTCACCGGAGGACATACAGCATACAAGCTTCAATCTCCAGAGTATATTCCTCACAAGCAAACATTACTGGTTGTGATGTTGTATAATGCAGCTCTCCTGAATGAGAAATGAAACTTTTTTTGGTAAATGAGATGGCTGATGGGTACAGGCACTGCAGGGTTTGTTAATCTTGCTCTTAAACTGATTGGTAGCAGTGGTTCAATGTAATCAAATACTATGCCAGAGCTCATAGTCAATAATAACTACAGGAATACTGCTTTCAGTGCTGTCAGGTTGGGCTCAAAGCTAAGTAAGGTTAAATGCACACTTGATTTGTTTTTATTACATGGCTTATTTTTTGGGTTACATTTAACTTCTTTGAATCAAAATCAAAATCTTTGAAATCAACTTTTTCTTATTTTTATTTTTTTAAATTTAGACACAGGTGACATGGCCTTGTCTTTCTGTGGGAATGACAGGGGTAGTAATGCCTACAGTGTGGACAATGGAGTCCTGGACAACGGCTGCTTCGTGGACGCCCTCAACCTCGTCCCTCATGTATTTCTTCTCTTCATCACCTTCCCTATCCTCTTCATTGGTATGAATGCCCTTGTCTTTTTCCATGCACATGCTTTGCAGTTTGTGAAACTGAATTTTTTGGTTCCATTCAGAATTTAATACAGACTGTCTTTTCAAATAAATGATCCATAAAGAAGTTAGGAAGGATTGTAAGAGAGAGGGGGGGGGGGGGGGGGGGGGGGGGTATGTGTGTGTATATGTGTGTGTATATATAGAGCCACACAATATTAAGCTTAAACTGAGCACCTGTTGTGTATTGTGTGAATTTCTTTGTATTACAGTTCAGTAATAAGAAATCCTGTTCTTGTCATTCCAATTCAACTTCCTGTGGAGTGTAGCCATTTCAGTTCCAATTCCAACTCACAAATTGCAAGGAAGTCGATTCTTAAATTGTGACGCCCTGGTTGTTTATGACAGCCGTCATTTCATCAGAAGCTGTGGGACCAAGACACGGTATCAGACCTACTTGGGCCAATTCATTATCTGTATCGGTTCCCTTAAGAGCCTTTAAACCTTGGCAAAATCCTTTACGCTGACGCCGTAATGGTGTCACTGCCATTGCTCATTCGGTCTGTAAGCATTATACCCTATCTCATAATAAAAAAATGTTTCCTATAGAAGAATTATAACAATATTAGCCAAAGAAAGGAAAACAACGAATGAACGAGACAGGCGGAGACGGATACAAAACGTCTAGGAAAAAGTAATTGTTAACTGTACGTTATATTAGATACACACGGGGATAATAAAATGATACAATTATAAAACAAGTCTCATGCTGCTAGACATGTTCACAAGTCTCTGATGTCTGCCAGCCTCTCAACATGTGGTTCAGATAATACATTTGAAAATAAAGATATGTTGAAGTGATGTAAAGCATGTTTTTATGTCCAGGCTGGGGTAGCCAGAGTTCAAAGGTGCAGATCCACCATAACACCTGGCTGCACTTTCCAGGCCACAACCTGCGCTGGATCCTCACCTTCACACTGCTGTTTGTGCACGTGTGCGAGATCGCAGAGGGAATCGTCTTCAATATGTGGGTTTCAGTTTATTTGTGCATTTATGACCGACCGCTATGCATTTATGTTTATGTCTTTGTGTATGAATGTGAATTTCAGGCAGATGGAGTCCAATCACTTGCACCTCTTCATGCCAGCGCTGATGGGCTTCATAGCGGCCACGACATCAGTCGTTTATTATCACAATATAGAAACAGCCAATTTCCCCAAACTGCTGCTTGGTAAGTCAATGGCCATTTCACTATTCAAATGTGATTCTGGCAGTTAATACTAAATTGCTCATTGAGTGTGGTTGTTTCATTACTTACATAACTTACAACAGTTGGTTCGGGTCCTCTAATTTACATAAAACACTTTCATTCTGTCTGTTGCTTGGCAACATGTAATGGTCGATCCATATTTTTAGCTATTATCAAATTTAGTTTTTGTCCTTGGGATTCTGTATGAGAATGACACCTAACCTCAGAAATACTTTCACAGCTTTATTTATTTACTGGATTCTGGCTTTCATCACCAAGATGATAAAGTTATGGAAGTTTGCAGAGGCGGGCTTGGGGGTGCAACATCTCCGTTTCTGTATCACAGCTTTGCTCGTGGTCCTGTACGGCCTGCTCATGGCTGTCGAGATCAACGTTATCAGAGTCAGAGTGAGTTCATCTATAGGTCACATGGCAAATTGATTTATTTCTTATTTTTTATTAATTGTATTATTATTATTTTTTGCCTCTAATTTGATCCACACATTTTATTTTATTTCTATTGTTTTTTCTATATTACCTTTATTTTATCCACTCATTTCCATTATTCCATTATTATTGATATCCATATCCATTATTTTATTTTATTTGTATTTATTTTATTTCATTTTATTTTTTATTTGATCCACTAATTTGCGCAGAATTTAATTTAAGTTTATATTATATAAAATGTTTAAATTTATTAAAAATAATCACTAATTTAATTTAATTTCATTTCATTTAAATTTTCATCCACTAACTTAAGGCAGAATTTTTATTTATTTTATTTTATTTATATATCAATATGCCTCTTATTTGATCCACTAATTTTATTTTATTCTATTATTTTTTCTATATTACTTTTATTTGATCCACTAATTTAAGGCAGATTATTTTCTTTTCTTTTCTTTTTTATCCACTAATTTAAGGCAGATTATTTTCTTTTCTTTTCTTTTTTATCCACTAATTTAAGGCAGATTTATTAATTTTTTCTATATGCCTCTAATTTGATCCACTTATTTAAGGCAGACTATTGTTAAAAAAAAACGTATTGTAGACCGTTTTATAATTGTAAAAAGAATTGCTAACCTGCTGAAAAAACAGCTTGGGCTGGCACAGATTTTTATACTGGTCCAAGTTGGTTTGTGCTGGTCTAGCTGATATATAGCCATGCTGTTCACCATCAAATCTGCTTGACCAACATCCTTTCTGGTTGACCAAGTTAGTCTAGCTGTTTAAGTAGTCAAAGTGAACATGAAATCAAAATCCAACATCCAAAACATAGGTGAGCAATTGTACATTGTACTAACAAGCCACCCGTATTTTCATTTTTGTCTTACCTGCAGAAGTACGTGTTCTTTGCAAACCCCCAGAGGGTGAAGCCCCCAGAAGACTTGCAGGACTTGGGCGTCCGATTCCTCCAGCCATTCGTCAACCTCCTCTCCAAGGCAACATATTGGTGGATGAACCCGCTCATCATTGGAGCCCATAAGAGACCCATTGAGCTGAAGAAGATTGGCAAACTTCCTATCGCAATGAGGGCCTTGACCAACTATCTGCGTCTCAAGGATTCCTACGAGGAACAGAGGGTATGTGCAGACGATCACAGGTTTAACAGCAAATATGATCATTTATAATCTGATGACATACAGAAGTAATGAAGTCTTGGTTAACCAGTACCTCATTGCTTATCAAATTTTGACAGCAGAACACAGAGGACCCAGAAAAATCCCCATCCATCTGGAAATCCATGTACCGGGCCTTTGGGGGGTCAATCCTCCTCAGCAGCACCTTCCGGTACATGGCGGACCTGCTGGGCTTTGCCGGGCCACTCTGCATCTCTGGGATTGTGGAACACCTGAATAACTCAACAGAGATTGACAAGACGAATAAGGTGTGTTTCGTCCCATTCTGGAGTGCTTGTCGCTATTCAAGGTATAGTGAGAATAGAAAACTCTTTTCAAAAAACTTTTGTCTTGTTTTCCAGTACAAATTTCTCCAAGGTGTTTTCTGTTAAAACGAAACAACAACAACAACAATACATTTGCCAAAGAAGTTTTATTTTTATTTATATCTTAGTTAAATTAAAGTGATTTTTTTATTTCAAAATTTACTAGTACAATCACAAGAGATATATCTTAATAATATTTAATGGACCTGAGTTAAGCATAAACTAACAATGCAGTATTTTTATTAAGTAACGGTCGTTAACAAAGACGAATACATACTGTAACACATGTATTTCTCAGTTAATGTTAGTTGATCTATAAACTAATGGGGCTTCATAGAAAAGTGTTACCAATAAATTAAGAAAACACAGCTTAATATCTGAAGTCATTTTGCCTCTCAATCTTCATTTGCACTGGAAAACAAGACAAAAATACTAAGAAAGAAAATATTTTTTGCTGTGGTTATTTTTTTTCACACAGATAGTATACAAGTCATTTAAGCTGTTGTATACGAACAGGGCGTAATTTCGAACATTCGAGAGTAAAAACGATGGTCAATTCCAAATACATACCGCAGTGATGATAAAACTGGGAAATGGAGTGAAACAGACAACTACGCAACTAATGTAATATATCATAATCCAGTCACTGTCTCACAGCACTATGATATTATCTCATTTACTTTGGAGACCATTTGTAACGTGCCTTGTTAAATCATTTAGGATGTTGTTCAAAACACTGTCAATTAAATGATTTGCTGCAGATATTGGTTATGCTACTAATTAGACTGTATTTATTTTTTCTGAGTGCAACGTGACAGTATTGTAGAGAATGATCTACAGTCTGATGTCTTCTGTTTTGCCTTGCCATTTATCACTTCCTGTGTGATGTCACAGAGGCGTCAGTGCTATTAATGAGAGAACCGTATGTTATCGCCTTGAGATGACAGTAATTATTAGATTTCACATAGTGTGTTCTCCCTGCTCAGATGACCATGATGTCATGTGCGCCTGAAAATACACTCTCATGAGGTTTACACAAGGATGATATCACTGCATTTGTCTTGTCATGGTGTCTGCAAACAAGTGTCCTGACTTTTTGTTTTAATTTTGAACAATACACTACTGTTAAAAAAAGGGCGCATTGAACCGATAAAAAGACACTCTTACAAAAAAGTATGTTTGAAAAAATTATGTTCTATTGAATTTTCTATTTATAAAAATATTAAGCAGTACAACCATTTTCAACATTGATAATAATAAGAAATGTTTCTTGAGCACCAAATGAGCATATATGAATGATTTCTGAAGGATCATGTAACTGAAGCCCTCACTGGAATATTTGACATTTTTTAATATATTAATAGAAAACAGTTATTTTAAATTGTAATAATATTTCACAATATTGCCGTTTTACTGTACACAAATAAATGCAGATTTGGTAAGCATAAGAGAGTTCCTTCAAAGACATTTAATACTCTTACCAGCCCCAAACTTTTGAACAGCCGTGTATGTGTTATTTTATAATGTATAATTATAATTTGTAATTAAAATACATAATATATATTTATAATTTGAACCCTAACAAGCCTATTTTTGTGATAAAAAAAGTGTGCTATCTTTCTTGAAAAAAATGCTGATGCTTTGAAATTTTGTGTTCAATGCAATGACATTTATGCAGTGTGTCTTAAATGTCCAAATACTTTTTGGAGTCACTGTATATGTGTGTGAGTGACAAAATAAAGCCAAAACAGACGTGCATATCTGTGTGACATGGAAAATTCCCCACTCACATCACACTCTGTCTCACACACGTGTTGCTGCCAGCGACACTTTTTAAGTGACTCCTTCTCTTTATTTTACTGTGTGCTTGTGTATGACATCATGAGGGCTGACATGCCAAAGTGTTGTTGTATATTATGTGTGTGTGTTCATACTTTGTTTATGTCCTGTCAGGCAGGGAACATGACTTTCGGGGTTTACTTCATGTCTTCCACTGAGCTGCTGCAGAATACGTCGGTTCTAGCTGTTCTGCTGTTCCTGGCACTCGTGCTGCAGAGAACATTCCTGCAGGCCTCCTACTACGTCACAATAGAAACCGGCATTAACCTGCGCGGGGCACTGCTTGTAAGTTTTGTAGAGTTTACTGGAAGTCAAACATGGAGAGATTTGTCAGAGAGATTTATATTTATTTCATATTCATCAGCCTGTACTGCTCATGTCAATTTGTACGTAATACAAAAATATTGTATAAAACAAATTCTTACCCTACTAGGAAAGTGAATTATATTCTATTTTATTTGGCATTTTCCTGGTCAAATCTATTCTACTTTGTCCCATTATTCTTTTCTACTCAAATTTATCCAATAGTTTGTCTGTTTTATTCTTTCTACTTGCTTCTATTGAATTTTATTAAGTTAATTCTATTATATTCTACATCATTCTGTTCATTTCAATTATATTTCCAATTATTCTATTCTGTTCAATTCTATTAGCCTTTGTCCTATTCTATTCTATTCTATTCTATTCTATTCTATTCTATTCTATTCTATTCTATTCTATTCTATATTCTATTCTATTCTATTCTATTCTATTCTATTCTATTCTATTCTACTTGTCCTATTCTATCTTATTCTATTACTGGCAGTGTTGTTATTGTTAACTAAAACTAAAACTACTAAAAGTTTTTGTTAATTGGAATGAAGTTGAAATCAAACAAATTGAAATTGGTAAAAATGATAAATTGAAATTGATAAAAAAAAATTAACTATTTGAAGTTTAAGTTGAAGTACTTAAATTACTTAAACTAAAACAAAAAAAATTAAGCTAAATAGAAATATTTTTAAAAATCCAAAAGCTAGCAAAAATGATCACATAAAGATAAAATAACAAGAAAAATTACATTAAAGTTTTTTGTGATTCACGTGTTGGATCTCATCCTCTAGGCGATGATCTACAATAAAATACTGCGTCTCTCTACATCAAACATGTCCATGGGAGAGATGACGCTCGGCCAGATCAACAATCTTGTTGCCATAGAAACCAATCAGCTCATGTGGTTTCTCTTCTTATGCCCCAACCTGTGGGCAATGCCAGTTCAGGTATTTCATAGTGAAAACACTTCTGAAGCAGATAAATCAAGAGCATCTCTGTCCCCAAACAAAAAAAAACACATCTTATTTCTGTTCTTAGATCATTATGGGAGTGATCCTGCTATATTATTTGTTGGGTGACAGCGCGTTGATAGGGGCCGGTGTCATTTTGCTGCTTGCCCCAGTTCAGTACCTCATCGCTACCAAGTTGGCAGACACACAGAAGAGCACGCTGGTGAGCTTCACCTACACCTTTGTGCATGTGCGTGTTGTCAACACACCAACAAGCTCATGTCTGTGACTTTTAAATATTTCCTCAGGACTACTCGACAGACCGTCTTAAAAAGACGACAGAGATCTTGAAAGGAATAAAGCTCCTGAAGCTCTATGCATGGGAGAACATCTTCTGTGACCGTGTGGAAGAGACCCGAGGAAAAGAGCTGACCAGTCTCAAGACTTTCGCCCTCTACACATCAATGTCCAGTATGACAAGCTCCTCCTTCCATCATATGCATAAACCCCTCCCCTTGTTATTACCCCAACCCATATTCTCATTTGTTTAACTTTCTGAATCAGGGCTATTTGGTTCTAATTTGGTTCCCTTTCAAGGGAACTTCGAGCTGCGTTTGAGACGCGGTGGGAACGCTCTGCGTGATTGCGTCATGAAGCACGTGTAAAATCAGTCCAATGGAAGCCCGATACGTCATGGGTGACGTCATAGACCAGGAAACTATAAAGCACCCTTGAAAACAGACCGCGACAGCTTCTGTAGTCTTCAGCAAGCGCTCTCTGTGATTCTGTCCTTGTCTATTTATTGTTGTTTGTCAAGCCCAATATATATATCACTATCTATCATTATGGCGAGCAAAGCAATATTATAGACGTTGTGTTGTTCCCTGCCCTCGTTACATCACGGGTGGGGACACACATCAGCTTTTTGTTGCTGTTTGGGAGTGGAGTATGCAACAGTCATTTCTCGAGGGATCTGACTGTGCATTGCGAGAAGCTGTCCGTGAGGACGCTCCGCTCCCGCCGGGCGTTCTTCGAGGAGGACGGTTCGGTTCGCGTTCCCCGAGCGGGTCTCTCTGTTGCCGAGGCTCGGAGACGGCTCGTATTTCGGGGTTCGTAAACGGATCTGACAGCGGGGGTTGGGACGGGCTCCGCCCTTTCTCAGCTTTCACATGCCAGATCTAGTGTGCTGCGATTTCCAGTTCCGAGGAATTGGTATCGTTAGTGTTTTGTTTTAAAAGGAGAACAAAACAAATACAAATCTTTATAAAAAGGCAGATGTTTGAGTTTTCAATGAATACATTTTCCAGCTCATAACTCTGTTGAATAAAGAGGAGCTTTTTTAAAGAAAAAAGGAGGTTTTATCTAGTGCTGTTGCCAGTTAAATATTTACTGGCCAGCTGAACATTATGAGATTGAAAATAAAGAAGAGTTTGTTAAAGATGAACTGTATCTTAAACAGAGAAAACTCTGTATCTCAGCCTCCTCGTCGGGGACTGTGGTTTTTCCCTATCTCCACACTGAGGTGTCGAGATCGTGGAATAAAC
The DNA here is from genome assembly GCA_030578255.1 of Tiaroga cobitis. Classification (NCBI taxonomy): domain Eukaryota; kingdom Metazoa; phylum Chordata; class Actinopteri; order Cypriniformes; family Leuciscidae; genus Tiaroga; species Tiaroga cobitis. The sequence goes on along the minus strand of CM060594.1, from coordinate 33,678,367 downwards.
CGGTTTGTATTTTATGTGTTTAATCCCCAGATGTCTGACTATAGTAATGTTTGGGTATTAAGTATCATAGTATGACATTGCCTCGGGTTAAAGAGACGCTTACGAGCTTTCTCTCTCCCGAGTCGGCGTCATCTTTATTAACCCCGACGTTACCCACCAGCCATCTTAAATAATGAATACATTTTTTATTAGGCAGCGCTGGTGGGTAAAGTATGTAAGGACATGGATGAATGTGAGGGGCGACTCTCTGAGGAGGGTCGCAGCGCTGCCAGTTCGGTTGTTTCCTGCTGGTGGCCACAGAGTGATATATGTATGTATATATATATGTATAAGTTTTTCTGATATAAAGATAAAGGAAAATAAAGATATAATTATGTCTGTTCTTCTGGACGCTCCGCTTTCAAGAAAACTGAGATATAAACCTTTCATCATTCTTCCTCACCAATCTAATGTTCCTGAGATATTAAGCTCCTCTCAGCACAAAGTGCAAAACAGAGCGTCGCCATTCGGGCTCCTCCGCAATTGAGGGGTACCTGGGTGGCGGTCGCAGTCTAGCCAGTTAGAGACATGCAAGATCTGAGGACTGTTTTATCTCTAAAATAGCTTTGACAAAGAAGAAGCCCTGACGCCGAGGCGATCAGGCTTCTAAGGGTGGTCCCCTCTGGGGTAGGGACGGTTTTGAGAAATCGTTTCTCCTCAGCGCCCTTTGGGGTGCGACTCTCTGAGGAGGGTCGCAGTACTGCCAGTTCGGTTTCCCTGCCGGTTCGCCGTTTCAGGGCACCAAGGTGTCAGTGTCCCCAAACGAGCCTTCAAATAAGAAAAAAAGAAGAGCAGTCAGTTCGGTTTCCCTGCCGGTTCGCCGTTTCAGGGCGCCGAAGTGCCTGCTTTTTTCAACGATCCTCCGAGGAGGGTCGTAGGAACTAAGCTAGTTAGAGGTAGGCAAGATCTGAAGACTGTCATCATCTCTAATAAAGCTTAGACAAGAAGTCCTGTCGCATGAAAACGAGGCTATCAGGCTTCTGAGGGCTCCTCCGGGGCAGGGACGGTTTTGAGAAATCGTTTCTCCTCGGCGACCTCTGGGGTGCGACTCTCTGAGGAGGGTCGCAGCGCTGCCAGTTCGGTTGTTCCCTGCCGGTTCGCCGTTCAGGGCACCGAGGTGTCAGCGTCCCCATACGATCCTCCGAGGAGGATCGTAGAGCGGTCAGTTCGGTTGTTCCCTGCCGGTTCGCCGCTTCAGGGCACCGTAGTGACTGTTCAACCAAGGGACGGTTTTGAGAAATCGTTTTTCCTCTGGGGTGCAACTCTCTGAGGAGGGTTGCAGCGCTGCCAGTTCGGTTGTTCCCTGCCGGTTCGCCGTTCAGGGCACCGAGGTGTCAGCATCCCCATACGGGTCGTAGAATGGTCAGTTCGGTTGTTCCCTGCCGGTTCGCCGCTTCAGGGCGCCGTAGTGACTGTTCAAATAAATCCAGAGGCCAGTCTTGAGAGACTGGTTCCCCTAGTAAATTTCTGGCAGCGTGGAAACTACTGCCACATATTTCTTAGTGGGTCCTGCACACTATAGAAAAGGGTTTCAGAATTCAGTTCGGTTCTCGTTCGCCCAGATTTCTAGGGGTCCTCCTTTCATTGGTGGACCCCGAGCAGGCTTTGGTTATGGAACAGGAAGTACTATCACTTCTGCAAAAGGAGCTGTAGAAGGGGTTCCTCCTCCCAGCAGACAGCCATTACTTCATTGTTTCCGAAAGAGGATGAGGTGGTTCCCGAGGTTTGCTTTCGGGGGCGAAGCATACCATTATTGGGTTCTTCCATTCGGCCTAGGTTTATTACCCCACACCTTTACAGTATGCGTGGATGCAGCTCTGGCTCTTCTGAGACTCCAGGGCATTCGCGTATTATACTACATCAATGATTGGTTGTTCCTAGCTCAATCTGAGTTTATGGCAGTTCGGCATCGAGATGTCGTTCTGTCTCATTAAGGATGTTGGGGTTGCCTCTCAACGCCAAGAAGAGTGTGCTCTGAGGACCACTTTTCTAGGTGTAGCAATTCTACAGCAAACGTAATGGGGTATATCTAGGCCAGTCACTCACTGTGAAACAGTTTCAGACGGGTGGGCCTCATGGCGGTTGCGTCCAACGTTTTACTTTTGGCCTTCTGTTCATGAGACCCCTGCAGTGGTGGCTCAGGACCAAGGGGTTTTCTCCGAGGGGAAATACATTTTCGCATGATCAAGGTCACGCGGCTATGCCTTCGTGCTTCGGTCATGTGGAAGAACCTTGGTTCCTCGCCCAGGCCCAGTGTTGGGGGCTTCTTGTCGACGCATATTGCTATCGACGGATGCTTCCCTCACAAGTGGGGGCAATCATGAGTGGTTGCTCGGCGAATGGCGGACAACACACTGATGGTCTCGTATATCAGAGCAGATATCCTGCTGAGGCAGGGGCTGAGGCCCAGGGGATTGGAGACTTCACCCCGAGGTGGTGGAGCTTCTTAGGGAGAACTTTGGTCTAACTAAAGTCAAGTCGACCTTTCACATCGTTTGTACAACGCATTGCTCTATATGGTTCCCCCTCACGCAGCCAGCTCTTCGCGGACTGGATGCGATGATGCAGGTGTGGCCGAGGCTGCACCTGTACGCATTTCCCCCGATATCTATGCTCCCGGAGGTTCTGGAAAGGGTTCGCCGGGAAGGGGCCCGTCTGTTACTAGTAGCCCCTTTCTGGCCGACTCGAGTTTGGTTCTCGGACTTGGTGTCTCTTCTGAGCGGCTCTCCTATGGAGATTCCAATCAGGAGGGACCTGCTGTCCCAGGTAGAGGGCACGATATTTCACCCTCGACCGGAGTTGTGGAAACTGTGGGCCTGGCCTCTGAGGGGGCCAGGCTCATAGAATCCGGTCTCTCGACTGAGGTCGTTGAGACCATTCTCCATTCCAGAGCCCCTTCCACGAGAAAACTGTATGCGCTGAAATGGAAATTATTCTCCACCTGGTGTGGTGAGCGTCAGTTAGATCCTGTTAACTGCCCTGTTGGTTCAGTTCTCGATTTTCTGCAAGACCGTTTCTCTGCTGGATTATCTCCTACCCCTCTGGGGGGTACTTCTATTGGGAGAGATCCTCTGATTACTCGTTTTCTCCGTGGTACATTGAGGTTGAGACCTGCACTGCACTCCAGAGCACCGGCTTGGGATTTAGCCATTGTACTTGAGGGTCTGGCTCTGGCTCCATTCGAGCCCATTGAAGAGGTTTCAGAAAAATTCCTCACTTTGAAAGCTTTATTTCTCCTTGCTATTTCATCTATCAAGAGAATTGGAGATTTACACGCCCTGTCGGTTGCTCCGTCATGTTTGGAATTTGCACCTGGTATGGTGAAAGCATTTCTATACCCTAGACCAGGTTATATTCCTAAGGTCCCATTCAATGTTGGGGGCCCAATAGTGCTGCAGGCCTTTTTCCTCCACCTTTTAATACCCCAGATCAGGAACAATTAAACCTGTTATGTCCAGTTCGGGCATTGGATGCCTACGTTCACAGAGCTGCCCTGTGGCGTAAGTCAGAGCAATTATTTGTATGTTTTTGGGTCACTCAGAAGAGGGTGCCCTGCATCTAAACAGGTTATGAGCAAGTGGATAGTCGAGGCTATTTCACTAGCTTATGAAGCGGCCGGTCAGCCTTCACCTATGGCTGTACGGGCCCTTTCTACAAGGAGTATGGCGGCCTCTACGGCCTTAATTTCGGGTGTTTCCCTTCTTGACATTTGTAATGCGGCAGGTTGGTCCTCTCCACATACATTTGTCAGGTTTTATGACCTTGACCTCTCCACTCCTGGGGCGAGGTTGCTTGCTTCTAGTGTGCGCAAGGACTTCACACAGAACGGGCATTTGTCACTATGGCGTAGTGGGTATGGGGTTCCCACCGCGTCTCAAACGCAGCTCGAAGTTCCCTTGAAAGGGAACGTCTCAGGTTACGTATGTAACCCTGGTTCCCTGAGAGGGAACGAGACGCTGCGTTTGCCTGCCATACTTCCTGCATGCCCTGATCGACTTGCTTCAGACTTTTTCAGAAGCTGTCGCGGTCTGTTTTCAAGGGTGCTTTATAGTTTCCTGGTCTATGACGTCACCCATGACGTATCGGGCTTCCATTGGACTGATTTTACACGTGCTTCATGACGCAATCACGCAGAGCGTTCCCACCGCGTCTCAAACGCAGCGTCTCGTTCCCTCTCAGGGAACCAGGGTTACATACGTAACCTGAGACGTTCTTTGGTTTGTTGTTCACTGAAAAAATAGTTCTGTCCCTCTTTATCTCCACAGTATTTTTGAATGCCGCCATCCCCATTGCTGCAGTTCTGGCGGTAAGATATTCATCATTACAGGCTTCAATCCGTTGTATTTTATCCAACATGTAGACCATACGTTATCTTGTATCTTGTGTTTGTAGACCTTTGTCACACACGCCTATATTGAAGAGGTCAGGCTCAGTCCAGCTAAGGCGTTTGCCTCTTTGGCTCTATTCCACATTCTGGTCACGCCACTCTTCCTGTTGTCCACGGTGGTCAGGTTTGCCGTCAAGGCCCTTGTTAGGTATGTTGCTAACTCCAACATTACTTCATATTGGCTTCTCTGTAAGGATATGATCATCTGATTTGTATCTGCAGTGTACAGAAGCTCAGCGAGTTCCTGCAAAGTGACGAGATTGGAGATGACAGCTGGAGAAACGGAGATATGTCCATGCCTCTAGAGGTCGGAAAGAAATACAAATACCAAGGGGATGTGAGTGTTCACACGCAAATTTGCACCTTAAAAAACATTTACCATTGTTCGGCAACATTTATGGGCGAAATCCAGTAATTTCAAGAAGAAGGAGCACCTAAACTAGCTGGGTTGCAAATGTGATAATCTCATTTTTTATATTCTTTAGCGTTTTGGAACATATTTGGCATCAGAATATCTTTTCTGAAGTTTAAAAATAGATAGAATGTTCTTGGATCAGTTTTAGGGGAGAAAAATTATATGTTGATTAACTGGGACTTTCCCTGCCCTGTAACTGAACAAGAGAAACAAATTAATATTAATGTTAATAACTTATTATCTCACTGGATTATTTCACCAAACACTGAGAACATACAAAATAAGTGGCCAAAGTTCTCAATTTGGGTTAGTAAGAGCTAAAAGTAAAGTAAATTAAAGTAAAGTAGAGTAAGGTCAAACAAAATAAAATAATTAAAATTATGTTACAATGTATTTTAATGTAGAATACTTTGATTTTTTTCACAATTTCTGATGAAAATGCAGGGGTGTTTTCAGTGCTTTTAGCATGTTGCAATGCAGTTGCTAGGGCCTTTCTGTGTGGTTGAATAATGGTTTAGTTTAAGTCTGTGGGGATTTTTTACACGTTTTATTGTCTGCCAGCTGAAAATCCTCAATTTGATAGCTCAGAAAAATAATAGTACATTTCTAGCTACACAATTTAACACTATTTTTGACATTTCATTACATCATTTCAACAGTTGAGATTCTCACTAACCAGGGGTGGTTTTCTTAATAGAGCAACAATGGCATCAAATATTTTCTTGTATTTGTGTCTGTAAAGTATAGATAAAAACAGTGATTCAAACTGAGATAATCACACTCTTTATATGACCTCCAATAACATCAAACATGAGACTCCACATGGTCATGTCTCAAGAGACAACTTCCCATGTTTAGGGGGCTGAAACGGGAGCTGGTCATTCCTCAGCCAGCATAGCTAAGATCTCATAAAAGCGTTGAAGAGAAGCTTCTCTTTTTGGTCAGTGCAGTGGCCCTCAGCTGTTCTCTGAGAGAAGGACAAATATAAGACAGAATTATAACTACCCGTCCCCTGAGAGGAGGAGAGCTGGAGCAAGGGGTGAAGGAAAGGGAGGGAACGAGAGATTAAGTCTAAGGATGGAAATATATACTGTGACAGGAAGAAGAAGGAAGGGGGTCCAGGAGAGGAAATGGTGTTAAGCTGGGAAAATGCTTGGCTAGATGCGTGAACTCATGGTCCTAGTTTTAGGTCATGACAGCAGCTTTTGATAGTCATATGATGTTTGCAGACCCAAAATGACAATTCTGTCATTATTTACCCACCCTCATGTTTGGCAAACCCGTGTTTTGTTAGTTTTTCACTGGAACACAGAAGAAGAAATGGGTCGTTTTGACCCAGAAAACACATTTAAGTTTTATGCTTTCTAATTATTGAATTATTATGTTTCTACTCCAAACCGTTCTCAAGATATAATCATTTAAATCGTGGCTGTCATAAAATCTTTCGAAAAAATGGAAAAGATTCTAAACAATTCTCAATTTTTTACAGAATTAGGACATTTATTTAAATATATACATTAAGACATAAATAATAGGTTGAGAATATATTGAATATTACAACAAAAAAAAATACAATATAAACCTAATTATTAGTCATTTATATAATTCATTATATTATAGTGCATATACTTGATGTTATATTTATAATTTTAGTGATGTGTTTTATTATAGCACTATACATTTCTGGCAATCTGTCACATTAAAGAGCTCTGAAAAGACATTTACTGTTTGGATTTTATAATACAATTATTTTTTTCTGATCCAAAATGATACAGCATGCACATCACAAATGAAGAATCTGTTCAATACAATGAGTACCTAGTGACCAGGAGCTGTCAAACTCCTAAAAAGGAATTATAAGACGGTTTTCATCTGTAAAAAATATCCGTGAATCTCTTTCCTTAAGATTTCCCTTAATCTCTCTTTTTCTCTTTATCATGGTATAGACAAAGGCGATCAACAGGAAGGGGCGTTATCGTATGGATAACTACGAGCAGCCCATGCGCAGGCAGCTGCGGCCCACGGAGACCGAAGATGTCGCTGTACAGGTCAGATGTCACTCTCCTCGCCAAAGACCCCATCAGCACTGATTCTCAGGCACTTCTCGCTCGCAGAGCACGTGCGAAAGTTCATTAAGAGAGCTCAGGGTCTGCATGTTCTCATCCAGATGCCAGTAACCTTTAAGTCACGGCCAATAGGTTGTTTTACTCCTACTCTGCTAGAGGAAGTGTTCAAGAGGGGGAAAAGTGTCCCCATTTTTTTAACACACACACACAGGGTTTTTTTCCTGAGCATTTTCTTTCCTTTCTCAGCTGGTTTAAAACCCCCCATATGGGGTTTGCGACAGTTTCTCAGACATGGTGGTTTGGGTTCAGCTTCCCTCTGAGTGCAGTTTGGGATTCTCACGAGAAGAAAAACCAGGACTAAAAATCAGAAGAACATTAATTTAAGTGTTTATTTTTTTTGGTTTCGCCTCTGTCTCTCGTTCCCCGGAGGGTCCACATCCTTCATCATCCCTCTGGACTAGCGGTGGGAATCGTAAATGTAATGATTCTGGTTGTAATTCTGATTGAACTTAATGATTAGGATTTCTTAACAACTGCATTAATGATTCTTTTTGTAATTTTGAAGAACAATTAATGGACAATGACTGACTGGAGAGAGTTCTTATAACCCTAAACTTAGTAACTACACTTAAAAAATAATAACATAAAATCACATTTGAAAGTTAATTGATGATTCTTATCCATGGCTGACGGCGAATGCCATGACAACCTCTAAGTCTAAAGTAGTTCTGATGCATATATTTATGAGGTAAGAATGAGGGCTTTGTAAAAGTGTTTAACGGTTCCGATTTTGGGATGAATAAGTAATGGAATCATTTGGTTTCCGTATTTTTTTTTATGTCGCTGGTTCTTATCTTACGAGTCTAGTAAACACACATAAACACATATCCTCATGGATTCTCCCACAGTGACCTACTGTCACATCCACTCACTTTGTTATGAATATGGCCTAATCTACTCTGACATTTACACTCCTTCACTTCAGTCATTCTCAACCATTACTCCCATTTTACCCTTTCTCTCTCTCGCTCTCTTGTTCTCACAGATGTTTTTGATTGTTCGGCGTTCTCCCATTTCCCAGTATGCTGTTCTGGTCTTCTGTGCTGCTCTGATGGATGGGAGTGTTATCATTATTATAAATAAACATTTGGAAAATAGAATTGAGATAACATCCAGAAGATGTAAATGTCTTCAGACAGAAGTAGCTTGTACATGCAGAGATGAAAAGATCATATCACATGAGTTCTGCTTTGTGCTGGTTTCCTTACATCATGCTAACCCCCTTGGTCTCTGTTTATATTTGTTATTGTCACATGTCTCATTCAGGTGAATGATGGTTTCTTCACATGGGGAAGCAACTTGTCGACGTTGTCGGATATCAACATCCGAATCCCAACAGGTACACACTGTTTACTACTAATTTACTACTAATTTACAATCAATGCTTTGTCTTTTTTGTTATGTTATGTTATGTTATGTTATGTTATGTTATGTTATGTTATGTTATGTTATGTTATGTTATGTTAGGTTAGGTTAGGTTAGGTTATGTTATTATAACGAATCATATATAAATATAAAAAATAAATACATACATTTAAATACTCTTAGATATCTAGAGTGCTTGTTAGTTATTTATAATAAATCACCTGTAAATATAATAAATACATAAATAAAAAATCTTAAATATCTAAAGTGCTTGTCATTTATTTATGCATGTATTTATTAAACAAATAATATATAAATATCATAAATAAATATCATAGATATCAAGAGTGCTTATTTATTTATTTATTTATTTATAACAAATAACCTGTAAATATAATAAATATATAAATAAATACTCTTAAATATCTAAAGTGTGTTATTTATTTATTTAACAAATAATATATAAATGTCATAAATACATACCGTAAATATCAAAAGCTTCAAAATCCTTATTTATTTATTTATTTATCATTTAAAGTTTAACATAGTTTATTAATTTGCTTATTTATCTACCAGGAACTAGATCTATTAATGAAGATCACAATGTGATAAAAATGTGATATAAACTAAAATAATCCAAAATGGCTCATTATTATTGGTATATTATTATATAGGTTTTTGTTTAAAAGGTAGCCCTACACCAACTAAAAATGAATCTAATTATTGAATATACTAATTTTCAGTACATAATGTCTTGGCTCAGGTTTAGTGGTTTTATAGCCTCGTTATATTGAGCTGAGCACTAACTAGCTTTCCAACTAAACAGATGGGCATCTACCAATGACAGTGAACATCAATAAAACCTGTCCGTAGGGGCAAAACCTGTTCATATAAAACTGCGATTAACCTTCACCTCGTTTCCCTCTTCAGGTCAGCTGACCATGATTGTGGGCCAGGTGGGTTGTGGGAAATCCTCCCTGCTATTGGCTATGCTGGGGGAGATGCAGACGATCAGTGGAAAAGTCTTCTGGAGCAAGTGAGAATTAAAATATTTGCATAATTATTGTTGAAAATACTATCATGTATTATTTTGCAGAAGTGTTTATGAACATTATGGACTGGCATTAAAACTCACAGGGCCAAATTCCTGCCTGTTGTGACCCCCTAAAGCAGTTGAAAGTTTGTGTTTATGTAGCAGAAAACAGGGGAGGACATCTGCATGCCAGACTCATCAGGAGCTAATCAAAGTCTTCATCTGTACAAACACACATACACAAAAAATATCCCACTGTGAATCGCATCCGCTATCATTATGATGTATGTACCATGGTGTACATACACAGATTGTGTGTGAGGACCGTCTTACTCTTGTGTGTTAGTGTATGTGTGTCTTACTCTATGCATTACTCATTACACTGGCTCTGTGTATTTTTTCTATCTTTCTTCTGTCTTTTTCTCCAACGTGTCATTCTGTCCTCTGGGTTATAAGCACAAAAGGGAAATGCTTTTGTTTCTGTGAATATCTCCATCTCCATGCTGGGGATGGTCTCTGATTAGCATTTGTAAGCAAAGCCAACCAGATCCACATGCTTAATATTTATATACATTTACAGTGGCTCCGAAATTATATTAACGTAAGTCACATTTTAAAATGTGAATTGCATTAGATAACTAAATGCTAAACCATCTAAATGCTTTTGCATCTGAAAACATTTTCTCATAACTAACCAAAGTTTTTAAAGCCATTTTGTTTTGCGATTATTTTTAACCAGCTGGTCCAAATATTATTTTTTGTGGATAAAATAGGTGGTACTAGTGCAGTGGTTCTCAACTTAATTTAAATGATAGAAACCAGGATGCAAACTGAAATCCGATTATTTTTCCCCCTCTCGATAACTATTGTTTTTATTGAAGAAAATACAGAATCAGAATCTTGGCAGTCACAATATGAATTGTGGTTAATAAATTTAATTTAATATATCAGCACTATTGGTTTCTGTTAATAAAAAGTTTGAAAACAAAAACAATAGGCGTTGTCATAATTACAGCAGAAATACCAGAGGAAATCTTAGTTGTTTAAATTCCTAAGTTTGTAGTCCTTGTATTGTTTTTATCTAATGAAATGGCATTCATACATGGCTTACAGTAAAATAATTATGACAATTCTCTATAATAATGAGAATTCGGTCAGCATTTACTCACCCTCATGTCATTCCAATCCAAACATTTTAAAAGTTCTTCTGTGGAACACAAAAGAAGATATTCTGAAAAATGTCCAAACAATGAAGGTTAATGCGGCCCAGAGTTGTTTTGAACCCCAGTGACTTTTATTGTATGGACAATTACAAAAAAAAAATCAGGGCCACTGTAATTGTACAGTTTATATTGCATTCAGTTCACAATAATATGGAGGAAAACTAATTTGTTAAAGTGGCCCTATTATGCTATTTTAAAGGTTCCTAATTTAGTTTTTGGAGGTCTTCTGCAATAGGTTTATATGTATCCAAGAAAAACATTTACATTTACATTGCAGCATCACCTCTTTTCGTACGGTTCAAAGGATCCAGTCTCCCTAAACCCTAAACCCCTCCTTTCAGAGAGATCTGCTCTGATGGGTCAGATTTAACAGTCTGTCGCTTAGCATGCATGTCAGAAATAAAACAGCCATTACCGTATCTGAATTTCAGCTCTGAGGCTTCCAGAGATTTGTATACTCAATTATACGAACAGTAATGATGGAGTTGGTTTTACTGTATCAATTCGAGCCCTATTCCTCATCCTTTGGAAGTTCATGGAAAGCGGTTTTGATTTCGCAGTGCAAAACAGCGTCTTCTCGACATGTCGACAGCACAAAACAAACTCTTCCAGGCCTCAGCTACAACTACAGTGTTTGAGGGCTGGTCAAAGTCGACGTTGTTCGAGGGCAGCCAATGAATACTATGTTCAAATTACATTCAAATTAATTAACCAATCATACCATTGATCAGCTCTACCAAACTTGGATGTCTTTTTTCCAGTAATAAACAAACATTGTTAAGTTGTTTTGATTGATACTGTGAAGCAGCTTTGATACAATCTGTATTGTGAAAAGCGCTATATAAATATATTTGACTTGCCTTGACTTTACATAAAAGGTAATAACTGAAAAAGTATAATAAGAGCACTTTAAGACAATTTGCAATATTGAATTAAACTGTGTTTTGATACAAGTTGTGAATTCAGTCTCAGTATGTCAGGCACTGCTGTCTTTGCTAACAGTGCAATGAATGAGTTTTCCAGTTTCAGGTTCTCTAATGACAATGGCATTGCTCTCCATTTAAAATATAATACTTGTATATTACTAAAACTAAAAGTGTGTGGAGACCAGTTATAGTTCAAAATATCATTCTTCGCTATCCACCTCATGAGGAGAGTCTGTCAGTGTTCTTACAGAACGGCATGTGTCCTGATGCACAACTAACGCTGGTCACGTGTGTGTGTGTTTGTTTCTCTGTGTCCTCTTCCCCATTGGTGCGCTAAATCAGGATGCCTGATTGTGAGATACTCTTCGATGGGAACATAAGGTATTTCACCAGAGGTCTTCACATGCTTACATGCCACACAGTGACCTCTATAAACCAAAGTCAAATTCAAATGGCCTAGTCTAAAGATTCTTGGTTTGCCAACTGCTAACTAGCAGTGTTGATGTTCTATAATGTCGACTTGCAGCGGGCACGATACAGAGCTGTCTCATGAAGATCGGAGGTACACCCGTTTGCGAACTCTTTCAGCAGATGTGCCCTCATCCCAGACCCCCCCCCCCCTCCCTCCCCCCTCCCTTCCTCCCCCCATGCATTCATTTAGAAATCACTTCCTTTACATTTCTCTGGCTTCGATAAAATGGGTGGTGTTGTTTGTTTTTGTGAGATGTGCAGTGCAAAGTGTTTAAAAATGCCGGGAGTCTTCACCTCTCTTGGACACACTGGGGGTTTCTTGTACAGATATTGATTTTGTATTCAATATTTGGATAAGTTAAAGCTGGACCCCTCCAATGGAAAGTACAACAGATCTGTTTTGTCAAACAAGAGGCTGTTCTCGAGATCATGTGGTTTACTTTTTGGTTTTGTAGTGATTAAAACAGCAGTCTCTGAATAAGAAAGGACAGGAGAAAATGTTGTAAAACACACATCAGCTTTCACAGTGAAGGTCTCCCTGCATTTAAGCTTTAATCTCATCATTAACCAGGTTTTTTCCTTCATTTCATAGCAGAAACATTAGTGTTTGCTGTGATGGGTGTTTTTCCACATTTCCAGCTTATCAATTCTTTCCTTCTTCCTCTCTTTCTCGACCTGTCATGGCTCAGTAAAAACAGGTACTCCGTGGCCTACGCAACGCAGAAGTCATGGCTGCTGAACGCCACCGTAGAGGAAAACATCACGTTTGGAAGTCCTTTCAATAAACAGAGGTGAGCTCAAAAGATCTCTAAATGTCACTGTAGAAAATGCCATTATGTTAGAACAACTTCTTTGTTATCGGTTTAACTTGTTACAATAATTTCTGTCATCTCTATTTAATCAGAACTCTGTTTTTTTTTATTAATTAAAGTCAGCATAAAATCGAAATTGACACTGTTTACTTCCTTAATGCATGGTCTTATTGTGAATTGTGAATTCATTGGTGCATATTTTGGCTCAAAATTTCTCCCCAAACTGTCATAAATTCTTTAATCAAAATAATAGCTTGCTTTTCCTTTTAAATGACATCACTTAGGCCATGTGGGATATTAGTTTTGTCCTTTGTACATTGTTTGCATCACAAGAACATTTGTTTTAAGTTGTGCACGACACAACATTCCTCTTATGTTCCCTTAACCATTCTGCAACCATGCTCTAACATTACATAACTGTTTTAGCATTCTGATACAGCATGCCTCCTTTTCACCATCCTATTAACCTCCAATGGATCAAATCAAGTCCTATTTTTCTTTTCTTTTTTTCTCATCGAATATCCCTTTTTAATCAGAAACATACAAGGGAAGCCTAGTACTTCAAAGCTTTAAAGCCAAAATGATCGGAAAAAATTTTGAAACTTGCCATTGTAGCCTTAAACAGCACTTTCATTTTAAATCAGTCAGCACTTACACTGACGTTTACAAGTTTAGTGGGTTGATTTTTTATTTTTTTTTACAGCGTTCAGGGCCAGACCTCAACTATAATAAAACTCTCTGTGGAAACTCCGGTCATGACATTGTTAATTTTCACTCCCTCGAGATCTAATGTTCAAGATTCCTACCCTTTGGTTTTTGAGGAAACATTCTTATATTTTTTTAACTCTAAATCTCTCGGACAGATACAAAGCGGTGATTGATGCCTGCTCGCTTCAACCAGATATCGACCTCCTTCCTTTTGGAGACCAGACTGAAATCGGAGAGCGGGTAAGAAAGGACAGCTCACTGTGTCTGGGCTTGAGACCAGCTCTCTGACCTCAGCTGCTGTGATACTAATCAAATAAAAACTTGTTATTGAGACTACCATGATGTTACACTATGTCATCAGAATCAAAAGTGTTTAATTTGTCTTTGTGTGTTGTAATCCTACAGGGTATTAATCTCAGTGGTGGCCAGAGACAACGGATCTGTGTGGCCAGAGCTCTGTACCAGAACACCAACATAGTTTTCCTGGTAGGAACCAACTTTTCCAATACAGATAACTTCCCAATAGTTTCTTACCTTCACCCTCCACAAGTGATATGCCACACGTCTGAGATGTTATGAATGACCGCAGCTTTTAATTCAATTTCAGAGGTACTCCCAGAAGAGATTTCTTAATTGACACATGATAGCACAGGGTACGTTGTGGCAGCAATAGCAGAAAACACAGTTACGTGTAAGGGCTGTTATTGGATTACTGTACATAACTACACACCCTTCTGGACAGGATCATGAATTCATTCCATTCCAATTACCATTCCTTGGAATGACGTTATGTCTCACGTCCTAGAAAGTCAACGGGGTTGATTTAGTGTCATTTTGGATCAATCGGGAAGTGATTTAAGCAAATATAAAGCGCATTTAATTACTATTGAAATAGTTGCTCTCTGCTTTTGAATGGCTTTCTGAACTGATCATTTTCAGAGATGGTAATTTTGTATTTACGCTCTTAAAAAAGGTTTGCTTACTTTTAGGATGACCCGTTCTCTGCCCTGGACATCCACCTCAGTGATCATCTGATGCAGGAGGGGATACTCAAGTTCCTTCAGGATGACAAACGGACATTGGTCTTGGTCACTCATAAGCTGCAGTACCTCATCCATGCTGACTGGGTAACTGCTTTGCTGATTGATGATCTTGAATATTTTGAGGCTGGTTCTTCACGATACTCTGAAAAAGGGGAATGTCTTAATGAATTAAATATGAATTACTTCATCCTACTTTTAGAGTAAAGACAATAACCAAAAACAAATGGCTTTAGACTCTTACTTTCTTTGTTTGGTAGATAATAGCCATGAAGGACGGTTCAGTGCTGAGAGAGGGGACATTAAAGGATATCCAGACTCATGATGTGGAACTCTACGAGCACTGGAAGACCCTGATGAACAGACATGACCAAGAGCTTGAAAAGGTCCTTCACCATTAAATCCCAGATCTGCTACCAGTGTTTAATAGCAACAGAGGCTGGGTTAAATCTGCAGCCCAAAATCCAAAAATCTGCAGACTGGCTAAGAGTTTCAATGTTGACTACCGTTCAGACTACAAATTGGGGCAAAAATCTGGGCAAAAGATTCTGTAAAAAATTAATACTGAACAGACACCAGTTTTGAAAAAGTTGTATTTCTGTTGCATTGTTTTAGGACACCGAACTGGAGAGTCAGACAACTCTGGAGAGGAAGACCCTGAGGAGAGCGTTCTATTCCAGAGAGGCGAAGAACCAGATTGACGATGAGGACGAAGGTAAATGTTTACATTTCAGCACAACCTTTTTCCATTTGGAAAACCCTGTCTTGGACACCTTCTTTTTCCATTCCATAGAGGAGGAGGTGGAGGAGGATGAAGACGACAACATGTCCACCACCACCAGCCGCCGTTCTAAGATCCCATGGAAGATGTGCTGCCGTTACCTTTCCTCAGGTGGCTTCCTCATGGTCTTCCTGATGGTGTCATCCAAGTTGGCCAAGCACTCAGTTATGGTGGCCATTGACTATTGGCTAGCAGCTTGGACGTCCTCAAACCCGCTTAACCAAATTCCTGCAGATTCTTTTGTCAACGAAACCAATTACACAAAGAACTATGATGCCACACAGATCGCAGAGGTGACGCACAACTGCTGTTTCCTCTTTGAAATGTTGTCTTTCATATACTACTTTGTAGTTATACTAAAGTGGAGTTCTTTGCATGTTTTACAGCATCGTTCCTACGTGCCAGTGTTTATTATCCTGTGCGGGGCTGCGATAGCACTCTGCCTTATCACTTCCTTAACTGTAGAGTTTCTTGGAGTAGCTGCAGCTACAAACCTCCATCATGACCTCCTCAACAAGATCATTCATGCTCCCATCAGGTACTCAATATTATGAATCTGTTATTTGAGGGGAACACAATATCTGATATCGACTCAACCAGGAATGTCATTATAAATTGTTCTTTTACACCATTGTTAGATTCTTTGATGTCACCCCGCTTGGACAAATCCTGAACCGTTTCTCAGCGGACACCAACATCATCGATCAGGTGAGAGAAAGACGGACAGAAAGAGATCTGTTTGAAGTGTCAAGTACGTCTCTTTATTTTTAAGCCTATTGAGACGAGCCTTGGGTTTCCACACAAACTTGTGACCTCCGTGCTACTGTAGTCAACATTATTGTATTAATGAGATGAGGAATATGGCGTATGTGTGCTAATGTGCGACTTTTTTGTTCTATCTCCACAGCACATTCCCCCGACACTAGAGTCTCTCACTCGCTCCACTCTACTCTGTCTCTCTGCAATTGGGGTCATTGCTTTCGTCACCCCTGCTTTCCTCATCGCACTAGTGCCCCTCGCTGTAGCCTTCTACTTCATCCAGAAGTACTTTCGGGTTGCTTCCAAGTAAGTAGTTCACTGAACAATGAATTAACTCAAAAGAATACTTTTGATTCAGTCATGGACAGTGGTTCCAAAGGTTGGAAACATGTTATCTCTACTTTGTATAGAATAAACTTGAATTGACTAAACCCAACTCAAATTAGACATGTCAAAATAACTTGACTGAATTAAGTTCATTAATCAAAATGTCATAACTTGGTCTGGCAAAAATGACAGACTTCTCTCTGGTGACGAATGATGGACTTCTCCAATCCTTTAGTTAATTTAAACCCTGCCCTTTTCTTACAATCGACAGCAACCTCGTATTCGTTTTTTGAGTGCAACGCCCACATCTCAAAATCCAATCAATAATCAATAAATATAGCACCCTGCTCCAAATTTTTCCTTTTTACACTCCGATGTTCATCACAAGATGGGGGAAAAAAAACGGCTTCCGCTACACATCTTTAAAGCAACTTGCGTTCTTATTAGCATGTTCTCTCAACCCAAGCACATCCTCTACACTTCACCACAATGGAAATCCCTTTATAAACACCAGTATATTAGAAAGTGTTTTAAATACAAATATACCAACAATACCAATACTCTCCCTATCCAGTCCTGTGCAAAGTATGATGGCAAGTGGAAATGCTGTTTCCAAGTTTCTACAATGCTACTTTAACAAATATAATTTTAACTTAACCAACTTGCTCCAAGACGAGTCACAACATAACATTAGATTTAAAGGAAACATAATAAATAAAATTATAAAATGAATCCCATGAAGCATTGTAAATGATGCAACTTTTAACATAGTTTTGCATGAAGAGAACACTGCATGTCAAGTAATTACTACCTTTAGCTTTATGTTACAAAACAACATTGTCTGTAGTGTAACACTTCACCGGAAATTTGACTATTAAAAAAATCTAAAAAGTTGACATATTACAAAAGCATATACCATTGTTTAGCAAACTTGGAGATCGTAATAGTTCTGTCTTGCAATGTTTATACAATAATCGCTAAAATCAGTTTTGCTATGAAGATTTTGAAAGACATTTTTACTTCCAAACCCCGACTAAGCTCTATTGGCTCTCTCTCTCTATCTCTTTGTCTGCTGTTTTTTTCTTTTTCTCCTTCAGAGATCTGCAAGATCTCGATGACTCCACTCAACTGCCTCTTCTCTGTCATTTCTCTGAGACTGCAGAAGGCCTCACCACCATCCGAGCATTCAGGTCAGTGAATATAGACTTATCTGAAAGCACATGACTGTTTGAATAACCCACATTTTCTCTTTTTCTCTGTTCCCCTGACTGGATGCAGAACTAAGCAGTTGCATATGAGTGACAATAGAATTAAATGAGGTTTTATGATACAAAACCATTTTTGTGCATTATCAGCCGTGCAGAATTGATGCAGTCTCAGTGGCTCCAGGACATTTATTATAAACACATGGTGAACATTCAACCATCCTTGACTTAAAGTAATCCGAAAAGAAACATTAAAATATTAAGCTTTTATCTCGTCTGTTAAGTCTACAGAGTGTTTACATGAATTAATTGAACACTCTCATTCTTCACAGCTGTGTTGCTGTTTAGCTGTAGTCGGTCATGGTTCTTTATCATGCACTAAATGGCTCACATAGTAAAAGGTTTCTTTTTCCAGGCATGAGGCTCGCTTTAAGCAGCGGATGTTGGAGCTAACTGACACCAACAACACAGCCTACCTATTTCTCTCTGCTGCCAACCGGTGGCTGGAGGTCAGAACTGTAAGTAAAGTGCCACATGCTGGTGATTGCCTTGTGTTTTTAGATTTCAGAGGTGGTGGATATGAAGATAGAAATATTAGGAATGTCAAAAGTAGCAAGTTGATAGTAAAACACAGTCATATTGCATCTTGTCGATTTATTAATGTTAATTATATTAATTAAATCACATTC
The DNA here is from genome assembly GCA_030578255.1 of Tiaroga cobitis. Taxonomy (NCBI): domain Eukaryota; kingdom Metazoa; phylum Chordata; class Actinopteri; order Cypriniformes; family Leuciscidae; genus Tiaroga; species Tiaroga cobitis. The sequence goes on along the minus strand of CM060594.1, from coordinate 33,660,061 downwards.
AATGTGTCTTAACTGAAAGTAAATTACAAAACGGAAAACTTTAAGCAGTGTTTACGTGATGTAGAAATATTAACAATATCAAGACAATTCGTAACTATTTTAAATTTTGGCGAGATAATTCGAATGAATTCATATGATCCCATTCTTAGGTTTTCGTACAATCTGCTTACACCCACTGAGGGTTAGGTTTTGGGGCGGAGCTTCATGCTTACTTTTTTTCAAAAAATCTTACGAATTGTATCATATGAATTCCACGCGAAATCACCATCTTATAAAATAGTTACGTTTTCTCATTAGATCGGGTTGGAAGTACCCTTGTTGAATAAGTTTTTTTTTTTAAGCTACTTATTGTAATGTCTATTTGACGATTTTCTTTTTCTTTCTTTTCGATTGATCTTTCGGGTAATTTCCATTAATTAGATGAATTAATTGCCACATCATGTAATTAATTAGATTAAAAAATGTAAATCACTTGACAGCCCTAATTAACAGTATATTGCTATCAACAAGTAAATCTGTGGTATCTTAAAAACCTAAATAATACCATTTGTATTTTCGTCTCAGGATTATCTGGGTGCTGTGATTGTCCTCACTGCAGCAGTGGCAGCTATCTGGACCTCATCTCAGTCTGGTCTGGTTGGACTGGGTCTAACCTATGCCCTCACTGTGAGTTTAAACACAGCTTTACTGAATTTCTAGAATGCAACAGTGGTCATCAGGTTTATCTCAGTGATTAAAAAAAAAACAGTTAATGTCCTCAATGTGCTTTTTGTTAAGGTGACAAACTACCTGAACTGGGTGGTGAGGAATCTGGCAGACCTGGAGGTCCAGATGGCTGCAGTAAAGAAGGTCAACAGCTTCCTGAGCACAGAATCTGAGAACTATGAGGGATCTATGGGTAATTAATCCTTTTCTGACTCATTTAGTAGTTTTGTACTAGAAATACTTTTATGATAATCCAGAGTTTTATTTAGTCTCTAAATGAAGACCTACTAGATCAAAGCACATATTTCCGGCTTCCTGGCAGCCAGATCGCTGCTACATGTGCATTTCCTCACATTTTAGTGCATTAGGACAGAGCGACCTGACACAAACCACTGAGAGCATCATTAAAGGATGTTTAGTACATCAAAACACTCGAAGCAGGAAAGACCTGAGAAAAGTGAGTTTTAGCAATAGCCCGTTAGCGCCGCTGTTAGCCGCAAACAATAGCTCATTCTCCATCTCTTTGTCAGTGACATAATGGAAAACGTCTCGGGTTATGACTATAACCCTTGTTCCCTGAGAAGGGAACGAGACACTGCGTCGAGAATCTACACTTTGGGGACGCTCCCTTAGCGTGCGCCTCTGAAGTAAAAATGAAACTAGTCCAATCCTGATTGGTGCTGCGTCATGACGTAGCATGTGTGACGGCATATAAAAGGGACGCCGACGCACACACTTTAGCCTAGCGATGAAGCAAGACGCTCTCAGGCCTCGAGGGGCGTGGAAGAACGACGCAGTGTCTCGTTCCCTTCTCAGGGAACAAGGGTTATAGTCATAACCCGAGACGTTCCCTTGGGAGGGAACTCTACACTGCGTCGAGAATCGACACTTTGGGGTACGAATGCCCACTAGGCCATGCACCGAAAACAGGCCTGCCCTAGGGTGAAACTGAACTCAGGCACTAGCTAGGACGAGAGCACTTGTGCGCCGGGCGTACTAGGGAGGTGCAGACTGTAAAATCTAATGAAAGTGTGAGGAGAGGCCCAACCAGCCGCCTCACAGATTTCACGAATGGGGACTCCTACATGAAGGGCCCTAGAGGATGCTATACCTCTAGTAGAGTGAGCCCTAACAGCCAAGGGTGAAGGTAAATCACGCACCCTATAGGCCAAAGTAATAGCCTGGACTATCCAGTTGCTAATATTTTTTTTGGAAGCATGTAATCCCTTTCTAGGTGACCCAAAGCACACTAGAAGTTGGTCCGACCTCCTCCAGAGAGAGGACCTCTCAAGGTAAACTCTCAAAGCTCTGACAGGACAGAGCAAATGGAGCCTCTCCTCTTCTGCCGACACATGTGGTGGAGGGTGAAATGCCTGAAGAACTGTAGACTGTGCCACATTAGATGGCACCTTAGGCACATAACCAGGCCTAGGATGTAAAATAGCTTTTACTCCGCCAGGAGCAAACTCCAAGCAAGCCGGCGTTACTGCCAGGGCTTGGAGATCTCCCACTCTTTTTATAGAGGTAATAGCTAACAGAAAAGCCATTTTAAAAGTCAAGTCCTTCGGTGAGGCCGACTGAAGTGGTTCGAAGGGGGCCAGGGATAACCCTTCGAGAACCACTGCCAAATCCCAGGATGGAACCCTGGACCTGGTTGTCGGTCTCATCCTCCATGTACCACGGAGAAACCGTATGACCAGTTGGTGCCTCCCCAAGGGCCCATCATTTAAAGGTGCATGGAAAGCCGCAATGGCAGCCACGTATACTTTTAAAGTGGATGGGGAGAGACCTGCAGAAAAGCGGTCTTGAAGAAATTCCAGAACTGAAGCCACCTGGCAGTTGACTGGATCTACATTATGTTCTCTACACCAATTAGAGAACACATTCCACTTGAGGCCATACAATCTCCTGGTGGATGGAGCCCTAGAGCTAAGTATGGTTTCAACTACTCCTACTGATAGTCCAGCATCTAAGTACTGAGCCCCCTCAGGGGCCAGACCCACAGATTCCACATTTCCGGACGGGGGTGGAATATCGTGCCCTCTGTTTGAGACAACAGATCCCTCCTCAGAGGAATCTGCCATGGTTGGGGTGACAGGGGTGACACTCCCCATCAGGAGTGACACTAAGTCTGAGAACCATACTCAGGCCGGCCAGAACGGGGCTATCAGGAGAAGACTGATGCCCTCCTGGCGAACCCTCTCCAGGACTCCCGGGAGCAGAGCGATCGGGGGAAAAGCGTACAGACGAAGCCTCGGCCAAGCCTGTACCATGGCGTCCAATCCCAATGGGGCTGGACGGGTAAGAGTAAACCAAAGTGGACAGTGGGACGTCTCTCGAGACGCAAATAGATCCACTTCCATTTGTCCGTATCTCTGCCATATTAACTTCACCGCTTCCGGATGAAGTCTCCATTCCCCGGGCCTCAGCCCCTGCCGCGACAGGATGTCTGCTCCCTGATTCTGAACCCCTGGGATATATATTGCTCTGATGGACAAGATTTTCCCTTTCCCTTTCCCTTCCCATAAAATTATCTGATGCGCCAATCTGGATAGAGGGCGAGATCTGAGTCCCCCCTGTCGGTTCAGATAAGCTACCACTGAAGTATTGTCCGAACGTATCAAGACATGGTAACCTTTGATGTCTGGAAGTAAGCTCCTCAGAGCCCTGAAAACAGCCAACATCTCTAGGCAATTTATATGCCAAGAATGATGATGGTCCTGCCATAGACGCCTGGCAAAGTGGCCGTCCATGACCGCGCCCCAGCCAGTAAGGGAGGCGTCTGTCGAAACGGTTTTCCGGCGACATGACGCTCCCAACACTGGACCTTGGGACAGAAACCAAGGTTTCTTCCATATTACTAGAGCACGAAGGCATCTGCGCGTTACTCTGATCATATGAAACGGATTCCCCTTGGGAGAAAACCCCTTGGTTTTCAACCACCACTGAAGGGGCCTCATGTGGAGAAGGCCCAAAGGTATTATGTTTGATGCCGCTGCCATGAGGCCCAGCAGTCTTTGAAATTGCTTTACAGTGATAGCCTGGCCTAGCCTTATTCCAGAAACCATGGTTAGGATAGACTCGATACGTGCGGGAGACATCTGTGCCCGCATCGTAACGGAATCCCACACGACCCCCAGAAAAACAGTTTTCTCACCTGGTTCTAGCACACTCTTTTTCATGTTGAGTCTCAACCCTAAATTCTGAATATGAGCAAGGGCGACATCTCGATGCCGAACTGCCATCTCCCGAGACTGAGCCAATATGAGCCAGTCGTCGATGTAATTTAGTATACGTATGCCCTGGTGTCTCAATGGAGCCAGAGCTGCATCCATACACTTTGTGAATGTTCGGGGAGAAAGTGCTAGGCCGAACGGAAGAACCCGATATTGGTATGCTTTGCCCCCAAAAGCAAACCTTAGGAACCTCCTGTGACATGGAAGGATGGAGACATGAAAATAGGCGTCTTTTAGGTCTATTGTGACAAACCAGTCCTCGGACCTGATTTGATTCACTATAATGGGAATGGTGAGCATCTTGAGTCTGAACCTCCTCAGAGCCAGATTCAGATGCCTTAAGTCTAAAATCGGCCTCAGCCCTCCATCCTTCTTTGGAACTATAAAGTAACGGCTGTAAAACCCCGACTCTCTGTCTGGTAGGGGAACGATTTATATGGCCCCTTTGACCAGGAGAGTCTGTACTTCTTGTTCCATAACCCGAGCCTGTTCTGGAACCACTGTAGTCGGCACCACCCCTGCAAACCTGGGGGGTCTGTGACCGAACTGCAGTCTGTAACCGTCTTTTATTAAATTCAGGACCCATATAGATATATTTGGAAGATTTTGCCAAATTCCCAGAAATTCTACTAAGGGAACCAGCCTCTCGAGGCTGGTCTCGGGTATCTCTTGAGCACTGATCTCGACTTCCTGAAGCGGTAGAACGGCAGGAACTAGATGAGAGATTTTTTGTGACCATAATGGTTGCTCTTTTTTTTTTTTTTTTGTGGCAGACACCCTATTGGGTGTTCGCTGGAAATTGATGTGGCCCGAAGCATCAGAGATGGCGGGATAACATATTTTTTCTGAGGGCTCCGCTGTGAAAACAACCTTGGTTGCTTCACGGCGGGGAGGACAGCCCCCTAAGGTCCTACCACTTCGGTTAGGACCTCTTCCCTGCTCTCTTGGCCTGAATGACGGCCCTCATGTCGCCTTTCTGGCCGGTGGGCTTCGGCTGAGCACGTTTCCTCTGTTGCCAAGCTCCAGAAGGAGGGGCTCTAGAGGAAACACTCTCTTTTTGCTCTTGCCGGTATGAGGAGCTGGTTGACGGCTGTGGCTGGCCACTTGGACCAGCCCTCCTAACAGACTTAGATCGGCGAGGGAGAAACTGATGGAACGCCGCAGATTTTTTCTTCGCCTCATGAAACCTGTCGACGACAGTGGAAACTGCGTCGCCGAACAGGCCAGAAGGTGAAAGCGGCGCATCCATCAGAAAAGATCTATCCTTATCTTTCATACCGGATAGATTGAGCCACAGATGTCTCTCTGTTGCCACCATAGCTGCCATGGAACGGCCGATAGAGCGTGCCGTTTCTCTAGTGGCCCGGAGAGACAAATCTGTGGCCCTTCTCATCTCCGCGATATCTGACGGAGTGGGACCCTCGCCTTCATCCAAATCTTTAAGGAGGTCGGCCTGGTACGCCTGCAAGATAGCCATCGAATGCAGGGACGCACCAGCCCGACCAGCCGCCATATATGCCCTGCAAACCAGTGATGATGTTTCTCTACATGGTTTGCTGGGCAGCGCCGGGTTTTTAAGCGAAGACGCCGCTTCAGGAGAAAGATAACTCGCCAAAGCTTCCTCCATCTGCGGCATCTTGCCATACCCCGTTTCCCTCGCACCCACCACATTACTATAGTCACACGAAGTGGGGGATGAGATGCGAGAGGAGTGGGGGTTTTCCCAGGATCTAGATATCTCTTTATGGAGATCTGGGAAAAATGGCAAACCCCGGTGCTGAGGCTGTGATCTGTGCTGCAGAAATCTCTCGTCTAATTTACTGTGAAGAGAATATTCCTGCTTATCTTGTGGCCAGCTGATTTTGAGTCTGGCCACAGCACGCATCACAACCTCTACCAACTCCTCATATGCGGGAACATGAGCTGGCAAGTCATACTCATGTCCCTCGCTCCCGATGCTGAGAACGTCTACTTCCTCAGAAGCAGATAGTTCCAACACCGGGCACTCGTCACGGGCAGAAGAAGCCGCAGGGCGGGCTTCTGCACCGTGAGCGAGTGTTATCGAATCTGCAGACGATGAACGAGAAAGTGCCTCAGCAGTCTCGTTCTCGTCTGCCAGATCCTTTTGCGATCCCCACGAACTCAGCCTCCGCACCGCCTCAACGGACGCGGGACCTGAGCTGCAAGGATCGCGAGCTTGGCCACCCTCATTAAATATAGCCAAGCGGGAGCGCAACACTCTTAATGGTAGTGCTTCACAGTGTGCACAAGCAGCTCCCTCAAGAGCTGCCTGTGCATGCTGCGCTCCCAAACAGTTTACACAAAGTTGATGTGTGTCCCCACCCGTGATGAATCTTGGGCAGGGGTGCACACATCTAACAAACTGTTCACTCGCCATGAAAACTCAATATAATAGACAAACAACACCAAATAGACAGAGACAGTTTCAACACAGAGCGCTTGCTGAAGAGCGAAAGCTAAAGTGTGTGCGTCAGCGTCCCTTTTATATGCCGTCACACATGCTACGTCATGATGCAGCACCAATCAGGATTGGACTAGTTTCATTTTTACTTAAGAGGCGCACGCTAAGGGAGCGTCCCCAAAGTGTCGATTCTCGACGCAGTGTAGAGTTCCCTCGAAAGGGAACTGAGTTGGATAGTTGTCGTCACGTGACAAAACTTTCACATTTGGACACCATATATAGCTGTGTTAATTGCAGCTTGTTAAAGTGCTCACTTGTAGTGTTCTGGGTTTTTTGTTGCCATTGCTGTATCAGTGTTATGTCTACTTTCGCTCTCCTCAGATAAAGTGATGTGTGGTGGCACTTAATCCACTGACTGGGCAGGAAAGAACATTCTGTAGCCAACCTTTCTGTAAACCACATTCTATCCAAAAACATGCGTTACCACAATGAAGGTTTTTTTCCCCCCACTTATATATAAGTGGGAAAAAACTCAATATATGGGCGGGTCCTTTATGATGGCCACCATGACAAGATCACATGACCAGTCAGATATGTCAGTTTTGCTATATTTTATCTTCTAATGGTTATAGCATGAGGAGACTGGTATCAATATTGAATATATGGAATGGTAACCTAAATCCAGATCCAATCCTTTCATTCACTTTAATTTGTTGGCCACCTCACAATCATTCTCCTTCTGGTTTTTATGTGATTTCAGATGTCTCACAGGTACCGGAAGACTGGCCACAGCATGGCGAAATAAAGATCCATGATCTGTGTGTCCGTTACGACTGCTTGCTAAAACCTGTCCTCAAACACGTCAATGCCCATATCAACCCTGGGCAGAAGGTACACACCAACTTACAACTCTCTAAAAAGTTATTTTTTTTTACTTTGTGCAATTTTTTCTTTAATTTTCATTAATCTTGTCATTCGTCTTTAATGAATTGGCAAGGATGGTGAAACAAGCAATAATTAGGGCCCGTGCACCGATGGTGTGAGGACCCTCTTGGAATTGCTCCGTTTATTATTCAGTGTTGTTATTGTTAACTAAAACTAAAGCTATTAAAAAGCTATTAAAAAATACTACTAAAATTACTCAAACGTAACATGAATAAATTAAAGCTAAATAGAAATATCAAAAATAATAAATAAAAAAGACAAAAGCACAGAACAAACTGACTAGATCTTAAACTAAAATTAAAATAAAAACTAAAAGCTAATTGGTCCAATAAGTCACAGTCAAATTATTCCTCCAACCGAAGCTGTCAAAGAGCATTCGGCGGTCCTGATACCGATCGACCCACTGTAGCACATACTGTACCACTCAGTTGTGGTTGTGTCACAGTGGCGTTAATTTTCTCGTTGAGCTGTCAAAGCACAGTTATTTTCTGCCTGAATTCCCGACTATACGGTGAAGCAAAATCTTTCAGCTCATCAGAATTCAGAATCTTTCTCAATTCCCTCCTCAGCTTTTATCTTTATAAGTCTAACTTGTTTTTTTGAGGTGCCCTGGCTCACAATACACGAGTACGAGAGCACAGATGGCTTCCAATTGTGACATGGGAATTGTAAATTGTCCTCACTAGTTTGTGTAATTTAGGAGAGAAGCAGCCCTGAATGTGTTTATACAAAAGCAATCTGAAAATGTCAAGCTGTGTAAAGCTCTCACATGTTGTTCTTACTGTCGCAGGTGGGCATCTGTGGTAGAACGGGCAGTGGAAAGTCTTCGCTGTCTCTGGCCTTCTTCAACATGGTGGATGTTTTCGAAGGTATGTCTTCTTCCAAGTCTCCATTTAATACAATATTATGGTTCACTGAGAATTACAGTGCCCAGATGTATGTCAAGCTCGCCGCTGAGGAGACTAAATAAGAATAAAAGAGAGAATAAAAAAGGAGTTAGGGAAATATGAAAGAAAAGCCATGGACTTTTATGATAAAGCTATTTTAATGTCCTCAGCTGCTAAGCCCAGAAACATTTCTTTCTTTGCCCGTGTTGTTTGTTCTGTTACCATATGGTTACTGTCACTTTGACAAGCAGCCATGATGTCATATTTAGACATTAACCATAGAGATCTGTTGAGTCTTACTGTCATTATTGACAGATATTTTTTTTTCTAACCTGGTTGATTGCTTTATCTGTAGTAAAATATGAAACAGAATGTGTTTAGAAAATACTACACATAAATAATACTAGTACAATGTTCACTGATGCATTTGTAAATGCATAATATTGTTTTTTCCATCTACATTAAAAAATGATAAAGGACTAAAACTTATATGAAAAAAGTTAGTTTTATTTTTAATTGAATCAGTTTTAGGGTATTGTTTTTATTATAAAGAAAAACAAAACCACAAGATATAACAGTCACAGTTATTTTCTCCAAGAGTTTTATCATATTATCCAGTGTGCAGCATTAACTTTATATTTCTCTTGGCCAAAATAAATCTTTAGCCAAATCAAACAGTTCTTGCAGCTTTGTGCACATGAACAAAGACCCTCTCTTCACCGTGTCCATATAAAGCTAAAATGAAAATCTTAATAGCTTGTTTGGTCTTCGGATGTTCACAGACCACTATGTATTAAAGTCAAGTTACTGTAAACAGACCTGAACACCCAAAACTAATAAAAAACAATCTTTTATTAGGTGAAGAGGAAAAAAAATTAGAGATTAGTTTGAGATTTTGTGAGGAGCTAAATATAGCTATATCTTATAAAGCTAGATGTGTTAAATATTTAGGTTGTTGAAGCATAACATAGACTAACACTTAATATTGATATTTAAATGGAAAGTGTTTAATGTGCTGTAACTGATCGCCATGTCTTTTTACAATTTTAAACACCTTTCCCTTTTTTTTTGTTAATTTTAAATAGTTTAACAAATTTATTTTACAAATGTTCAATATATCTTAATTCATATGAGCTAAATATAAAATATAAACCGGTGTGGTTATGGTTAACTAAAACTATTAAAAATTATTTCTGGTAATTAAAATAAGGCTGCAATAAAATAAAACAAATACAAAATTAAAATTACTAAAATTAAAACTGCAATAAAAATAAATGAAAGTTAGTTTAAAAATAGTTTTACAAGCATGTAACAAAAATGACTAAAACCTAAACTAAAATTATAATAAATAAAAATGCTAATTCAAAACCTGTGTATATCATCTTTTTTTGCATTAGGAAAGATTGTTATTGATGGCATTGACATCTGCAAGCTTCCACTACAGACCCTGAGATCCCGTCTGTCAATCATCCTACAGGATCCAGTGCTGTTTAGCGGCTCCATCCGGTAAACACACGCAAACATGCTCGCTCAAACATACAAACAGACACACAGATACATTTGTATCTGCGTAACGCATGCACCTCACACACTCACTGAGGCTAAACTGACCCAAACAGACAAGACCAGGGACAATAAACACTCACTTCCTGCCTGACATTTTTAATCAGAAGTTCTGTATAAACACAGATCATTTACAAAACACAGGGAACCCTGGAATGTGACATAGGGGGCATTCCACTTTATTGGCATTGCATAATTATGCTGTTTTCAGAATAAGCTATACATTTAGTATTTTGTTTCTTTTCAAACACTGTTAAGTATTTCTTTCACTGGATATTCAACCAGTGAGTCCTCAGCTCCAAGCTTGTTTGAACTTCTCACGGATACTAAGTGTCATGTTTGTTTCTGAAGACAGTGAGCATATGGGGTTTGTTTAAATAGGCCGCCATGGGATAAGAAAGAAAATAAAACTGAACCACGTTCACAAGTCATCTGGGAATGGTTTTGGGCAAGCTGTTGTCATGACAATGTTTATATGAAGCAGGCCTAATGGATCATTGGGCCCAGGAGACAGAGCGTACGAGTTATTGGTACAGCAAATCTTTTCTTTATTTTAATTTTGGAAAACACAGGCAGGCCATAAAGGAAGAAGCTGTGGTTGGAAGCCATTTCCCAGTGTGTTAAAACGGACGTGGACATGGGTTCATCAGTATTCCCTCTTATGGTCATTTGGGAGCATTAACACAATGTCCCTTGAGTTTGTTGTTGATTTAAAGGGATAGTTCATCCAAAAAATGTAATTCTGTCACATTTTAGTCAACCTGATGATGCTCCAATCCCACATCTTTCTTACGTGGAACAAGGAAAGAGATATTTTGAAGAATGTCCAAGCTGCTTTTTTCCATACAATGAAAGTGAATGGTGACTGGGGTTGTTGAGTGCCTAAAAAGCTCTCCAATCTCATTCATGTTCGTGTACACTACTGTTCAAAACTTGGGCTCAGTCTCTTATACTCACCAATGCTGCATTTAGTTGAACCAAATTTTTATTTATTTGATATTATTACAATTTAAAGTAACTGTTTTCTATGTTTGAACATTCTTAAAATGTAATTTATTCCTGTGATGGTAAAGCTAAATTTTCAGCACTCCAGTCACATGATCCTTCAGAAATCTGCTGATTTGGTGCTCAGGAAACATTTCAAAACAGTTGTAATGCTTAATATTTTTATAAAAAACAATAATAAAAAAAATTTACAGGGTTCATTGACGTATAGAAATTTCAAAAAACAGAATTGATTACATTTCTATTCTATTTATTAATACAAAACAAATAACATTATAAATGTATTTACTGTCACTTTTGATCAGTTTAATGCATCCTTAGCTTGTTTGCTTGAAGGGATACTCCACCCAAAAATGACAATTCTGTCATCATTTACTCACCTTCAAGTTGTTGCAACCCTGTCTGAGTTTCTTTCTTCTGCTGAACACAAAGGAAGATATTTTGAAGAGCGATTGGAACTTTGGCACCATTGACTTCCATAGTATTTTTTTTTTCTACTGTGGAAGTCAATGGTGCCAAACAACTGTTTGGTTCCAGTCGTTCTTCAATTATCTTCCTTTGTGTTCAGCAGAAGAAAGAAACTCATACAGGTTTGCAACAACTTGAGGGTGAGTAAATAATGACAGAATTGTCATTTTTGGGTGGAGTATCCCTTTGACAAAACTACAAATGTCTTTTTTTTTTTTTTAAATCTTACTGATCCCAAAACTGTGAATTGTAATGTACATTCAGACAGCATGTGTCAAAAAGTCAGTGATGATTGGTGACAAGTCACTTGATAACCATTGCAATTGCGCGCCCAATTGGAGGCCCCTTCTGTTGCGAGGCCCAGGCCCGTTTCAAGTGAAATGGGTGAACCATAGTGAAGGCCGCTACTGAGGATGAATATATGATGATAGTTTTCATTTTGAGTGAACTAAATGTGAATGTGTGCATATGTGCATTTTTAGGTTAAATCTTGACCCCGAGTGCACTTGCACTGATGACAGGCTTTGGGAAGCGCTTGAAATCGCCCAGTTAAAGAACATGGTGAAAGCACTCCCAGGAGGATTGGGTAAGAATGATACTTTCCAACTGTTCAATGCTTATCAGGATTGGTTGACATCATAATGTCAGTCACCTCGTAATTTTGACGCTGACTGGAAATTCATTAAATTCAAAAGCTGGAGTATTCTGACCTTTTCATTTAGTTTTATTCGAAAAGTGATATTTTGTCAATCTAAACAGCTGTTAAGCATCATGCTATGTGTATGTCTTCTCTCAGATGCTGTGGTAACAGAAGGAGGGGAGAACTTCAGCGTGGGACAGAGACAGCTTTTCTGTCTTGCCCGGGCCTTTGTTCGCAAAAGCAGCATCCTAATTATGGACGAGGCGACAGCTTCTATAGACATGGCCACGGTACAACCACATCTATGGAAGCCTTGTTTCTGCCACACAAGAAAAAATCATGCTTTAATAAATCATAATTATATTATATACTACATCATAATTATAAGATTTTCCCCCGGTTTCACAGACAAGGGTTAAGCCTGGTCCCAGACTAAAATGCATGTTTGAGGCGTTTTAAATGAAAGGACTTGCACTGACATATCTCAAAATATGTCAGTGCTATTGTTTTTACTTAATATATATATATAATTTTTACTTAATATATATATATATATATATATATATATATACTTTTATATATATAAATATAATCATTATATATATATCATTACTTTTAAAGCAGTCCATTAATCATTACAAACAGATTTCCAAGCATTTCTTTTCTTTTATTCCTATATATATATATATATATATATATAGTCAGTCGTTGATCGTTGATTTTATATACCATATATATATATATATATATATATATGGTATATAAAATCAACGATGTACAACTAGAGTCAATGGTTTTCATTAACAATGAATGGTTTTGATTTAAAATGAATTATTCAAATAACTCTATGATTAATGCTTCTTGTTAATTACTGTGATTTACATAACAAACTTACTCTAACTTTTCTTTATACATGTCGTGTACAGGGTTGAAGCAATACTGGTTTCAAATAGAGTACTATCATTGTGGTTTCTTTATTAATAATACTATCATAATTATTGGTGGCAGGTCCTTGATCCAAGCACAGGCTCAACACTTCACCACAATAGTAACCCCAAAAAATACTAACATAACAGAAACTTTTAAATACCAACATAATAGAACATTAAACATTAATAAGTCTCTCCGTTTTCTAATCTTGCTAAAGAAATGTATAAAATATCCCTTTATTTCAAAATTTACTCTCCCAATTCAGCCCTGTGCAAAGCATGATGGGAAGTGAAAGTCCTGTATGACTGGGGCTGCGTTCCAGTCCAAAATTGTCATGCCCGTCACTCGCTAACTTCCCTCCGCCTCGTTCACTCGAATGTACGTCATTACTTAAGTTGCAAAAAAATTTTTTTTTTAAATAATTAATATATCATAGAGTTGTTTGTGGTGGGGTAAATTACACGCAATATGCATTGACGTCACAATCGTGTTGCATTGTGGTATATGGAGCTGCCTGAAGTGTACATATGAAGTAGACTCGCTCCCTCTGTCAAAATTAAAATCAAAATTAATCTTCCCTCGTCCACTTCACGAAGTGGAACGCACTTCAAAATGGCGGCAGGGATTACCCCGAGGGGAAGTGCTTAGGGAAGTTCGCAAGTGTGTGTCTAAAAGTGGACTGGAACGCAGCCCAAATTATTAGATTGAAACATATTTCAAAATGAAAACATCAAGTGAAGTCAAAGAGTGTCCATTTTGAGTTAGTTTAACATGAACCAATCACATTTGAACTAGAAACCCGATACAATGAGATAATGGCTTTAAAACCAAATTAAATGTTTAAATGATATATTAGTGTGCGTGCGTGTGTGTGTCCAAGTAATGCATGTGTCTTCTTTGAAAGTTAATCTAAAGTTAAACCTGCCTCCTGGCAGGTTTAATTTAAGCCTCAATTTAGTCCTGGAGTAACTCTAGTCTTCCTCCAGGAAATCAGTTTATTAAACTCTGGACTAAACTAAATCTAGGACTATTTAAAACCATGACATAGAAAGCAGATTTCTGTTAATCTGGTTTAAAGGGCCATTTTAGTCTAGGATTATAGGCTTAATCTCTATCTGGGAAACCGCCCTATGGAGTTTTGTTTAACTTGGATGTATATATATAGAATTTTTTTTTTTTTTTTTTCTTAACAAGTACTTCCATAATGTGATGTATTATAGAGTGAAACATATTAAGAAAAACAATATTGAGAGTTGATTGGATTGTATCAAAGTAAATAAGTTCAATTTTGATTTCATCTTGACTCTAAGACATTTTCAATCCATGAATATCGTTGAGAAAACACATTTTTGGTACTAAAAATGATTTTGTGGCAAATTCAACAGGAAAATATTCTTCAGAAAGTGGTGATGACTGCATTTGCTGATCGGACAGTTGTCACCATAGCGGTAAGTTACCCTATATCAACCTGGTTTTGGGGGGGGGGGGGGGGGGGGGGTTTGCTGGTCTATATGAAAACACAGAAATATTCAGAACAATACAGAAATACACCATTAAAGGGATAAGGACTGCTTGCCAGGCTTTGACATCTTAACTCCTTTCTCTGTTCTCGACTTCTACTTCTAACAATCAGTTTACTATCAATCTCTTGCTATTAACATATTGCATCATAAGTATAAGCCTGCAGTGCAGCCACTGTAGTCTGACATTTGTACTTTAAACTGTCAGAGCCACAGATACACAAACAAGTATTTCTGCCTCTTTTTGTGTCACTTAAAATGCATCCAGTAAAACAAATGCAAAAAGTGTTTTTAAAATGCCACAGAACGACATTGAGCTTTGAATAAATGCATGATCTTCTCTGCTGCTGTTTTTGCTACGCATTCCTCACATTTTCTTCTCGTCACCCTCATCCCATTTTCCCTCTCTTTCTTCTCCTTTGTCCACCCATCTCTCTTCCTCTGACACAGCACCTGGTTTCCTCCATCTTGGAGGCGGAGCAGGTGCTGGTGTTTTCCTCTGGGATTCTGGTAGAGTGCGACAGCGCTCCTAACCTCTTGGCGCAGGAGGACAGCCTCTTCAGCATCTTAGTCCGGACGCACAAGTAACCGTGATTAGGCTCCGCCCCCTTGGCACCTACGCACTGGTTCATTGGTTGGTAACCAAGAGCTTCCTATGTGTGCGCCCTATTTGAACATTTTAGCTCACAGCCACTAACCCTATTCTAAAGCAGGTTGACTATGTCACATCACAACAATGTTCAAACTTTCATGACTTTTATTTGAAATGTATTATATTCATGTGCTTCCTTTGCTTCATGTGTCATGTTCTGATTGGTTTCCTTTACCTCATGTGTCTTGTTTCCATAGTCTGTTGTCTAGCTTTCTGGAACGTTAAGCCTAAAGTAGACGTAGCAATGCTACTGCTGGTGCTGGGTACTTAATGTTACAGCAATTTTCCACAGCATGAAAGTAAAATCTTATGGATTTATGAATGTATAGTTTACCGCTATAGTTTTAAAATCTTCCCAGTCTACTGACATTTGTAATGGCATCTACTTTAAACATTACAATCCTCATGACTTTAGTTAACTCTACTAGTAAATCCTCTGCCCTTCACCAGCCAATTACTCTTCGACAGCGATGCCATAGAATTATACAATTACCCCAAAAACGTAATTTCAAAGACACAATTCTAAAGACGGCATAAGGTCTATATGGACTAATGACGAACACCGTAAAGCAATCAAGATAATGAACCAATGGAAAGATAAAACTACCACATGACAAGCCATTAACCAATGAGAACAAGAGACATGAGGTAAAGGAAGCACATGAGGGAGCAGGGAATCACATGACAAGAAACACAACTATGATGAATTTCAAAATAAAAGACACGAAAACATGAACATGAAATAAAACCTAAAACAGATGTGACAGACTAGTATTTGACTATAGCATTTTTTAACATGAAGGTTAAATTTAAGTTAAATTGTATATGAAATTGTGTATATTTTAATTTTGTCATCATTTATTTTTCACAATATTTAATAACCTTTTAGCTCTTTTGCTGTTCACTCACAACACAGTCTTGTGGTATGAAAAATACATTTTTAAGTAGAAATAGCCACAATAAAGATAAGATGTAAGCCTGTTTTTTGGGAATATGACAAAATGCTCCTACCTGAGAGATATCAATGAAATAGGTCTCCTAAGAAAACACTCTGACTTATTAACAGCAGGGTCTGTAAATAAAAAATAAAATATATATATATATATAAGTCGGGATGCTTTTTTAGCTTGATGTTTTACTCTGATTACAGAAACCTGCAGTGACTTGCGCAACAAAAATGGATAAGTTAAACGTAATTTCAACAGCTAAGGTGTTGTTTTAATCAAAATGCATTTGCACACATCTGCTTGAGTGTGCCTGTTTTCCACAGCATCGTGTCCACACTATCCTGACGGCTGATCTAGTCATTGTGATGAAAAGGGGAAGCATCATGGAGTACGGAAAACCAGAGATTCTCATGGAACAAGAGGACAGCTTGTTTGCATCCTTTGTCAAAGCCGACATGTAGATCCACTCATCTCCATCACCACATCAGTTTATACCACATTTGGCCTTATAAACAAAAATAGCAGCCATTTTTTTGCCAATGCATTGGCGCAGCCGCGCAGGCATCGGAAAGGACTCAACTTCACACGGACTCTGAACTGTTATCTTTTTATATGAATCCCTATCACAGTATATTGGACTCTTTTTTAGCATTTTGTTACCTTACCGGTCTTTTTCTAAGTAATGATGTGTGTACTCTGAAATGTTTAAGAAATAAGTATGTATCTACTGTGTTTTAACTAGTACAAACACTGTACAGAGCATGTCTGTCCTGTTGAGGCCTGACGCTCTTGTCTGTCTGTCTGAAGTGCATTGCTGATACAGATTTAAGGGAAGGAGGACAAATATAGCTGGCTCCCCAAAGCACTCTTGAGAGAATCGCGAGCCATCACTTTCTGGGGAGTCCTGCAATGTCCACCAGATCAACCCTAATGTGATATTCACACCCTATATACAAAACTGATCATATTTTATATTTAGTGTATTCCTCTTATGCAAATTACTTAACCAAAAGTTTATTTTCAGGGGTTTTAACATTTTAAACATTTGCTCCTAAACAAAAAGACAAATAGGGTGAATTTCACGAAAACTATCAAGAAAATGCGCAGGTCATTTTTCAAATTAAATTAAATTAAATTAAATATATGGACCATTCCACTTTTATTTGAAATATTATTTTTATGATTTTAAAATTAAAATGTATTTTTTAGGACACTTGTGCTTTTACTTTACGCAATATATATTGAGGTGAAATTATGATTTGGCCATTTTTCTCATGAAGCTCACCCTGTAACCCAATTTAAAAACACACACTATAAAAGGTGCATTGTCGTTTTAAGATAGGCCTACACTTTTTCAAGTACACTAAAAGTTCAAATATCATTTCAAACCATGTGATTTTTCTCTCCTAACGTTTTATTATGAGGATGTCAAAATGAGCCTGCAGTCTCTGTACAGCCAAACGATATATTGTACACACACACACCGTCGTTTGTTTCCCTCATCTCCCTTTAATGGAGTGCCAGTCTCTATCCTCACATCACTTTTACCTTTTAACCTTCAGCTTTCTTTATTTGAACGCTCTGCTTTCTGGAAGTCACAGCCAAAGATGATCTAAACAACAGCCTGCAAGTGACTCTTTGTCCCAGCAGTGAAATGATGCATTGCTGTGTTTGCTGTAACCACTGTGGGAAATCTTTCCGTTCATTGGACACTAACTGTCAGGGCCAGTGATTTGATGAATATTTGCGGTGAGCTGTGATGTCACACTTCAGCAGTGATATTTCAGTATCTTGTGAATCCAACCATGTGCGTAAAACAGCAGCTGACACGCTTTACACAATGATGTGTAAACACCACGTCAAACTTCACTGCAAGCCAACAGCAACACATTTCAGTCTGTTATATCAAATACACTCTAAGTTTATTGCAATTTAAGATACTTGCATGCTAGTCATGATGATGGACTGCTTTAAATGTAGGCCTACATATGTAATTAAAATGGCTTTTGTACCATAAGCATTTAACTGCATAAATGTGCCTAACTTCTTTTTTTTTACACATGAAATGAAAATAAAATTTGCTTTGTGTGTTTACTTATCTCTATTGAGTGCCATTGCATACTTTTAAGCAAAATGTAAAACAATTAGACAGAAAACTATTCATCGAATAGCAAAAATGTAAAAAGGAACATAGGCCTACAAAATAGTTAACGTTCATGGTGCTCAATTCTACAAACAAGCAATAGATGTTCATACTGAAAAGCCTACATTTAAAATAATTCAATTGATTTATTATTAAACTAATGAGATCCCTCACATACAAAGATCTTATATTACCTTTTGGTCCCTTGTTTAGAGGAAAATCGTTTGCTACACAGCGCCCCCTTCTGTTCACCTTTTCGCTATTTCATTGAACTTTCCGTTTTGATGCCAAAGGCTCCTAAATATGGTATCTTGCCCCATTCCTATTATATTGGCAGCTATATATTTTTATATACAGAAACCCATGTATAATGTGTGAGAAACATATTAAGGCTAAATATAACATTTAAATAACTACCTTTTAAATTGTGAAAACGCACTGAAGCCAAAGAAAACTGGATTACTTTGTATTAAGTTGTCAGTGTCTCTTTTATCCTTTTCTTAGGATAATGTTAGATGTTTAAACCCGAAGATAAATATTTTTTATTCAGATTTAGGTAGCGCTTTTCACAATAAATATCACTCCAAATAGTTTTACAGAGAATATTACAGTGAGCAGCCTGAAAGAACAGTGGAAAAACTATATAGATAGACAGATTCAAACTATTCTTAAAAAGATGCAAGTCTCATAGAAGAAAAGATTATCGTTATTTTTGCAAACTATGTGCATTTGTTTATAATTATTTTATTATTATTATTATTATTATTATTATTATTACTTTCTGTTAAAAGGGCTTAGGGCTTTCAGTATAAAACATTCAAGATTAATCTGATGGTTTTCGACCTGTCCTCAGAAAAGCAAAATAAAACATTAATAAGAATTTCAGTAAATGTGTGTCGAGTTGTTAACCCTAAAACAAAAGTTTAAAAGTTTAAGGTAATATATATATTATTATATATATCAAATATATTTACTCTCTAGCGCCCTCTTGCGGCCCTCTAGGAGTCTCCGGGCCCCAGTTTGAAAACCCTTGCATTCTTAAAATAACATTACATCACATTGCAGAACTATGTAGATACCGGTACACACATTCAAATTTGACACATTTTACACATTTTTTTAAATGTCCTGAGCTGCAATTATTTTGTGACTGGCATGTATAATTTGTTAATATGTTAATAGGCCTACTGTTTGAACTCCGTTTTACTTCGATTTGTTTGATTTGGTATAGCCTATTCCTTTTTTCCAGTCTATAAAATAAGGGTGGATATAAATAATGCAATCTTTTAAAGAAGTTTTAAAAGACTCTCCTCTGCAGGGTGAATGTTTCTCGGAGGCAGCAGGACAGTCATCATGTACCGCCCATGTGCGTCAAGAGCGCTGCACAATCATCATAAAGATACTTTTTTGAAGACTTTTAGCGGTACATGATGTGTGTTCTGCTCTTTATGTAGTGTTTATTGTATGAACTCACACAAGAACACTGATAGACGTAAAAACGGTCTTTGCTTTAGTTTGTGCTACTTCAGTAGAGTTAGAGGGCAGGATGGTTATTAAACTGGAACTGCGCGTTTGACAGTCGTTGGAGAGGCTTTATTCCTGAGCGTCTGCAGTGACATGCCCAAATAATGTTGCCGCGTAAAAGCATCATTCCTGAGGAGTTCGCGCTACCGGCGCTCGTGTCGCGGATTCCCCGCAAGCCCGTGTTCAGGGACCGGGTGAACAAAGCGCGCTTCATCGCCAAGAGCGGCGCGTGTAACCTGGCCCACAAGAACATCCGCGAGCAAGGCAGATTCCTGCAGGACGTCTTTACTACTCTGGTGGATCTTAAATGGCGTTTCACGCTGGTTATTTTCACCATGACGTTCCTGTGCAGCTGGCTGCTGTTCGCTATGGGATGGTGGCTGGTGGCGTTTGGGCACGGGGATCTGAACACAAACAGTAAACCTGTCGTAGACCAATGTGTCACCAATGTCAAGTAAGTGTGCTCAAGTCATTTTGGTCAATGGCAAAATGATGTTAAGTGACAGACATCAGAAGAGTCTGACTTGACGTTTGTGCAGATGGAGACTAATGATGTTCAGACTTCCCAAACATGTCTATGTATCAAAACTCTTATCAAATTTATCAAGGCAAACTAATGACTGGAATCAGATGTATTGTAAGTTCATTCTAGTAAATGCAGTAAGTTTAAAAGTACAGCATAAAGCAGATCTTGTTGAAAAGGAAATATGAAAAGAATAAAGAATTATATAAGTAATCGTTCTTCTTCATTCTTGCATACATTTATACATTTTGTTGAAAAAAGTTGAAAAATATCAAACTGAGATACATCTGTTTATTAAATCGATGTATTGTGTATATGTGTGTGTGTATATATATATTTATATACATACACAGTATACATATATAGTTACTAGTACAACGTTTAGACAGTCATTCTTCATTATTTCCTTTGTCAAATTATGTAGTTATAAAAAAGAAGCACATTCAAAAATAATAATTAAAATTGATAATTGACAAATGATGAGTGTTATATTGTATAGAAGTCATTAAAGAAGTGCTTATATTGGATGGTATTGTTAGTGATGGTATTGTTAGTAAATGACTATAGGTTGTTTTGTTCTAGATAGAAACATATTTGAATAATTTTAGGAGCTTTAAACTGTGACTCCTCTTCATATTTTCCAGCTCTTTCACCTCTGCCTTCCTCTTCTCCATCGAGGTGCAGGTGACAATAGGTTTCGGAGGGCGTATGATAACAGAGCAGTGTACGGCAGCCATCACCATGCTCATATTACAGAACATCATCGGCCTGATAATAAACGCCGTCATGCTGGGCTGCATCTTTATGAAGACGGCCCAGTCCCACCGGCGTGCAGAGACCCTCATCTTCAGCCGGTACGCCGTCATCGCCGTACGCAACAACCGCCTGTGCTTCATGATCCGGGTGGGAGACCTGCGCAAAAGCATGATCATCAATGCCGCCGTGCGCCTCCAGGTGGTCCGAAAGACCACCACGCCGGAGGGCGAGATCATACCCATCCACCAGATCGATGTCCAGACTGAGAGCGTGGTGGCCAGCAACAGCATCTTCCTGTTAGCCCCTCTCATCATCTGTCACGTAATCGATAAGGACAGTCCCCTGTACGATCTCTCAGCGATGGAGCTTCAGTGTAGCGACCTGGAGGTCATCGTAATCCTGGAAGGTGTTGTGGAAACCACGGGCATCACCACTCAGGCTCGCACCTCGTACGTGACCGAGGAGATCCAGTGGGGCCACCGCTTCTTGCCTATAGTGACAGAGGAAGAGGGCGTGTACTCGGTGGACTACTCGAAGTTCGGGAACACGGTCAAAGTGGCCACGCCGCAGTGCAGCGCCCGCGAGCTGGACGAGAAGCCCTCCATCCTGATCCAGACGCTCCAGAAGAGCGAGCTGTCGCACCAGAACTCCTTGCGCAAGAGGAACTCCATGCGGCGGAACAACTCCATGCGCAAGGGCAACTCCATGCGCCGCAACAATTCGGCACTCGCCGTACCCAAAGTGCAGTTCCTCACCCCCGAGGGTGGACCAAATCTAGCTGTCACCTGACAAATGGCCTTGCTAGCACTTTTCATCTGTGTTTCTTTAAGTCATGGTCATGCTCTTTTCTATGTTCTCTTCTGTTCCTTGATCATATATGATGTTGCAACGTGATGCATTTATGACACTATAATGGATGGTTTTCTATAATTGTTGATCTTGAAATAATGTGTAATTTCAAAGAGCTCAACAAAGTATATTAAGTAGGCTAATGATCACACCATTGTACTATGGACGATGACAATATGGTTCGCACTTAATTAAACTTGACAGTTTTTCATTTGTTCTGTAATAAATGGTATGTGCTCAATAAATCATCTTTCCTCTGGGATTTTTATTTCAATTAGTTTGAATGTAACCTAATGCATTAATTAAGTTTATCAATAAAGCTGAAATGATACAAGAAAATAATCAAGAGCAAAACAGTGAACATGTAGAGTAACTGAAACTGTGACCAACTGACTATTAGGTGAAACTTGCATGTAAGAATGATTGTGATGCTGATTCCTGCTGGTGAAACTTTAAAGTGTTCTTGGTGACCTCTGGTGGTGAACTGGTAAAACTGCATGTGTGGCGACCTCTGGTGGTGTGCGTGTGCTGTGAAACGGTAGACGACTTTCCTCAAACTGCGTTTAGCAAGAGCATCTCAAACGTCGATTATCTAAGACTAAGGCAGGTAAACATCATACGACTGTTGATGTTAATTTGCCTGATGTTTGTGTTGTGTATAATTAAGAACAACTGGCTAAGTCGAATGTTTAGTGAGGATGATAAATGGACCAAAAGTTAACGCTCTGAACTGCTTAAACGAGTTATTACGTACATTCAGTATAATATTGTTAGAATAATCACACGATATGAAGATACATACAACCAGGTTCATGCCTAACGTTAACGTTACCTGTAACGTTAGGAATGAAATTCCAATTGCAAGCTAATGGATCATCGCTGCAACAACACGAAGGATAATTTGTCCCACATGTAATGTTAAATTCGCTTTTAACTATTGTTCATAACATTTTCTACATTTAAACAGCTTTGCCAACTTAAGATGTTATAGTCAATGGGGAATAATTATTTTAAGAGTGTAAATACCGCCCTCTGGTGGTCACTTGCAGTTTGGCAATAAAAGCAGGTGTCACATTTTAAATGTGATAAAGAAACGAGGGATCACTGCATTGCACTGCCACTGACTGCAGAGAAAAATGACTTTTATGTACACTTGTGCATGTATGTCAAAAAATATGTTCGTAAAGAATTTGAGGCACTTCTTTCCGCGTATGCTAAAAAACTGCTGTGTATCCCAGCATGCACTGCGCGAGAGTAACCAATAGTCTATATTTTTGTTCAAAACGTCAATAAAAACACATATTTTTCATGACTTACTTTTGCTGCAGCATTTTGATTACATATTCCAGTCCACTGCGGCCCTGTTCGCGCGATAGGGAACAGTAAACACACTTACCGTTGATGAAACTCCTGTGTTGTTCGTTCAGGTGCTCTCTCTGGCCGTTGCTACACCAGCTTTGCGCAGTGGCAGTATCGTAGCCTATGAGGTTTATCCGAGGCGCGATTATTGCTAATTGAAAACTTTACCCAATACCCCGCCGTGACGACTTGAAATATAGTCGGCACTGGCAATTTTTGACGGTCTCTACGGAGACTGATTACATTGGTGAATAATAGAAAACATCATTTAGAGATAAATAAGTAATATTGATACAAAATAATGGTATGATGCCTAAATGTGAGTATGTTAGATTATAATGATTAGTCTTCTTTAAAGTTAATCCATAAGAGATACCTTTACCTGGCTGCTTAACACAAAAGAAAATATATATTTAAGTAGCTGGTAACCAGACAGTTCACGAAGGGCATGATTTCCATAGTAGGCCTATATTTTTTCCTATTATGGAAGTTGATACTGCCAAGCCTATCAAACTGCTTGATTACCAACCTTTTTATATTTTGTGTTCAACAGAAGAAAGAAACTCATACCGGTTTGGAACAACATTAGGGAGAGTAAATTTTCATTTTTGGATGAACTATCATTTTAATAAACGGTATTGTTGTGGGTTCGAATGAGTTTAACATGATTTTCTACTCCACTAATTAATTAAGGTCTGTATTTAGTAAATACAGACCTTAATTAATTAAGGTCTGTATTTAGTAAATACAGACCTTAATTAATTAGTGGAGTAGAAAATCATGTTAAACTAATATTTACTATTAAAAAAAAATGATCCCCACCTGACTATACTAAAATATTGAAGTCTATTTATTACTGTTTAAAGCTATTTCATATTGTGGAAAATTAGTAAATTAATAAATAAAATGAAACGTGGGTGAATAAAAGATAGAAAACGTAATTTTAAAAAATAATTATCCCTACTTTACTATTTTAACTGAAAGTGACAACGTTTTTTAAGGTGTTTAAAAATTTTATAAATGAAATTTAACATAGGATTGCGTAAAAGATAGCTTTTTAAAAAGTATTCCTACTTAAACTACTTGACCAGTATTTCACCAAACAAATTGAATTTTAAATGTCTAATGAAAACCATGAAATTTCCAATAAACCAATTAACCAAATGAGCTACTCTCTGAATGGAATCACTTGACAATAAAATGATTAGTTTTATTCAGAGCCATAGAGAGACTGTCTCTCTATGGCTCTGGTTTTATTATGTTTGCACCTCTTTTTTCACGATTTTCTTGTTGTAAACGAAAGTACCGTAAATAATCGGAATTTCGCGCAATTAATTTATATTATCCGAATCAATACGTTTTCAATGAAGGCATATTAATTGTTTAATGTTTATTCCCTTTTCCAAGTTATTCGGATCAGGACTGTATAATGTAATGACCATACAATTACATATTTCAATAAACAGTTCAAATATGATGTGCTCGGTTTTTACTGCCATTACGGTAATGTCACTGATGACGTGGAGATTTGCCAAAACTTCACAGTAGCCTTTTAGCTTTATGGTTCATTTGAGTAGATAAGATAAGTGCATCGGAATGGTAGTAACGCCCTGCAGCTCCCGTTTGGACTAAATTGAGGCTTTATCTGCTTGATTGTCTGTACAACTGGGAAATATCAATTGATTTTCAACACAAATGAAATGGCCAGACCAAGGAAAAACGCTAAGCGAACGCGGCAAGAAGACAGTCATGAGGACAATTCCATCACAAAACGAAGAAAAGTCCATTTGGACGATTCAAAACACATCGCTGCTCTTATTCTCGCCCGTGGAGGAAGCAAAGGCATCCCTCTGAAGAACATCAAGATGTTGGCAGGCGTTCCTCTGATCGGATGGGTGATCAGAGCCGCGCTGGACTCTGGTGTCTTTGATAGGTGAGACGATTTAGTGTGACGTGACGTGACGTCACTCAGTGATTGGCTGTACTGTATAACAGTTCTACTTACTATATTGTTTCCTATGCATGCTTTTGCAGTGTTTGGGTATCCACTGACCATAAAGATATTGCGAAAGTGGCCCAGGCCTGGGGTGCTAAAGTGCACATGAGGAGTCCAAGGGTGTCCAAAGACTCTTCTAGCTCACTGGAGACCATTCAGGAGTTCAGCATTAAACACCCAGGTTAGAAATCAGGCATTTCAATTTCCATTGCATGGCTAATGGCTTAGTTCTGTATACAGGGTGTAACTGAGCTTGTAGAACAAGTGTGTCCACTCGTCATGCAGCAAAGATAGAAACAGGAACGTGGCCACGGAAACCAGTTTAAATGTTGATCATGCTTCTCGTTGCATACCAGGATGGTTTCACCCACAATGTCTTTATTTGCATTGTGAATGAAACCAGAAAAACAGACTCTGTGGCTGATACATTTTCGTGCAATGATGCAGAAGAATGTTTATAATAAAATCACCTGTTTGTGATATTTACCATGTTACGAGTCTGATTCAATATATTTATTCCCAGCCAGGCCTTTATCAAGAGACACGCACAGCTATTTTCTCAAGGTTGCAAGCTTCAAAACCTTGCTAGATTCAGCCTGTTTTCCAAAATATAGAGATACGGGGAACATTCTCACAGTTCAACCTTAGAGCAATATTCTCCTTTAACCTCTGATTATCTGAAGTGTGTAAAAATGTAATGGTGGATCTCAGAAATCCACTAAATGGCTATAAATGGGAGAGTGGTTAAGTGAAATTGAATGTTCTTGCACAGATGTGGAGGTCATCTGTAACATCCAGGCCACGTCTCCATGTCTGCACCCTTACCATCTCAAAGAGGCTCTGGAGCTCATGACCAAACAAGGCTGTGATTCTGTCTTCTCTGTGGTCCGGCGACACAATTTTCGATGGAAAGAGGTCAAGAAAGGAGGTTTGTTAAAGTGCAATCTGTGAATGTTCACAGATATAATGTACTATTATTCAGCCAGGATTCAAGACATTGATCAAAAGGAAAGACATTTATAATGTTCTTTCTATTCATCAAAGAATCCTGAAAGCAAATGTTCAACATTGATTATAATAAAATGTTTCTTGAGCAGCAAATCAACATATTAGAATGATTTCTGAAGGATCATGTGACAATGAAGACTGGAGTAATGATGCTGAAAATTCAGCTTTGCCATCACAGGAATAATTACATTTAAAAATATAGAAAAATAGAAAAGTTATTTTAAATTGGAAACATTTCATAATATTACTGTTTTACTGTATTTTAATTTAATATACGCTACATTTATTAACATAAGAGTCTTTAAAAAAACATTACCTAAAACCCTAAATCTTTTGAACGGTAGTGTACTTCTAGTTAAGGTTGAATTTATTGCATGTTGGGGACTTTAACCATATATTTAAATTGCAGACTGCCAATTCTTTCTTTTCAGAGTGCCCTATTACCAAACCGCTGAACCTGGTCCCATCTCGCAGGCCTCGCCGTCAGGACTGGGCCGGAGAGCTGTGTGAAAATGGCTCCTTTTACTTCACAACCAAAAAACTCGTAACAAAAGGGCTTCTTCAGGTAAAATTTGGGGTTTTAAAATCAATAGCGTCATATGTGGCCAAAAAAGCTTGACACAAAAATCCATAGGCAAGAAAGCATATTATCCGTATCCTTAATCAATCAGATTGTGATTTTGTTGTGTTACATTTCACAGGGTGGAAAAATGAGTTACTTTGAGATGCGCCCAGAGTACAGTGTGGATATTGATGTTGACATAGACTGGCCCGTAGCTGAACAGAGAGTGCTGAGGTGAAGAAACAAAACAAAAACAATACTTTATTACCTGCAGCTGCCTATAAATGACATATAATTATTTAATTAAGTAAATAAACCTGTAATGTGTAGCTGTCTCTCTTTTGTGAAGCCTTGCCAATAATAGGCTTGTTTTTCAAGTTCCCAAGCAACTAGTTAGCAAACAACCACAATGCACAGGGTGGAGAGTTTGAACTTAAGCAAACTGTATGTGGGTGTGTATATGTGATAAAGGTTCGGTTACTTCGGTAAGGACAAACCTGAAGTTGTGAAGCTCCTGCTGTGTAACGTGTCAGGATGTTTGACAGATGGGCAGATCTACATCTCAGCTAATGGAGATGACATGGTGTCCATCAACACTAGAGACCAGGCTGGCATCGACATGCTGATGAAAGGAGGAGTGAAGGTGATTCTTGTTTGGCAACAATTTGTTACCCACCCCCGACTTCAACCAACCCCCACACAACAATACACCCCCTCCTTTGTCTTTGCCCCATCGTATCCCATCATGCATCTGGGATGCCTCTTGTTTTTGCCTTTTGATATAACAAAACTTTGTTATAAAATGCACAACTTGATATTTCACTTTTAATACCGCTATTTCTTAACAGTTTGTGTGTAGTGTTGTGCAGTTTGATAATGTTTAGTGAGTTTTGCTGGTCTTACCATTCATGATCACAGGGGCTCAGATACACAAATGCTCGGATGTCTCCTCTGACTGGTCATCCTTGCGCAGTGGCAGTATCGTAGCCTATGAGGTTTATCCGAGGCGCGATTATTGCTAATTGAAAACTTTACCCAATACCCCGCCGTGACGACTTGAAACATGGTCGGCACTGGCAATTTTTGACAGTTTCCACGGAAACTGATTAATAAGTGAAAGAAAGATTTAGAATTCGAGTCAGCAATTTTTTATAGGTCAAATATTATTTAAAAGACAAATTTGAGAAAAATTTTTACCAGCCAATATTCAAACTGACCTGCTTGCTGTTGCTCGATTGAAAGTGGTAAGCTTGTAATAATGTTTTTTAAATCCAGTGATACTGGTGGATTTCCGCGGGAGATTCGAGCATGTCTTTGCGTCATTACGTCACATCTGTACACATGGAGGAGGCTCGGCTAGTAGGCTATATTGCGTGTGAGGATGTTGGAGGTGGAGATTTAGCCTCTCACAGCACTTGATATAATTAAACTTATCAATTTGATGGCGGATCCAGAAAGGTTTAAACAACAATCACCAGTGGCAACTGGAGACTCACCCGTTGTAAAATGCAAAAGACTTCGTTCGGACTTCGGAGCGGCTACAGAAAAAAAGTGACTGCAACCGGACCCATGCGAAAACAAGGATACATATCGAAAGGACATTACATGTAGTCACGCAATGCTGACGTTGTTAACATTAACAATTTGAGAACAACGTATAATTTGCATGCTTTTGCGTGATATGATAACTTATAAGCGATTGTTAGATTTAATCAACGCGATTTAGGCTACTGCAATCAATGTCAGAACCAGAACAAAAGTGGATGTTTCCAGGGCCGGCGCTCGTAATGCAGGTGTGTGAGTTGTCGTAATCTATTTTGGAGTGATTGCAATATATTCTAAATATAAACTTGTACTGTACTGTACTGTACTTGTACTTACGCCAATAATATCAGTTTAGAATTTTTTTCTAATCAGTAGCGATCGTGTCTTTCTCTTCACTTGATTTGTGTAGGCCTATATCATATTTAAGGTAACAATGCAATGTATAATATCATATTACTTATATTAATAATATGACAATATCTGCAGTCAATATAGATTAAATGGGAGGGAAAAATCCTGCCCATACCGCAGCTATGAAAAAAAATGATAAAAGCACTTATGTTAATCTCCTGAAGTGGTATTCTGGAACTGTGAATAAATTGAATAAAACAGCAAAATAACAACAATAACATCTTCATTAAACAAAAAAGAGATTACCTTAGATAAAGTTTGATTAATATGTACATAGCCTACTGGTAAAAAGTCTGGATCCACTTCTTATTTCTTCCACTTCTTGTTTCTTATTATGCTCTACAAGCCTGCATTTATTTGATCAAAAATACAGAAAAAAAACAGGAATATTCAGCTAGGATGTGTTAAATATATAAAAAGTGATAGTGAAGACTTTTGTAAAACAACTTTTTAATAATTAAAAAATCCTGAAAAAAAGTATCACAGGTTATAAAATAAATATTAAGCACCATTTCTAACATTTGATAATAAATCAAATTATTTAGAAGTTTTCTGAAGGATCACGCGACACTAAATTCTGCTTTGGATCACAGAAATATATTTAAAGTATAGTAAAATAGGAAAACCATTATTTTAATATTTCACTATATATTATGTTCTGTATTTTTGATCAAATAAATCCAGGCTTGATGAGCATAACACCGTGACCTAACTACACGCGACGCGACACGCGATAAAAGGTATCTTTAATGTTAATCAGAGTTTTTGTCCTAACCAGATGCGACGGCGACACGCGAAGTTTCTCATTTAGAAACGGTTCCTATTTCTGCGACGTTGCGGCTGACAGATCCGCCCACACAGATATCTCAATGGATGGAAGTTTTGCGTGTCATGAATATTTAATCATCAGACATGGACGACGAGGAACTGATTGTCGAAGTTCAAAGGCATTAAATTTTCTACGATAAATCCCACAAATTCCACAAAGACATCAGGAAAAATTAATGCGACATTTCGTATTCAATAATCTCATTTGTAATCTTTTTTTGGTCATTAATAATCTCAGGTGTTCATTAGTTTTTTGTATAGTATTAAAATGGTTTCATTTGAGTTTGAATATAATTTCCCTTCCATCCATAATAAAGCGACGGGATGGATATGAATTTCCCTATGAACAAGATCGAATAAACTGATTGTCATATGAAGAAATTACACTGGTTATGAGTACACATTATTATTTTTAGTTAAAAATAGGTCACTGTGCCACAAGCGATAATGGATAATTTACCTCAGATTTTGAAAGCATGTAATATAACGTAGCGTTCAAACTGAATTCTATGCAAACATACAACTGTACTTCATAACAAAATTAGTCAATGCGTATATTTTGTTAATGTTTTGATTTTTAATAATGTTATTTCTTTTTGATTATGTCCTTACCCATTTCCAATGCGAGTGCAGGCCAAGCAGTGCGCTTTCACAGAGAGACTCCGCCCACACGCTGTTTGAATGGCTGTGATTTTTGATTGACGTGTGGCGTCTCACAGTCGCGTCACGTCTAGTGTGGACAGACACACTTGCTGTCGCTGGAATTTTATCGCGTCGCGTGTAGTTAGGACACTGTGTAAGTGTAAGAGACTTCTAAAACATTAAAAATAGTAATGTGTCCAAACTTATGTACTGTGTAAGTAAAATATACTACATTTAAAATTAAATGTTGTATAAATTAAAAGGTTAGAATCATATTTGTTTCAAGAGTTTTTTATTGGAGGTGGGGGGCCTCCAACATGAATATTGCCTAGGGCCTCCTAATGTCTAGAACCGGCCCTGGATGTTTCTTACTAGTTCAGATGACATTTTCCGGTAAAAATTCTTATGTTGGTCATACTTCCAAAAAGAATAATCTGTGATTCTGAATTCCAGTATCCACATCGGCGCGGTGACTGACAGCCTCACACTCTCCTCAAACATTGTGTTCATCCGCACTATGCCGTGTCGAGGGTGTTGAAGTACAACTCACGTAAAGTTAATAATTCCGCGAATGACTGCAATTCCAGATTTCGAACAGAGATGGCGACAAAGAGGAAAAACGCCGGACTGCAGCTTTAACTCAGTGTTATTATGAAATGTGGAAATACATTGGATATTTGTATTTTAACAACTACACGCAGACACTCACAAATCTATGCAGAAGGGTCGATTAAAATGTTATAATAAAAAACTATTAAAATGAATAATAGCTAATTACTAAATTAATACATTTTGATATATTATGAAAAATACAGTTAAATTACAGTGATTGTTTCTGTTTTAGGAACAGTACACATACACAAAAATAAAAACTAAGAAAGGAATGATAAAAATGCTATGATAAATTAAAATGAATGGAAAATGATAATTTGTGAATTGAAAAATAAAACTTATATGCACAATTAAATACATTGATTCTATTTTAGCAGCAGTACACAATACTGTACATGTACAAAAAACAGTGACAAAGATTAAAGTGTTATATTAAATAAAGGAAATTAATACATGTATATTTCAGTTATAATTCAATTATTAACCATTTAATTAGTCAATTATTTATGTTTTATAAATAATGTATAAGTGTGTTTTCCCCCCCTCGTCTCCTTTAGGTTATTTTGATAGAACAAAACCCAATAACAAAAACCTTAGCTGACAAAATCTCCCAGAGGATGGGCTGCCATGTCCTGCAGGAAGTGGATGACATACTGAAAGAGGTGGAGAAACTCATGGAGAAGGATGGGCTGGAGTGGAAAGAGGTGGCGTACTTGGGTGAGTCAAGAGCTCTCCGTTTCTCCCAGTTACGTCAGTTGAATGCCATAATCGGTAACGAAACGGTGTCTCGGAAAAATTGGTGTGCATAATACAGAATCAAAAGATTGTACCTTTATATTAACTATGAATACTGAAAGCTATTACTTTTCTCAGCCTTTTATCTTTTAATAATGTCATAAAGGGGCTGTATGTAGAATTCAGAGACTCTTGTTATTAACGACACCGGTGGCCGTTAAGAGAACTGCAGCCAGCAACTTATTGCTCATGCTCGCACTCGTGCACACGTAAGTAATGTACAAGCGACTGAACATGATTCAAGGCCCCTATATACTCACGACAAAGTTATTTTTCGTTCCTCGATAAGAATAGGGCTGGGTATCAATTCAGATGTTCAAATTCGATTCGATTTCGATTCGCAAGCTCTCAATTCGATTCGATTTCGATTCTTGATTCGATTTCGATTCCTGATTTGATTCTCGATTCGACTATAATGAATATAGATGTAATACAAATCCTATATTTATAAAAAAAGAACAGTGGACATAAGTTTACAAGTGGTTAATTAATACAAAGAAATTAAGAGCCACAAACCTGTATATTAAACTCTTTTTATTTTAGGTAGGCCTACACTATACACTAAATAATGCATACAATGAATAGACAGGATTTTGATGCAAGATGCAAAATTGATGCTGAAAATTGGACAAGTCAGAACAGTCGCACGCCTTGATCAAACAGGATCAGGTTATTTTATGTTTAAGATATATAGATAAATAAATATCAGTTATAATTTTTTAGACAATTTTTTATTACATTGATCTCACCTAAATAATTGTTTTTACAATGGGGTAATTTTTTTGTTAAGAGTTTAAGCAACACATGGAAGCTTGATTTCAATCTTTGAATTAAATTGAAAAAAGTAGCACGAATAAATACAATAGAATAAAGAGACATAAAAATCAAAGTTTTTGGGTAGGTCAGAAATACAGAAACTGAATAAAGTAATCCAATGTAAAATAACACTGGATAGTCTTTTAGTCCAGACTGAATTAAATGCATAGGCTATTAATCCTGATTCCTTACAATTAATTTAATGGTATATTATGTTGTTTTGACAACAAAATTAATGACAGACACATATGGCTGCGTTCACTTTAAAGAACTAGTGCACGGATCCATTACTGTTTCATTATACTGTCTGTCACACGCGTTTTATGCTTATTTAAGACATAACCGACTGTCTTTATGAGGTTACTCACCAGGACCAGAGTTTTGACATGATTTTGCGTTTTAACTGTTAAAGCGATATAATCCACGAAAAAGAACTTTTGTTACTGGCGAGCTGTTTGTGAGGCGGATTTAGGCTTTACTGTATGTGCACGCAGTGAAAAACATTTCTGAGAGCGCGCGAGCACGGGATAGTTTAAAATTGCTTGAATGTTTAAACTGGTAAAACTTAAAAAGACGTGGAAATGATAAACGTTAGTTACGATGCAATGCTGGCCCGATTGTGCAAGTGAATATTCCATCATGTCCCGACTCCTAAACGCGAGTGTGTATCGACGCCTGCAGCGCTTGACGCTTGCCTTGTGCGGAGAGAGAAGACGCAGCACCGCGAGCCCTGAATATGGAAAAAATCGATTCGTGGCCGTTGAGAATCGATTTTGAATCGACCACACTTTAAAAAACGATTTATCGAAAAATCGATTTTTTTGCCCAGCCCTAGATAAGAAGTGAAAAATTGGAAACACCTTTGCAGTGATCTACTATTAACGAACATCCGACTCTGCTGAGAGCGGCGTTTAGATTAATATGTAAATATGTGCTGCACGCTTTCCTCTTAATAACAAAATAAAGACATAACAAAAACGACAGAGCAATGTGGATATGTTTAACTGTTATGATAGTTTGATTATAAAGTATATTTTATTGAGACTGTAGTCTATAGTGAAACTATAGTTTGAATTAATCCCTTTTCTTTGCATGACACACTGACATTACAGAATAGCTCTTTCTGCATTATCCTGCTTGTTGTATAAGCATGGGCGTCAGTTTGGTTTGAAATGTGCTGGGGACAGAGACACATTCGGAAGGGCATTTTCAAAAGTGCTAGGTACAATGACGCATTCATTCTTTTTTCTCTTTCGCACAGGTCATGTTTTGAAAGACGATGTCCTGTAGCTTACTGATGTAAATAAATAAATAAAAATGTATACAAAGATGTGATGTCCGACCTAAAATGTGATGGCACTTTGGGTTTAATTGGTCGTACAATGAGATCTAATATATATGTTGTTAGGATCGTGAATTTTTACGTGAATAAATACATAGAAACAACCGCCTGTGTTGTGCATGTACTGTAATGGTCCAGTGGCAGAATTTTTGCCAAGCCTGTCGGAGGTTCTGGGTTCTAATCCGCACTCGTATAGTTTTTTTTCCCCCTCATCGATAATGTTTATCAGTGGTTGTATATCAAGAATCTTGATATACTTTATCACTGATAAACATTATCGGTTTTGATGAGGGGAAAAAAACTACGAGTGCGGATTAGAACCCAGAGAAGCAGGGACAGGTTTGTGTGCATTTTGATTTGTGATTTCACCGGAACGAATAGAATCTCCGCAACGGATTGAAGCGCGCGTCCGAGTGAAGACAACACATTTTAGCGCTAGATCGCCTCTTATTTAACAAATGAATGAAACGAATGCTGCTAGTTAACTGGAAATGTTTTATTTGTATATGTACATCCGTGCCGCGAGAGGTTTCAAAAGTGGTGGGGACAATATCGACCCTGGCGAAAAGTGGTGGGGACATGTCCCACCCGTCCCCCCCATAAATGACGCCTATGTGTATAAGCATTCATTTCATTTGTCATTGAATGAGGCTCTCGGAAGGGCGCATTAACATCACAACCTTTTGATTCCTTCACATAAAAATCAGTCTATCATAGACAACCTAGAAAGTCAGGGAAGGTCTCATTTTTTAAGTTTCGTTACAATCTGTTCACACATCGGCAATATAAATAGTGATTAATACATTCAAATTCTTACATATAGCCCCTTTAAACATATCCCTGAAAATGAATATATTTCTCAAAATCTGTGTCCCAACATCTTTGTATCAGGGAATGATGAGCCAGATGTAAAGTGCCTGAGCCTGGCAGGGCTGAGTGCAGTACCCCTGGATGCCCCAGTGGTGGCGCTCAATGCTGCCAAATACTCCTGCCACTGCGCGGCGGGTCGCGGGGCCGTGCGAGAGTTCGCCGAACACATCCTTCTGCTGAAAAAAAAGGCCAAGTCTCAGATGGAGCAGGACAAAATTGGCTGTTGTTCAGACAGCAATATTCTGAAACACTAATTAAAGAATGTCCTTTAACTGTTTTATATTGAATGTTTAGAGTCATGCTGTGATGATGGGATGGTGAAGAAAAAAAGCTCTTTTTTTTCGTTTGTGAAATCAACTAAATCAATTAAAAAAAATCTGAATCTTAAAATGTATTTGTTTTAATCAGAGCTGCTAATAATTTCTTATAAGTTTTAATTGTCATTTGTTAATTTATAACTTAAATTGTTGAAATTGTATATTAAATGAAAAACTGTGATCCCTCCCTCCTTGTCATTTTATGTTGCTTTATAAGAATAAACAGTAACATTCTGCCTTACACCGATTATCATTAGCTCTATGCGCATGCTTAATGTAAAAATAAGCATAGACTGAAATCGTATATTTTGGGAGCTACTTCATGCTCCAAAATATACACCAGAGGGCAGCCTTGTACAAACAAGTTACTCAGTTACACACCTCATTTAAATTCAACTAAACATTATGATGAGCTACTAAAATTTAAAAGAATATGTTCAGTAATATGTGACTCTTATGTCTACTAAACAGATGATAGTTAAATATTATCTTTGCATATGAAAATGCTATTCCAAAGTCAAAAGTCACCTTCATTCATTAACTGATTAATGGAAATAGAATGATCAGATATAAATAATACAGCAAATTGTCATCAAGTTTTGCATACTAAAGCATAGGCAGTTTCTTCACCCTCATGAATTTCTTTATTGTTTGGCAGAAATACATGACCTTTAGCCATCTCTGTTTGAAGCCTGAATGATGATCACCAGGGTAAAGACACAGAGGCCATAATGAGGGTGAGATTTCCACTCACCAGCCACAATTAAGACTCAATGGATCTGTTCATTTATGATTCCTCTTAATCTATGCACCCTAAGAGAGAGGGCAAACCCAATTAACTCTCTCTCGTCATCCTCTGGCACATTATCATTGTGCGCTTGTCATTCTGTCCACAGTGCAATGCCAGCAGAATACTGTTTAGCCACCCAAAGTCAACTTATCTCAACTTATATAACCAAAAAGAGTGGGAAGATAAGATATTTCCCTGGAAATTAAATGTTAATTCATAACTTGGGTTCTGTGATAAAGTATAAGCATTATCACTTAGATCTGGTTTGAGTTAATCTTAAAGACATTTCTGCTGGATTCAAAGGCTAAAATGGGAAACCGATTATAGGAAATGCATGTACTGGTGTAGCTTTGCTTAGTTAGAAAGAATCAATGTTTTTAAACCAATCTGATTCATTTGTCAAGGGATGTGTCGTTATGAACTGTTGTTCAACTGATAGAATGACCAGACTTCCCCAAACATGTCCGGATTTTTCAATCTATGTTCAAAAGAGCCTAGCTAAAAAACACCACTGTTGTTATTGTTGAAGGTGCACTATGTAACTTTTGACCATTTAGCGGTAAAAGAACATTGTTTTGGTTGTGTTTTGGCTCTGCGTGACTGTGCGGAAGAATTTGACCCTACACATTAGATAATGCTTTACAATGAAGAGTGCCATATGGCCATTTATATGCTCAATAAAATACCTTAATCACCTGTTGAGCAATAAAAATGCTATTTCCGTGTCACTTTTACAATCTCAGCTCTCGCCATCTCTGAAAAGCCATGCCAATGTTGATTCTCCTTTATTATAAGCTCTGCCCTGTACTCTTTTTGCCAGCTAATTCAAAATATTAATAACTACTATAACAATAAATATATAGTAGTAAAACGACACTGACCTCTAAAAGAATATTTGGGAACAAATGTAAGATTTATGTATTTGCATTACGCTAAAAATTTCCATTTGTTTGGATTACTCCGTTTTAACAAACTAATAAACTTGATGTGATGCATATTTGTCAGTCATGCATAACTGAAACAGGTCATTTCTTTTATAGTATTTATAAACCGAATGTGCTTTAATTACAGTAACCATGTACATTTATCATCAATAAATCCAATTTGTTTCAATCTCATACATTTTAATTGAATATTCCCACAGCCATATTTTTAACCATGTTCATACTTTTTGGATTTGAGGATTTGAGTAGATGGAATTAATCAAAATCTTCAATATATTGGAGTAGCAGAGTTGTGAGAATTTTTATGATGAGATGTGTAATGAAACCAGCTGTTACTGGAGTTAATACCCTCTATATCCTTCGCCACTGTTGCTGTTGTTGTCCGAATAAATTAACCCATGACACTGACATTACACATGACCTTCTTAAAACCCATTGGGCTGTAAGCTAGTGTGAGAATTTTGAAGTTGCAGGATCAATACATGCAGAAGTCCCTTTCTCTCACTAACTCCTGCTTGTCCACTGGAGCCAATTAAACTGGGTCAATAGAAACTGATGAGACCAGCCGTGCGGGGCACAGGTGTGTGTCTGCAGCAGTCAGTCCTGCCAGTTCTTACTAGTACCTATCATCTCATTAAAAAAACCCAAACCTTTCAGCCTCTCCGTCTCTGAGCGCAGTCACGGGTCCCACAATGGAGCCTCAGGTGGGTTTGTGAGGAATTGGATTGAATTTGATTGTGGTTTTAAGCCCAGGGGATGTTTTAAATTTAGAATGAGAGATGATATTTCTGCATGGAAAGGATCTGTGTATCTCACCGTTATAATTTAATCTTGTTACCTTAATGCAAATACTCCTTCAGCGTACTATCAAAAATCTTTGGAAAAAATGGATTAATTAAAATAACTTCTGAATGAGCCATAAATGTTTAATGAATAAATAAATAAATGGATAAAAAAAATGGCTCTCCGCCATTTTGAAAAGGTCAAAGGTTATCTCATCTCGGCAACTCGTGCATCAAAATATTCTACGATCTGCCCAGTGGAAAATACCACATGAGGGGGTGTTCATGTGCATTTTCCAAGTCGGCTTTTGGTATTTACCATGATTACCATATAACGTGAACACACCAAGAGTGAAGCTCGTTGTGTGCGCTGTGTGAACATGATGGATATTGTAGTTCTAGACTAAATGTGAGCATCTACTCATCTCACTTGCACAAAAACAGATTCAGTATTCCTCAAAATTAATAAAAACTGTGAAATGTAAAATCAGAATATTACTCCAACATGCAATATTTAATAAAAAAAAATACAAATATACTGTAGGCCTATGTAGCCTACTTAATCTCACTTTATTAAGCAATGACTTTGTGTCAGTGTCTGTAACGTAAGAAGGCAATAGGATCCAAATGCGAGTGAATGAAACAGTTTATTGTAAACAGTTTAGAAAATGCAGGTCATACTCGTCGGGACAAAACTGGTAACTCGGTAACGCGGATCCAGTGGAAACTCCAGAGAACACGGGAAACGAGAAACAACACGAACAAGGAAACGCTGAACCAGAGAAGCACAAATCTCCCATGTGAATCCCAGGAAAGCCTCAAACTATCTGACAAAGACAGGACGGAATCACAGACAATACATAGGACGCTAACATGAGAATCAGCTGCCGCTGATCAGCTCATCAGTAGCGATAATGAGTCGCGCCCGCTCACACACTCATCCACACACAGAGCGAGGGCTCTGCTGACCTTCGCTTTGCTGCTGACCTTCGATGATTTAATTCAACCATAAGCAAAAATGACTTTAGATAAACATCACAGGTGGTTTGTTTGAGCTGCGCCCTCTACTGTACAGTCGTGAATGTGCATTTCCTTCAGCCTGAGGCTTATTCATTTCACTTTTGTTGTGAAAGTGCCTTTACATTTGCCAGAATAGAACTTATTTTGGTTGCACTTTATTTTACAGTCCTGTTTCACATGTACTATGTACTTATTATAGTAATGATAATAACTGGGTAATAACTAGATACTAACCCTGAACTTACCCCTAAACCTAACCTTAACCCATGCACACTGTAAAAAATTAATCATGGGTCTTGTAATTTTCATAAAAAAAAAATGGTGATGATTAAAAATATTGTTTATATCATATATTAAGAAAATTGTGGTTCAGTGTTGTATAGGAAATATTGAGAACATTTCACTAATAAAACCAAGAGATGCATTTTCGAAAAAAATTTAAGGAAACTTACACAATTTTGAGGCTTGAATTGAGGAACCGATTAAGCTGATAAAATTAAGGAAAAAGGGCTACCAATTTATTTTAAGAGAATTAGCTCAATTATGTGGTTTTATTTAGAGACACCATTGTTAGTTCCCAGCATGCTTTGCACATGGCTGGTAATGGAGAGGAAATATTGAATTTAAGTGTTATTTTATGTGTTTTTGAGTAAAGGGAAACATCTGTTAATGTTTAATGTTCAGTTATGTTTGACATTTGAAAGAGTTTCTATTATGAAGTTTTGATCGTTACCATTGTGCAGAAGAGTAGGGCTTATAATCTTACTACATATATTGATACACTGAAGTATGTTGCTTTGTACAATGAGTAAAACCCTTGCATAAAGTATTAAGTTTGAGTATGTGCTGTGTGAAGGGCATCCAGTCTATTAATAAAACAATATAACTCATAGTCAAATATAAACAGGTTATTTCCATTCACTATAATTCACAATTTTAAGCGTCAACTTAAAATAAAAAGGCATACTTCACTAAAAATATTAAATTCATTGTATCATAGACTAAATAATTAAGATGATTTTACATGATTTATTCAGGTAGATTCCATGATCGAAATCAAGCCTTAACTCCTCAAAAGTATTATGTGTAATATTGTTACCATCATTTTTTTAATTAAATAGCAGTAACATTTGTATTGCCCACTTTCTTAGGTAAGTAGCCTACATGTAAGTGCACAATTGTAAAATAAAGTCCAACCCTTTTTCTTTTTGTTAATAAAAACAAACTAACTAAGTAACACAATTAGTAACCTTTTAGTGAGTAACGCAATATTGTAATGAATTACTAAAAAAGTAACTTTCCCCAACACTGTTTATATATTTAGGTTACTGCATGATTTGGAGCTTTTCTTTTTTTTAAAACAGAGGCTGTGATTCATTAGTCATTTTAAAACTGACAGTAATATAATCTCAGCTCAAAGTGACACACCTAAGCTTACTTCCTGTTCCCGCCCTGCTGGCATTACATGCTCCCATCCATCAAATGCAGCCCAAACACTGGAGCTCATCAAATGTGACGATGATGAATGCCCCATACGCAGTCTACTTTAGCAATAACACACATACCTCACCCATCCCTCTGAATTACAGTCCACTGGTATTTTTAGGTAAGGATTCTTCCTATGAGGTCAGAGCACTTTAATTTGTTGCGCTGACACGCTCGTTCGTCAGCCTCATGGAGGTTTTATTGGACGGTGACAGCAGCCGGATTGCTGTTGACAAGTCTGTGATGTCCTAGCAGCATCATGGTTTTAGCACATGGTGTTCTGTGACCCGTGGACCTGTATCCTTGTAAAAAGCTTCTATTCCCTTGATTGTTGTCTTTTCCTATAGCTTTGGCAATGTTGCCAAATAAAATAACATGTTGAGACATCCTCTTTAAGGTAATAAATCATGCTAAAAATGGACCAGTCATATTTAATTCTTTCGGTTTGCAACGAGACAGACTTTTGACCAGTTTACACAGATTTATACATTGAAATTGTTTTAAAAAAGCTTAGATTTTTCACAAGCAGTGATTTAACATTACAATTATAGCTGATGTGACACTATAATACTATAGCAATTCGTGGGATTTTCGTGAAATGGTGCAATCTCATTCATACGTCTTTGTACAAAATTATGTTTTATCAACAAAGTTCGGGGGGAGCGTGTTCAAATAATCAAGCAAATTAGCACCGGAGGAGAACATTCAGTTAATCAACTCAATTAGCAGATAGGAGGTAATATATACAGCAGACCACCTCTGTCCCAGCATCCCTCCACCAACCCATCCCCTCACTCCTAACTATTCCTATCCCAGTTTGGGATGGGGGGGGGGGGGGGGGTATCGGTATCCCATGGTTCAGGGCAAATTATTAGGTCAGAGCCTCCCCCTCAGACAGCATGCCAAATACACATAACCTTCTGATTATATATAAGTGAGAACTTGTGAACTACTCACACCCCATGGCTTGAGTTTAGGGGTGGATCTTAATGATTGATTTTCTTTTTTCTAAAAACATTTTGTTTCCAAACAAATCACATTGTAGGAATTCACAAAATTGCCACCTCATAAAATATGTTTTCTCAGTAGATCAGGTTGGATATGAAGTTCTTTGTATGAGGCAACAAAAAATTTGCAAATGTCCTCTGAAAATGGACCTCACCATTCTCCACTAATTTACTGGCATGCTGAGGAGGCACATGGCCCATAAAGCCTTTGTTAATTAAACACTTGTGCTTCAGTTACTGAACTCTTAGGTGCTATTCCTGCGTTGATGGTTTGTTGATATGAAAGCAAGTCATACATTTGGATTGCATGAGGACTTCCATTTTAGCCCAAATGTCAATTTTTAATTGTCTCAGAATCACCATAACACAAACTGGTAGTAGTTTTATTCATAAATGCTTGAACCTTTT
This sequence comes from Tiaroga cobitis, assembly GCA_030578255.1. Taxonomy (NCBI): domain Eukaryota; kingdom Metazoa; phylum Chordata; class Actinopteri; order Cypriniformes; family Leuciscidae; genus Tiaroga; species Tiaroga cobitis. The sequence continues at coordinate 33,618,807 of CM060594.1, read as the reverse complement.
TGCCGGTGTGTATATTTAATTAGTCATCAATAGGGCGGTCCACACAGAACATGTTCTTTATTGCGTTCCATTGCTCTGCTTGTGAATTGTTCTCTACAAATATGCTAGAGGTACATATTTGAACGTTTGCCATGAACGACGCTTTTTTAGACGCCTTGTCACAAAAAGTCACACAGAATGTTAAATCTGCAATATTGCAGCACTGCAGTAAAGTGTAATAGATTGCATATTTTTACATGTTGGATAAATGTTGAATTATGTTTTGGAAAGAGATGCCGCAGAATGTGAAGTCATATTACAACAGTTGCAGTGTCCATAAAAATTTTGTGTGACAGAGTCTTAAAGTTGATCTTCCACCACTGCGGCTAAAATATATTAGACATTTAGGTGGAATAGAAGATATAATGCATGTATCTGATCCTAAACAGCTTATGTGCTTACAGCAACATGGATATAGATTTCATTATTTGTATCCAAAACCTGAAAAGGATATTTCGGCTATTAAGTGCATGATGCAGGACGAAGAATAATGGAAAAAGGCTGATATCATCAAACAACAGATTATATTTCCCATTAATTAAACTGTCGTGTTTGTCATTTCCCAAATGAAAGAACAGAGCTCCATTAAATTTCCCTCCCAACAGATTAATGCAAATCAATCGCTTCATTCACAGTCAGTATTTAATGAGTCTGTCCTCTCAGTTTCCCACATGCCATCGGTAATTCCCTAACAAATGAAACGATTTGCTGCAAATTAAAGAAAGTGAAAGAGCCAAAACAGTGGGTGTCTATTTCTTGATGTCACAAAGGCCGTCCCTCTATCCTTGCAAACTGAAGATTTTGTACTTCCTGAGCATTTCGGTGCGAAAATAGAATGTTTCCCATTAGCAAAGTGCCCTGTTGACTCATAGCGCTAATGTGACGTCCATGTTGTCATCCACTTTCATTGCTTTTTGCTTTACCTTTTAAGCAACCCCCTCGGGAATCTGCAGTGCTTTTTGCCTGCTCTGATGTGAAACCGCTCTTGTTTTTGTCTGCAGAGTGACAGGCTCAAAAACGTTTGATCTCAGACTAGATGTTCTTTCCACGAAGAGCCTCATCCAGCCAACACCTCATACCAAGGTGAACTTACCCGTGACCTGAGAAAACTCCATTGAATTATGCATGGGGGCATTGCGGCCCTGTGGTAAAGAGGTGGGGATGGAGGATGCATGACTTCACCGAGTGAAGCTTTCAGAGGAGAAAGTTGAGACCCACAAGGGGCTGAGAGGAGACAGAACGGGTGAGGCTCAATATCAGAACTACAGGCGCAGCCAGAGCTGCGATCAAACTTCATGATCCGATTACTTTTTCCATCGAACCATGAGAGAGTAAGTCGAGAGTCAGAGCAGTCCATCATGCACGCTCAGCGTAAGCGGTCACTGTCGCCCTCGTCTTGCTTTTCCGCTCCATTGACTAATGGCTCACCGAAGAAACCCACGCACATCCTTACACCGACAGGTACAGATATCAGCAGGGACAGGCCTCAGTAAACCTACCTGACTGACAACTGCAACTGAGTGGAATAAAAGCTTCTCAAATTGGCAGGAAAAGGAGAAGCTACACATAGAAATAATTTGTGATTTGTGCAATACAAGGGATTTGTACGTGGCCATACAAATACTGCAAATGCTTGGACTGAGAGGTGGCAGAGGTCACAATGTTGATTAACCATGTGGAAATATATATATAAGAATGATTGAGTTTTGCTGATTAAAGGCCTGATTACACGCAAGTCCTAATTTTGCCGAGTTAGACGCGTTCTTGGGTCAACATATTTCTTTGATCCTAAATTTTCCTGTCCGAACATTTTACCCTAACTATATCCCTACCCTTAAACCTAATCCTATACCCATAAGTTATCCCTAAAATCAGAGGGAAATGATAGGTGAATAACACTGATGGAGAAGCACCTAACCCTGGGTGTAAGCCTAAACTTGACATAAATTGTAAAATTGACCCTCAAATCTGATTGGATGATTGGAATGTTGTTCCAGGATCAACAAAGATGTTGATCCAGGAACATGTTGCACTTGGTGAAATCACATTCTGCCAATTACACCAAGAATGATCAATAACTATATTATCATCCACACCAACGCACAATGTTGTTCTGCTTGTTAAGCACAAGCTGCAGTTTGTCGTCTGCTGTTCTAAATGCTCGATCTCTTTAAAGCAGGATGGATTCTGATTGGCTGTAAAAAAATGTAATCATTTATCAGCTTTAAAAATGTGAAAGCGATTCGAAAGATATCGTTCCTCTGTGTTGTTATTGTTATAGTTGTGGTGTGGATGCTGCTATTCTTTTACATTTAGAATGATATTTAAAACTATCTTTATCATTATAGTCATCGTCCTTAAGGGCTTTAGATCTTTCTGAGAACATGGGAAATTGGGAACATGAAATTATATGTGTATGAACAAAATTGTGTTACTCCCTGGTATACCCTACATAAAGTGCAAAGTGAATCCTTTTCTATAGTCACAGTTTGGCCTTTTCACAATGTATGGTCATTCGCTCTGTATATATGCTCTCTTTTTCCATCTGTGTAAAAGTCCAGTGATCACGGCAGGTAAATGCACTTTCAGCCACTGAAGTCTTATCCTTATACGGAGTCGCACTTGAATTTAAACGGTTATAGAGCATCTTGTCCTGTTTTGCTTCTACCCTCTTGTTCATCCTTCTCGTCTTCCATTATGCCCTAATCTCTCTCCAGCAGATCTTATAAAAGATGCATCACTTCCTCTGCGTAAGGACCTACAATGCTTTTATTGCAGTCTTTCAGCGCCATAAATCTAATGGTGAAGGCATTAGGAATAATAAGAAGGCTGTGGATCTTTTATATGCATGTGTCACAGTCTGTGGTAGCGTTTTTATAATACGAGTGTCTTATGGTTGTGTGCAAGTGAGGTTCAGGACAATAAACAAAGTGCATGGCCGTGTTTTGAGCATGTGCATATGTCTCTAATGCCCTGTTTTGCATTTCGAACCTCATGAAACCAAGGAAGGAGATTATCTTGATGAAATTACCTGATGAAATGTGTCCAGACTCTGTAAGCTTCTTCCTGCCTCAGCCACACACTAAAACAAACGTTTGTTTTGGTCCTTACTTCTGATTTACCTCTTTCTCTTTTTCTAGAAAAATGTTTGCTGAGCATACAAACTGTTAAAATACAAAATGCGTTGTTTTACAATTGAGTTGTCAGTGCTGATTTAGTCTGTTCATCAGTCAGTATTGATGTCTAACCTGAAACGATGACTCAGCTGAATAGCTTCCCATCCTTCAGCTCTTAGTGGCAGTAATGATCTGAGACTTATCATTTAAAACTAATCTCAAGCCAAATCTGGATGGAAATTAAAATCTTTAGTCGGAAGGTCAGGAACTTAACGGTTGGCACGCAGCTTAACGGTGTCTCATAAAGTTAGATGAACTCAGAGCCGATTTTCTCTGCTTGAGTGAGAGTAGGACAAATCGGATTGTCTGATTGTGTAATCATTAACAAAAATTAATCATTTTGATCAGGAAATCAGCAGTGCTGTGAGCTTTTAGATGTGATCTCATTGACTCTTTCTAATAAAAAAATCATTGAATATTTATTTGTAATCAGTTTGTGGAAAAAAGCTTTTGATTGCTCATTATAAATAGGTCACATGAAAGGTCTTAAAATTTTGCATATCAATTAAAAAATTTAAAAAAACAATTTTAAGAAATTTACTGTAAAAAAACCAAAATAATGTAATAAACATCAAATGTAACAAAACACCTGAATGCTGATTACAACATCGTTTTCAACAAAAAATGTCCGTTCATTTACATGACAGCGGCGTTTTGGGGGACTGAAAACGGAAACTTTTGAAAACGGGTTTCAAACTGCAAGTTTTTGAAATCGAAAACATATCGTCTCTGTGCAAACTAATAAAAACGCATGTTTTTGAAAACTGTGCCTTCATGCGCATGTGTATTACACATGTTCAGTCTAGGCACGTAGTGTTTCTTTAAAAAGTGACGCCAAGTGACGTGTGAATGGGGATCGTTTTGACAATGTTGTCGTCTGTACGAGAAAAACAAAATAAATGGCATCATTGTCATTTAAACCCTACAATAATATAAAACATATATAAGTGAAATTACATGAGGTGTTCTGTTACATATTACATCTAATACAGATTTCACTGCATGGTAAAGTAACCTATAAAGGCATTTCATATTATTTAAACTAGGTCTTTTCCTTGTTAAAACTTTTTTTTAGCTTTTATTTTCACCATAGAGGAATAGTGGAATAAAGTAGCACTCAATGGCCTTTGCTTCTGTAAAGCAGATTGAGAACTGGTCTTCTGAAAGTCCCTCTTCTTCTATTCCTCAACTAATAAGACTTGGCTTTGCTAAAAAAAAAAAAAAAAAAAAAAATGATCACAAAACAAATTGTCCACATCAGATAGTAGAAAGCAATTTATTCAGCCCAGCTGAGCGACACTGTAAGTCAGACTAATGTGTGTCCGTGGTGGAGGTAAAGTCTGGCTGTGGCCCTGATAAGGGTGGCCTAATGAATATGTGACACTCCCAACAACAGCGCTCTAAATAGCATCTTGGAGGTGACTGGATGCTGAATGATCGGATAGGCTAACGCATGAATCCACGCTCCCCGAAATATGATTTTCCCCTCGGAAATCCCAGGCTAGGGCCTCTCATTGAAACCGAGCTTTGGAGTGCAATGTAAGATGGAAGGGCTTCCAGTAATACTTGATTGAAACAGGACATAAACCACACAACCTTGGTTCAGAAGGGATTTTATGTGGCATGTCAAAGCGTGATTTGTTTTCTGGCAAAAGATTGTGATATGGAAACAAATCTGAAGGCATAATTTTATATAATGTCATGCAGTTTGTGTCGGCTTAGAAAACAATAAAATGTGATCTGATGGGAATATGTTAACATTCATTTCTTCATATACCACTTAACACCTGCATATGAGTTTCTGACAGGCAGACAGGCATCTGAAACGCCTCATTGGCCAGGGAAACATTTAATTCATCATGTCTCGCTGCTGCTGATTCACATTTTTACACGGCAAGTCAAGTTATCTGTCATTATTAGGCTTCATGCTTCATTTGAAGTGAGTCCCATCAACTTCATTGTCATAAATCAGGATATTCCTCATAGGAAGAAAAATTCCAATTTCCGCCAGAAAAAAGTTTGCACTGATAACTCAAATAATCAACTGTTTCCTTTAAAATAAATCAATTTCCTATAATGAATAAATATGCAAATATAAACTAATAATATACAATTATAAATAAACTATTATACAAATAAAAATACATAAAATACAAATATGAATGCATAAATATTAAAATATATATATAAACTAATATGCAAATGTAAATAGATAAATAAAAATATACTAATATAAATAAATGAATAAATAATATACAAATGTAAATAAACTATTAAATACACTAATTAATTAAAAACTATTATGCCAAAAATAAGCAAATAAATTACAGTCAAATAAATAAACAAATATAAATTAATAACTGATATACAAATATAAATAAACTATTCTAAATAATATTAAAAGTAAATAAATAATAAACTATTATACAAATAAATAAATTACATTAGTTTACTGTTTTTTTCACCACAAATAGGGTGACTTTTATTTTTTTATTTACAAGAATAATTTAGAAATATTATTGTAAGTGCACATATTATGTTGATGAATATTTCAGAGTAAATAATTAATATATGTCACTTCCAAAAACTTTATTTATTTATTTGCTGTATTTTGCAACATGTCTTTGATGCTTTAGGTATAATTCTTTGTCAGAATTTGTGGCCTTTCGCAGTTAGCTTATATGTACACATTGAGCTATATGGTGCTCATGTGGGTGACATGAGTTTGAGCAATAGAAATGGTCTAAAACAAGAAAAAAAGAAAAGAAAAGGAAGTGCAACAAACCCTCAACCCCCCAAATGCCCTTCTCCTTGTCCTCTGTTTTAGCAATAATCTCTTAAAACTCAGATCTTCTTTGATTCTGCTCTGACAGCCTTTATAAGAGAACAGGCAGGCAGGGTGGTCATGGTATTTAAATAGCCCTCCAGCACTGAATTATGCAGAAGCTGGTGTTGTGGGTATAGGAGGGGGGTTTGTTGGGTTTCGATCTGCTTTCTCAGAGGCCGAGATCAAAGCGAGAAAGGCTGGAATCCGATACCTGCCTCCAGCCGTGTGCACCAGCACCAGCCTCAGTCTGGGAAGAGAATGAAGAGTCTCTCCCTCAGGGACCTCAGAGAATCAGAGACCCAACCCAAAGCCACAGACCAGCCACTCACACACATGCTGAAGAATGTTCATGCTGACATTTTCTTTTGCTGGAGACGTTTACATGTTTTAACAGACAAAAGGAATTTGTCACATTGGTGCAGACCCAATGTGGCTTAATGCCAGTTGGTGCTTTTTGGAAAAATTGTCTCAATACACATCAGCCTTAACAACCACATGAATAATTCCTGCTGATGGAAAACATTATTTTGACTGTAGGCCTATAAATGTGCAGTTACAACATTTACCAGCAGGAGCTGGAAGCAGTAGAATATCTACTCCTAAATGTAAAAAAAATAGATAAATAAAGAATAACTAATAAATAAAATACAGTACATTCATAAAAGAAAGAAAGAAAGAAAGAAAGAAAGAAAGAAAGAAAGAAAGAAACAAAGAAACAAAGAAACAAAAGAAAGAAAGTGCTATGACAAAATGTCCTTATAAATGCATGGTCGTAATCTTGTTGCACTGTGTGAAAAAGCCTCTTCTCTCTTGTGCTTTGAAGTTACGTGAGTATTACACCTGTTGTGGATACGAAACTTCACCGTTCTGACACCTTTTCACCGAAAACAAAAGAGCACTAACAATACGCATATGTTATCTAGATCAAACACAAACTAGCTATGCTGCAGGAGATTTCCCTAGACACTCGACTACAATACCCCTTAATTAAAAACAAAGCATCAATCCGGCTCTTCGCCGATTCAAAGCTTATGCTTTGTGTTTTGTCACTTGCAATTAGGTGGAACAGCTTTTGCTGGTGGCAGATGGTCTGGCAATCAGGGACCGAACTTTCAATACACATCTGCTAGCCAGAGTTTTTTTTTCCTTTTTCTTAATGACTGCTTAAACGGGGCTATTGAATGCTTGAATCTGATTGGTTTATGAACGTTCTAGAGTGTGTAATTATTTTGCGCTTATATTTTGCGCATTACAGTTCCATATCACCTCGCTAAATGATTTCAGTTATTTCAAAAGGTCCTTACAGTCTACAACAGCAAAACAACCAAAACCCACAACCACACTGACCAAGCAAAAAAAAAATAGTAAACAATAGGATAAAAACGACAAATTATTTCCATGTTTTTGCCTCAAAATAAGGTTTTAACATGTATGGACAGCAGCACATACTCTTTCACATCTCTCTCCCGCTCAAACACACACACATGTACAATACAGACACACTTGCACAGAAACCTGTTATCCGTAACTTAAAAGCTACAAGACCATGGCCATGTTATAACTGCTCTGTTCTTGGAGCAGATAAACTTACAGTCTCGCTATTAGTTGAGACGCTGCAGCCGAACACTGTTGAGAGACGCACAGACTGAGAGAGGTAATTCATACTTGATAAATCAATCACTCTCTCTCTCTCTCTCTCTCTCTCTCTCTCTCTCTCTCTCTCTTTCTCTCTCTCTCTAATAACTACAATAATAACTGCATTAATCTGCTTTCAATAGCTCAAGCCCCCATTACTAGCTCTAAAATGAAGTTTTGGAATTACCAACGGAGGCTTGGGATTAGATGCGTAAGAAATTAGTCCTAAACACAAGAGCGTTTTAGTGACAAAAACCTGACAAATGTCTACAAACACATCATCTGAACAATGTTTTGAGGTGTGGTTACCATAGTATAAGCTGAATAATTGACTCTGCTTTGCGTCGTGGCCACATTACCACCTCGGGTGTGCATTATTTTTCTAATAATTCAACGGCCCGTAGTCAATTATTCCTTACTTATTCGCTTCAACCCAGGAGTAGATAGCAAGCTTTTAAATTAAATAAAAGGCTTCTTCATGTGACTCACATCAGAGCTTCAATGTAAGCTCCATGCACCACTTTGATCTCCACATGTCCAGCAAATACGAGCACAAAAGGGCTATATTAATATGTTGTTAGGTAGCTAGGAAGCATAAAGTATGGGCAATAATCAAATAAAAATCTTGCTCTGGATGGTTGGATGGGTGGGTGGATGAATGGATGGGTGGATGGATGAATGGGTGGATGTGTGGATGGATGGATGGATGGATGGATGGATGGATTGGGTGGATGGGTGGATGGATGGAAGAATGGCTGGGTGGGTGGATGGGTGGAGGGTGGATGGATGGATGGAAGAATGGGTGGGTGGATGGATGAATGGGAGGGTGGTTGGATGGATGAATTTGGATGAATGGGTGATTCGGTGGGTGGGTGGATGGATGGATAGATGGATGGATGAATGGGTGGGTGGATGGATGGATGGAAGAATGGAAGAATGGATGGATGGATGGAAGAATGGGTGGATGGATGGATGGATGGATGGATGGATGGATGGATGGATGGATGAATGGGTGGGTGGATGGATGGATGGATGGATGGATGAATGGGTGGGTGGATGGATGGATGGATGGATGGATGGATGGATGGATGAATGGGTGGGTGGGTGGATGGATGGATGGATGAATGGGTGGGTGGGTGGATGGATGGATGGATGGATGAATGGGTGGGTGGATGGATGGATGGATGGATGGATGGATGAATGGGTGGGTGGATGGATGGATGGATGGATGGATGAATGGGTGGGTGGGTGGATGGATGGATGGATGAATGGGTGGATGGATGGATGGATGGATGGATGGATGGATGGATGGATGGATAGATGGATGGATGAATGGGTGGGAGGATGGATGGATGAATGGGTGGGTGGATGGATGAATGGGTGGGTGGATGGCAAAGTCATTTAAAATGTTTTTTACTGTGTGAAATCAGTCATGGTTTAAGAGGTTTCTTCAATGCAAAAGGTTTTTTGCATCTTGAAATCATTTGTAGGCTATATAACGACAAACTGACAGTCAGATATCCTATAAAAGTGATTAGTCTTTGTGTCTTTCACTTTAGCTGCTGACAGGTTTAAGCAGAGAGGAGAATAAGCCTAGTGAACACTGTTTGGATCAATGGCACTACCGCAGTCAGAAAGTCTGCAGGCTGACCAAACAATGGCAGTCATTAACAAGTATGAAGGAGAGAAGGATCAATATTCGTCAGGGAGCACCTTTCACAAGGCACAGAGAGACATAGGACAACCAATGCAAATCAGCTTTTTCAGATAGATGGAAGAGATACATTCAAACCCATTGAATTCTCCCACATTCTCTCACACACAAACACAGAATCATGTATATAGATACTACACATGAGTGAGCATTAGACTTGATATTCTTTGGTCTCAGAAAATGAACTCCAAATCTCAGTCGAAATTAAAGAATAATATATACAAAAACATGCTAAATATTAATGACAATATATGGGCAGGAAAGGTCATTTTAAACCCGTAACAGAAGCACAAGTATTCAGGATAAATCCAGGCAGTTTCTTGGCAGGATCAGTTTAATAAGAAAGAAAGACAGTCTATTAATGATTGATTAAGTGGCTGTCATGCTCACAGCACTCTGCAGAATTGGAAAGGTCATCGTTCACGAAGCTTGTCGCATCCAATGGCCAATGGCTTGCATGTTAATTTATTAAATATTTGGACTAATCATTTTACAATCCTTTCGGCATACAGAAAGAGTGCATTTCTTTACCCTATTTACCATGTTAAACAAGTTCAGTAGTTCATGTAATGAGCGTGATATACAGTAGGCAAAGACATAGATATCCATAATATCCACATTAAATAAAAATATAAAATTCTGTCTGGGTTTGGCGATTACCAAAGTAGAATCTAAATGTGTCAATAACATCATTCTCTTATGCAAACCAGTTTTGTTCTGGTTATCTATTTGTTTTGTTTAGGGTGTTAATCACTCACAGATGCAGTTTCAGACTTGACAGCGGTCAGAAAATAAGCGGGTTATTGTTTGTTAGATGAGTGTGAGATGCTTATTGACTGTCGTGTGAAAACTAACCAAGCATGTCTTGTCATGACCAAACCGTGTCTCCTGCTGAATTATTCATATTAGCAATGACAAAACAACCACATCCCAAAACAGATGAGACAAACTGTTGTCCTTGGAGTCTTGTTAAACTATTTGGTTTCCACTCATCTCTTCAGATGTTGCTTTTATGGTTATGTTCCATAGAGATGGCATTATGTAGCATGATGCTAAAAATGCTAAGGTCAAGGGTCCATTTCCCAGGAAACACACATATTGATAACATTCATGGGCTTGAATTCAATTTAAGTTTCTTTAGATAAGCATATGTAAGACGAGTAAACATGTTCATTTGCAGCTCTCAAAGGTGGAGCTCCATGGGCCGCAGCTCATAAAAAGGGAATCACACACAGGGGCCACATAAAAGCAGTTATTTTCATGGAAATGTGAATTCCTTTTCCGTAATGATTTTTCCCTTTCAGCTGTCATTCAAACTTTACAGTGTGCTTATTTTGTTGTTGCTTGCTGGGACTGGGCTTTTGTTTGTTCACAGCTGAAGCTAAAGATGAAAATTTAGCTCATTAAAACAGTTGGGCACTGAGGGGGAAAGGCCAGCGCATTGCCCGTCTCCCGCGGTACCGTTTATCGCTTGTTTGGTTGCTGTCATTTGCGTAAGCAACTCTCTGGTCCCTTAGTGACTGTTGTCAGGGACGACGGTCGCGCTGCTTACCTCACACTGACCCAAGGAGCAAGGTGAAACAAACAGCGCCAGGAGTGAGAAAGTTTAAGAGGAAAAAAAAGACACTTTAGCTCCTCCACCAACGAGAGTCCATTAATTGAAGCAGTTCAAGGAAAGCAACTGCTTATCGAAGCATTTAAACGCAAGTGAGTGAGTCGGTGAGTCGGAGCGGGTGCAGGAAGATAAATGTGGATTCGCTTGTGGAGTCTGACAGCTTTCGGCTCAGTACTGGACTCGGACTGTTTAGAAACTCACCAGGGCTCTCATGTCTTCAATAAAAGCAGAACACAATCTTCTTTAATTATATATTTTTCAAGAAAAATAAAAAAAGCATTAAGGTTGTCCTGCACATTCAGCAGGTTTAAGAATCCAATAAACCACATTTAGACCGTGTGTCAAATGTGCGGAAGTATTGCAAACTATTGCCTTTTGTTTAATAAAAAGGCTTTTAAGACAATAAAATATTAAATGCTTCTTTAAGATGCCACTTTTCTCAATCTTAAAACACTTTCTTCTGTCCCAGCTCAGATACTGTACACTGTACAAAATGTTATGACAACATATATTTTCTACATTGCTTTAACTCATCAAAATAAGTTAAGCAATTTTCAACTTTTTGATAAGTTATACATGATTCAACACATTTTTTTAAGTCAGTTAAATGTAATTTAAGTTGATTGTACTTACAAAATTGAGTCAGCAACTTTTTTTATAGTGTATCTGTAAGCACACATTTTGTTGTTTGATTTAGTAAAAAGGTTAATTGGTTGATTTAAAAAATATATATAAATAAATAAAAAGGAAGTAACTAACTACAGAAAATAAATAAATAGATTACCGGTTTTAACAATTTAGCATGCAAACAGTCAGCTCATTAGCAAATTACCGGTAATGAAATAATAAAAACAACGGAAAACAGTGGAAATAAGGAAAAGAGAGATAGCGCTCATAAATGTTGTTACTCAGATAGCCGAAATTGTGTGTGTGTGTGTGTGTGTTTAATCTTTGTCACTTGTGAAACACTCAATTTATCAGTTTTCTGTTCATACTGACAAACTGACACATGTGAAAAATTGTTTTGAATTACCTTTGAATATCTCACCCCACCCTCATTATATAACTGAATGTGTCTTTGTATATTTATGCATGAAAAACAAAAAGAACAAAGAAGTAAATTAGAATTAAAACAATAAACCACTTTTAGCAAATCCTTTCCCCTGCTGGGCAGGACGCCTGCTCTTCTGAAGATCTGAAGAGCTTAATGTGAATATGAAGATCAGAGGCAGAGAATGACACACCTGTTTGCCACAGACCTGCACAACAACAGTAACACCAGTCAAATACACAGGCTTTCATGAGTGAAATGCAGGTGTTTTAATACTTAATAATTTATGTTTTTCCCACAGAATCTTTCTTTTGACATCAAATTACAATTTTACCATGATGTCATGTCCACTGCTTTTCAAATGATGTATTGTGTTTAATAGCATGACATTTTAAAAAAGTTGATGTGTTTGAATTTATGATGGATTTTTTTTTTTTTAAGATTAAGTCTGACTGGCAATGAGGAAAGAAAAGTCATTAATAGATTAATTAATTCTAATTAATGGTAAAAAGTTTCCAAAACTATTTTAATATAATATAATATAATATAATATAATATAATATAATATAATATAATATAATATAATATAATATAATAATTTAAATATAATAGTTTCATATAATAAAAAGAATAACATGTTAATAATAGTTATAAAAAAATCTGGACACATGAAAATACTAATTACTGTGCTTTTTTTACAGTGTTAAATCTAAAAGTGAATGCACAAGCACATTTTATACGAACTTAAAATACAATACTGACTTCATTGTCTTTGAAGCTGGAGAATTAAAGCAAATTAGTTGTTTATTAGTACTAAAATAAATTTACGCAGGTCTAACATCTATTGACTTTATGCAATCAAACATGCAGAATGAGGTTGCTGTATAAACACTGCGAACACTTTCCTTATGATCTGTGCGCATGTTTAAGACTGCCCTCCTGCTTCCCATTATGCTAAACTAAGGAGGGATCTGACAAACCTCTCCTGCTGCTTAGTAAAAAGCAAGAAACCCACACTCTGGTAATAATCCAGACGGCTGCCAGAAAGAAAGCCCCGTGGTCCTGTCTACGTCTCAACCTGAAGATTGAGCTACATGATGACTGTGATGTGGTGGGCAGGATCATACTGACATTTTTCTCAATAATGCATAATGATGAAATATTCAGGCTTAAATGTCAAGAGCCGCAGCGGAAACCTTTAGACTTGACTATGAGTGAAAAATAAAAATCTCTTGTCCAACAAAAAACAGGGTAAAAGATAGGATGAAACCATTCTGAACAAAATATTAAACTAATTGAGGAATATAAAGCATTTCAGACCAGGCCAAAGCAATAGCCAGATCATATATTTTTTTATAATAGTAGCAATAAACATTCTTCCTGAGCAGGCTTCACTTAATCTCAATTCAAAAGCATTTTGTATCAAAGTTTTTTGTGTATTTGTGTATTTTCCTGAGGGAATTTGTCGGCAAAGTTGTCACAGCCAGATTCTGCAAGTTCAGAACAGACACATTGTGACTGGTCTTGGGCCTTGGGTCAGAGAAACTAAAGTTGCTCAAGCAGAGAAACCTCCTTCAATTACAGAACACACATACACATCATCATCATCATCTGTGCCCCATTAATCTAGTTTACAGAAGAGTATTGACTGGACTAAAAACGTAACCTGTGAAAAACCTCCTCACATGTTCAGTGACTAGGGCCCTGTTTCATAGAGAGTGTTTAGAATAAACCAGGGTATGGCCTTACTTCAATTAGGGCTTTTAAGTAGCTTTTTATAAACGTGTATAAAAAAAAAAAACATTACTTGTGCATCTTGAGACAAAACAATGGCACTGACATATTTTAATATATGTCAGAGCAAGTTGCTTTCAGTTAAGACAGCTCAAACATTAATTTTAGTCAGTGAAACCGGGAATAGATGTTCTGTCAGCATCCAGTAATTTTCAGCAAACATGTGCTGTCCAAAAGGGTTAGCATGCTAGTTAGCAACAAGTTACAAACACGTCTTTATGGAGGACTCTAAATTGATTTTTTTCTTGCCTGCTGCACAGCATTCATATCATGAACTTCAAATTGTGTAAAAGTGTGTGCTAGCATGCAGAGAAACTGCCATGAAGATTAGATTAGATTAGATTAGCCTTTATTTGTCTCAGAAATGAGAAATTTCAACATTACAGCAGAAAGTGCATAGTATGGAATAAAGCAGAATAATAAGTTACATTAACATAAATAAATGTATGCATAAAGGCATGCTTTTCCTTAAGCTTAAAACAGATAAAAACAATAAAAACTAAATTCCCATATTAACGATGCAATGTGACATTGTGCATTGCTTTTCACTCAGTCACAGCGTAGTAGTTTCTGTATAATGCTCAACAGTACTGATTATAAAGTCTCACAGCCGCCGGAAGAAAAGATCTTCTGAATCTTTCCCACACACAGCATGGATGTATCAATCTGCCACTAAAAATGTTTCTCAGTGATATAAGTATCCCATGAAGAGGGTGGGACGGGGTCTCCAACATGGATGAGAGCTTAGCTCTCACCCTCCTCTCTCCCACCACCTCAACTGGCCCCAGTGAGCAACCCAGGACAGAACTGGCCTTTTTAATCAGTTTGTTTAGCCTCTTCCTGTCTACCGTTGTGATGCAGCTACTCCAACATACCACACCAAAGAAGATGGCTGACGCCACTACAGAGTCATAAAAGGTCCTCAGGAGTGATGAATGAGAATGCTAACAGGTAACTTTGGTGTTAACTATAGTTTAGCATTTGCACATGACCTATTCAAAAAGGTTGTCATTGCCATGGACTGCTATAGAAAATCCAGCCCTGAGTGTTTCTTCCTGAAGAATGCAACAATGCTTTTCACACAGAACCGCCTTTTAACAAAAACAGTCTAAAATCAACACTTGAACAATATTTGAGATGAATCCAGTCAGATTAACCATTATATTTCTCCATATCCTGCTCACACGGGTGAGAATTGCTAACTTTGACATTACAATAATAAGTTTTCACAGATTCCCACATTATTTCAACTCTTCCAGCCCACAAACTCATTTAAATTCACTCCACGTTCTCTGTCACTCCCCAGCGATGTGCGAACCCCTGACCTAACGCAAATACTGGCCTCCTACAATGGTACAACACAGTTTCTATTGTCTGTAAGCATAACTGAGTCTCATTCGCCATACTAGCACAAATCTCAAAACCTCCATTTCTGCAAAAAACATCCTTGTAGAACGAGACCTTCCAACAGCTTATCATGAATGCATTTATATAGCATGTGACCTGACTTAAACATACATGATCAAGCAATGTTTAGGAGACACAATGCATTGTATCCTGTGTCCTGTATTTTAAATGCTTATCAGGTGAGGTGAATTATGCAGCTAAGACTGTCACATTCATCAGAAACACTGAAACTCAAGTTATAATCCCTGAATTATGAATCACCTCAGGGAGAGCAAGAGCAGTGTGAAGCAAATCCTTGAATCTTCACAGGAAGATTCAACACACTGGCTGCATCTGAAATCGCATACTCTCTTGAGTAGGTATACTTATTTTGAACAAGCACTAAAAAAGTACATTCTATGAATGTGTTTAGTATGAATAATATGGACGTCCTTTGTGCCCTCATGGGATTGTAAAATGTCCATCATATGCACACTTCAGATTCATATGCACACTACAGTATTGCTCTTGTTTTTTGCCTATAATTCGTAGCTATTTGACATTCTGGCGAATTTGTGGTGAATTTGTACGATCTTCTGGGAACCCTAAAAAGGGTTAGGTTTAGGGATGGACCTTCGTGCTTATTTTTTTTAATTTTTTTTTACGTTCATCTTTATATGAATCAAATGGTATGAATTCCTTCAAAATGTTGTTGTTTTTTATAATTGAAACTAATTTACAAAAACTAGTAATAGTTACATTTTCCTCATTAAATCAGTGTAGTAACAACAGCTCTCGACCTTTGGTTAGAAGCTTATTTCTTGTTTGCATGACATGTGGACATAATAAATCCTTATGTTGAGCAAAATAAGCAAGCTGACATTCTGTAGAATTTATATCTTTAATTTCGAATATTATATACAAATTTCATTTACGTCTTTTAGTTTGTCAAGAGATTTAAAGAGTCGTTTTTGAAAAGTGCACGTGTAGGTGCTATAGTACGTAAGAACAAGACTATGTTTGAATCTGGAAATGAAGCAAAATAACTGATAAAAATTTAAATAAGTCCTCAGATGCCATTTCTGTCATTTTAGAAAAAAAAAATTCTGGCATTAATTAGATCTTAAACGGATTAATTAAAGAAGTTATTTCTCCGTCACCTGCATTGATGTCATTAACCAATATGGTTGAACAACAAATTTGAAAGAATACGGTTTCGAGAAACAGTCGTGACTAGTTGATTTCTTCAACGATGCAGATACTTTGGTAGTTAAGCAGCGAGTCACATGTTATATGTTATATAAGTTATATGGGAAACACACTCCAGTTTGGAAAGAATATATAGATTCTTTTAATAGCACCCCATTTCCATTTACATCCTGTTCAATTATATCTCAACAGCAAAACTGTGATAACACAAAACCTTCAACTGATATGCTTTTCTTTTGTAAGCTATGAACTCTGAAAGAGGTCATTCATTCATTCACTTGTTGGTGTATTGATTCCTGCATTCTCAAAAGATAAGCTATTTAGCTGATAAGAGTTGCAGAGGGATCAAGAGAGACAAAGATAAATAAATAAAAAGAGCTAGATATGATGAGTTTGATTTGGCCAACCAGAAGGTTTCATATATTGCTTTTCAATGCTTTACAAAAATATATATTATCTTTGTAATTGATCTGAATCTTTAAAATGTTAATGATTTTAGACATAGTCTTATTGAACATGTCTTTTTGAACAACACCGTTTTAGCTGGTCACAAAATGAACAAGCGGCAAAAATAAGATAAATTAACTTGGGGAACATGAAACAAAAATTGCCTATACGCTTTTCTGGCATGGTTATTGTACATGATTTCATTATCTTGAAAAATACTTTTAATAATTTGCTTTACTTCTGAAAACACAAAACGTCTCAGGTTACGACTGTAACCTTTGTTCCCTGAGAACAGGGAACGAGACAATACGTCATCGACGTTATGGGGAACGCCTCAGGCGTGACAGGTGTCTGAAATCACTATCAAATCACGTCAATCACATTGACCGGCGACAGCCCGTGAATCATTAACGTGAATGATTAACGTGCGACCTGGAAGTATATAAGGGCGCCTTGCAAACATGACAAATCACCTTATCGTCTGAAGGGACTGTACGGTAGGCAAGCCCCGAGGCATGGCAGGGAGACGTATTGTCTCGTTCCCTGTTCTCAGGGAACAAAGGTTACAGTCGTAACCTGAGACGTTCCCTTTCGAAGGGAACTCAACAATACGTCATCGACGTTATGGGGAACGAAATACCCACGCCGCCATGCTGAGGGGAGTGCATGCCCAAGGGCAGTGACAACTGTCCGAACCAGCAAATTCAAATGAAATGCTAGAACCACTCACCCTCAGGTCACACTGGGCTGTCAGTGACGGCATCCCCTACGGTCATAGCCTAAGCAAAAAGCCTCACAGGAAAACTTCCATTAACATAGTTAAATGAAAGGCCTACCTGGGCCTGCTCAAAGGCCTAGGACCACCACTTCAATTAGAAGGGGGTCCCTTCTAGGGAATGTGGCTAGGGAACCCGAAGGAACCCCAGCCAGTCACTATTCAGGGGAAAGTACTCACCCCGAAGTGCCACCAGGACGGCCTGATCTGGCGTCAGAACGTAGACACTAGTCTGGCCAAATCCTGTCTGTCTGAAGACAGAGCCTCTGGAAAAAAGCCTTAAGTAAGGCATCCAACCCGAGGGACTGCGAAGCTGGCAGTGAACCACTCGGCCCGGATCTCAGAGACGGGGTATCCCGGAGAGTATGACTCAGCATAGTGCTTTATGACCCTTGCTAGTGAGGGGAGTTTCTCTACTCGATCCACGGATCAACCCAGTGTCTGTGTTTCAAAACACTGAGGAGGCCTGTGAAGGCCTAAGGGCTGATCTAACTGGGAGGCCTCTCGAGAGGCCTACGACCGTCTGACCAGACTCAGGAAGCCGCATGCTCCTAGAGACCCTCAGTGAGGGGAGCACAAGGTCTGCCTGGTAGGCAAACCAGGCTGTAGGCAGGAAAAGTTCCGGGAGGGAACCAATAGCAGAGAATAAACACTTTAGCGAGCCAGGGCGCAAGCTCGCCTTCAGCAGCTGCCTATTAAGGCTAGCTGAAACTGATAGCAAGAGGCCACTAGCTTCATAAACCCAGCACCATAGGAAAAATGTTACAGGGAGGCCCGTAGAGGCCTACTACCTGATAACCACAGTATGTGGGGTGCTCCACCTTCAGGGAGGCCCGTGAGGCCTACTACCTGATAACCACAGTATGTGGGGTGCTCCACCTTCAGGGAGGCCCGTGAGGCCTACTACCTGATAACCGCAGTATGTGGGAACTCACCTTCAGGGAGGCCTGGTGAGGCCTGCTACCTTACAACCACAGTAAGTGGGGAGCTCACCTTCAGGGAGGCCTGGTGAGGCCTGCTACCTTACAACCACAGTATGTGGGGTGCTCCACCTTCAGGGAGGCCCAGAGTGGCCTACTACCTGATAACCACAGTATGTGGGAACTCACCTTCAGGGAGGCCCGGTGAGGCCTGCTACCCTACAACCACAGTATGTGGGAACTCACCTTCAGGGAGGCCTGGTGAGGCCTGCTACCTTACGACCACAGTATGTGGGGAGCTCACCTTCAGGGAGGCCTGGTGAGGCCTGCTACCTTACAACCACAGTATGTGGGGAGCTCACCTCCAGGGAGGCCTGGTGAGGCCTGCTACCTTACAACCACAGTATGTGGGGAGCTCACCTCCAGGGAGGCCTGGTGAGGCCTGCTACCTGATAATCACAGCTGTTCGGTTGTCAGTCCTTGGGCTCGTCTCCAGGGAGGCCTGGTGAGGCCTACTACCTGACAGCCAAAGTAGATGGGTGACAGTTCCAAGGCGGCCTGCTAAGGCCAGCCGGCTGGGGACTCGCCTATCAGGGAGGCCTGGTTGGGCCTACTAGCTGATAGCAAGTCAATTCTGCTACAAAGGAACACTGTTGGGAACCACACTGCACCAATGAAACTATTGGGCCCACCCACAGGAGGCCTAGTACGGCTAGCTACCTGTAGCGGCTATAAAGTATGTCCCACAATGTTGGGACTCACCTCCGAGGAGGCCTGTTTAAGGCCTACTACCCACCAGTGAGTCAACTGCCCGAACCACCAAGGCCAACCATTTCTCTCGAGAAGTGGCCTACAGCACCCTATTGGGGGCTGCCCATACAAGGAGGCCTGCTGAGGCCTACTACCTGATGGCACAGCCTTCGTTGGCAGATAAGCTGTTTACACAGCGCCTACAGCATCCTGGTGCCTAATCACATTGCCCACGGCAGTGTACTCAGCAAGAGAGCTAGCACCCTTAAAACAAGGGGAGTACAACATACAACATAGTTATCGTTCTGGCCACCTAACAGGGAACTTCAGGGCCCTAATAATCCAAAAAAGTTCTCTTACCTTTTTACCTTGACATGGCCCCATAACTCTATACAGGGAACGAGGTCTGTAAAGAGAACATAATATTTTTTAATCACAAAAAATACTCTTTGAAAGACCAGCAGCTCACCTGCGGCGTGCAAAGTGAAGATTCACCAGACAGTTCTTCATGAACATGGGGTCTACCACCTTTACATACCTGAAAGGGGCACTCTCACTAACCAAGCCGAGGCGGGCCACCAGAACATTGTTCTAACCACGAGCCCAGCCTCAGGCCTGATGTAGGAAGCGCCTGGGGAGTCATTCTTTTGAAGAGCTGGGTACAGCTGAGCGCGCCTTCGCCTCTCTGAACTTTCCAACCACCGTCAACACGGAGGTGCCGAAAAACTCAGAGGGCGAAACCAGCGAATCGAGGAGAAAGCCCTTGTCTTTCTTCCCGATGTCGGCCAGGTTTAAACACAAATGTCTCTCCGTGGCCAGTATCGACGCCATCGACCGGCAGATTGCGGCAGCAGTCTGATTGGTGGCCCGGAGAGCTATATATATTTTTTTTTTCATTTGCGGCGCAGCTCAGTAACCCCCTCAGGGGCCCCACCTCCTGGTCGAGATCCCCCAGCAGATCGGCCTGTGTACCTGCAACACCGTCATGATGTGCAGGCTAGCACCGGCCTGACCCGCTGACGTGTATGCTCTGCCATAAACTGGCAGAGTTTGAGCTCTCAGTGTCGATTGTTTTGCCATCGACGCATACCCACGCTCTCCTATCCTCTCAACATCAGTGAGACTAGCCCGCTGATGTTGGTGGATACAGGCAGAGTATGGGTTCTTCCATGTCCTCTTGATCTCAGTATGAGATCAGGAAGAAATAAAAGGCTCACCTGAGCTGGTGGTTCTATGACCGGGGAAAAACCCGCTCTCATCGCGAGCGATTTCTCCCCCAACGAGCAGCCACGGCAGCTGCAGCCTGCCCGTGGCGCGTATCATAAAACCAACCAGCTCAGCATACACGGGGCAGGGTGGCTGAGAAGATACAAGAAATATCCTATTATTACCACCCTCATCAGCCATCTCCTGTTTGTCCGGGAGAGCGCTCGCTGCCGGACTAAGTTTTCCCTTTTTTTTTTTTTTTGAAAAACTTTATCCAAATGCAGCTTACCCTCGTCAGCCGCCGCATCGTCTGAGAGGATTACACCCCTCTCAGGGCGATCGGAGCGCTTAATCTGCGAGAGCGGAGCGATCACAATTGTACAGGCAGTTCCCTCGAGAACTGCCTGTGCGCGCTTCCTTCCCAGACAGAAAAATGCACAGTTCGTGTGTGTCACCGGGCCTCAGCACGGGTCTGCACACTCCTGAAAGCATTTCATAATAACCTGATTTTCAAAGCAGTAACAGACAAAACAGTCCCTGAAGACGATGAGATGATTTGTCATGTTTGCAAGGCGCCCTTATATACTTCCAGGTCGCACGTTAATCATTCACGTTAATGATTCACGGGCTGTCGCCGGTCAATGTGATTGACGTGATTTGATAGTGATTTCAGACACCTGTCACGCCTGAGGCGTTCCCCATAACGTCGATGACGTATTGTTGAGTTCCCTTCGAAAGGGAACTAAATATAAAAGTAAAACTGTGTGTGTGTGCGCGTGTGTGTGTGACTGAAATCACTCCTCCCCTAAACAATTAATTCATGATGGATAAAATCAAGTCCTATTATTATTTTTCTTATTATTATTTCACTCCTAAGAGTCAGATTATAAATGAATTAGTGAACATCACTTTTATGAATTACAAAAAGAAAACCAAATAAAAGGGATAGGGAAAGAAAATCCTCAGGATGTTTTTTTAAAATCTTGTGTCTAGCCTAATGCAGCTGTCAGTAATTAGCAGTGATTTCACAGACGCTCTCATTGGTGTTTGAAGAGGGGTGTGTGTTGATTGGTCATATCCTTCATTAGCCACCTGACACATCCACACATATTCTTAGCATCGGACACGAGAAGATAACTGACATACAATCATTTAAAAAACACAAACTCTTATGTCTGCTAAGAGATTTGAAAAATATCTTTTGAAATTTTTACCTCTGGCCCATTACAAAAAAAAAAATAGCTTTATTTTTTAACTAAAATAGGCCTATATTATTTAGCTCATTAAATTAAATGATTTGGCATGAAGGATCAGGCTCATTATCACACTGGAAACTTCAATAAGAGAGAATATCTTTTCAACTCTGCGTAGGAGGCAATCAGACCTTGTTTTATTGCTGCAATGTGATGCAGTGAACAACTGCAACTTTTTTCTTAAATATTGACTGTTTCTCAGTCAATATGAATACAGGGTATTTTTCTCCGAGGACATCGTCTCCATGAAGAATCATATTATGTTTTTTGTTTCTAGAATAAGGAAGTTGGTCAGCCACATCCAAATTTAAACCAGTCTCTTGAGTTGTCTTCGACACTGATGGTCTTTGTAAGAGCAATAAATAATTAGTATGAGGCCTTATGTTCCATTCTTCATCAGTCTGTGTCGTATTAGATCTTAAAATAATATATTAAACAGAATCTACGGTAACCAAATCAACCACAAGTACCGTAATTATGCACCACACAAGTACACATTTGCCACTGCAAATCAGGCCTAAAAGAGTTCAAAATTTTTGTGATGTACAAAATTCTGTGGCAATTTAAACTGTAGTCAAGTCATCTTTATTGTATTTATGAGATGAAAACACATTAAATGCACCACAGTGTCTTAATTCATCTATTCTGGACTTTTTTGAGCTCTGACTTTTATTTTGGGGGGTATCAATGAAAAAAATCTAAGCAAATTGGTACTGAACATTTTTTAGCTTTCATTTTGAAGGTTTACTTTACAATTAGTAATTTTTAGTGCTGAAAAATGTCTTTGGTCTTGAAGTGAAAAAGAGGGAAAGATATTCCACTTTTTTAAATCATGAACCTGACTGTAAGAGGATTATTCCCAGAAGACTTGAAGGCTTCTTGTTCCTCATTTCCTGTAAGCAAACCTGAACAGCTTTTAGCCATGCAATATGTTGATAATTGATAGTTATTATAAAATATTTAGCAAACAAAGAAGCCTCAAATGAAGAAAATGGTATAGGAGACTATTTGCAACTGCACACAGCCTGCCAACTGCCGCAATTAAGATGTGAATTTTCGCGGACGAAATCCAATCATTTCAATATGAATCCACACGTAATTTCCCATGAAAGATTTCCCCATGCAAAGTCACGTGGATTCGCCGCACAGACCAAAAGAAATCTGCTTGGTTTGAAAGTTACTTCTAAGTTAGCTTCATACATTATTATAAGAGAGTGGAGAGTTTTGCCTGCAAAATTTTGTTAATGTAATCACACCTTTACACTTTAAATACATGCATTGTTTGGCATACTACAACTCTTTTAGGTTCTCTTGACGAAACATAGCACCTTCACAACCTCTGCAATCCTCTCCCAATGGCTTTCCAGCCAGCCAGAACCTCCAGTGACCTCAGTGTTGACTTCTGAGTGCTATTCGTGTTCCCAGCTGTAGACATAGTGTGAAGGACGGTCATACATTCCCCAGAGATTGTGATGATGTTAAAGTTTTAAGACCTTTGTGCACATCTAACCAACCCTTCTTGGCCTCAAAAGAAGGACAGTATGTCTGGAAAAAATGCTGCTGTCATATACTACGACTAAAAAAATTAAACATCAGCATACACACAGTCCTGTATATGTAGATACAGTCTATATATATACTGTATACTAAAGCTTCTGTTTACATTTTTTCAGCTATTGAAGTCATCGAGGCTGAAATATAGTGACAAATTTGTTTGATTGCAGCGGCGAGTTTTTGTTTTTTTTCAAAACACCTGCGCTGTAAATATAAGCCTGTTGAAGCCTCAGTTTAGTCTTTTCCCCATTAGCACTCACAAAATACTTTGAGATGTCTGCGATCTGCGTAAACACGGCGACATATGTGGTCAGAATTGCAAATCGCTTCAGCGAAGGATCCCAAAGCGTCCACAGACTGTGCGTGCGGAGGAGGAAGAGGTGAGAGAGTCCAGACCTGAGTTTGGCTCTTATCTCTCGGCTTGTATAAACGGGCCCGACTGGAACATCATGCCCATTTCTCTGTTTAGCACCGTAACTAAAACAAACCTGGCAGTAGCTGTATGTGCCATGAAAACGATCCCAGGCCCGGGCTATTTTTTTATCACTCTGTTTTACACTTAGCACTAATGTACTTGAAATGTGTGGTGGTACAGTTACAGACTTACTGTCAGAAACGGGACTTTTGTTCGAAAAGAGGGAAAAGACAATGTGTGTGGGTGAAATCCTGTCTCTTTTCCATTTACTATTTGAGGAACTCCGGAACCTCTAGATTGAAGCTCGCTCCTAAAATCTAATGAGCTGTCTATGGCCTTCATGGGAACCCTTCTCAATGTTGGTGTTCACATTGACAGCAATTAAATAACTGGATGTCAGTGAGTCTTTGCTAGTAGCCTGAATCAGGTAGCGGATCACTGTTCATTTAGCCTACATAAAGTTGAGCCATTGGTGTCATGTGAGATTCTGGCAGAATCTTATCCTCCTTTTTCAATGTCTGATCAAAAGCATAGGATGTAATTGTGATGTTTTGTTCTAGCTAATCAAGAGCTTTTCTTGTTAGCTCTATGCTAAGATAGAAGCCAAAGCTGTTTGCTTGCTGAAGGCTTTCTGTAAACAACATAAAGGAAAAATATTTCATTTGAACATTTTTAGCTTCCGTTATATTGTGATATGTAGTTTAAAAGACATAATTTTTCATTTGTCTAAGTTAAGTATTTCATTTTTTTATTTCATTTACTTAATTATTTTCAAATTAGGATAAGGTATGCAGAATAAAGCAATGTTTTACAGTTTCCTGCAATACTTACTCAACAGTACCACAAAACCACTATTTGAATCCAAATAAAGTTCGATTGCATCAATTATTCTTGCAGGCATCGAATAGACAACCCATAAAAAATGTGGGTGCTTCTCAATTGAAAATCTGCATATGTGGGCTGCCATGTAATCCAGTGCCACTGAATGCCATCTACATTTAAAGGATCCTTGGAAGGCAGCCTTCATTTTGCGTTCTTCATTCAGCGTGTTTTAAAGGATTCCTCAAGTGTGCCCTTCGTGTCCTCCCAATCACCAATCATATTTGTACACATTACAATTCATGAAAATCCATTAGTGGAAAATGAATCAGCACTGAGCTTGTCCAATTTTCTCATGTAATGCAGGGGAAAAAAGATTTTGGAGGTCAAGGCATTATGTTTTAATTGGAACTTCTCATGAGGTCTAAACATTTCAGGTTTCACAATAGGTTTGTCACGTGTGTTTGCCGCATTGACCAACAGAAAGCTGCTTGGTTTGAAATATATAATAGCCTGTGGACTTGACCATCTCATTCTATTGTTCAATGCTTAGAATGACTCACTATAGAAGCCTCAGAAGGACTGGTTTAGGACGGACGCAGTCTCAATAGGATGCAGCTGTTGTGGCAAAAATTCTCAAACAAACATCACTGCGTAAGAGACACTCAGAGTCAAATTATATAAAATAGAAGTATTTATTCTTGCAAGAATAGGAGCAGTCTAAAACACAGTTGTTACCCTGTGCAGAAGAGTGACACACCCCCCAGACAGACTGAACTAGCTTTTATCTTAGTTTCAAGGCCTTCTTCCCCCCAGAGCCTTCCTCCCAGTAGTTTTCCATAGACGTCACTAGTTGGCCCACTAAGCTCCCCTGCACCAAATGGCCTTCTGACATCTAGGTCAGAGGTCCTTGTTCGTCTGTTCTCTGGAGTGTCTCCCTCTTCTGCCTCCCCAGGTACATAAACAGAATCCTTTCTCACTACAAGTGAGAGACACACATGTGACATTCTTTGAATCATCTATATTTAACTAAAGATCAATGAATATCATTAAAATTGCCACTACACAGCCTTCCAATTGAGAAGCACCCGTTGTCTCAGCCAATGCATTGAGGAGAAAGTAGAATTTTGCAGCAGCAAAATTGCCCACTAAAACCTCAATCACTATTCCTTAATTAGTCAACTAGTAGTCCACTTGAAGGAGTGAATGAAAACGAGTGCATTTGCATTGTTTGTGCTTGCAAGTTCCTTTTTATTTTATTGAGCAAAAAGGAACTTACATCTGTATGACTCAGCTGTGGTTGCCAGGGTATGGGGGCGATTTCAGACAGAAGGATTTTATACAGCTTCAGAAATGGGCAACTCCCATTGAAAATAAATGATTTGAGGTCGCTTTGTCTGTGTAAATCACTGTCAGTCAACGTGCTTGAAGGCAGCCTCCTAACTGAAATGGAAGCGACTGATTTCAATTGCTCTACATAGGCAGCAACATTGTACAGCATGCACACCATACTAAAAGTCCTCCTTCACAAGATTTACTTTCTTTAGATTAGTAGCAAGCTAACATCAATAATGATTCCAACAGGTAGACATTATTAGTATGTTGCAGGGCTAACTATTTGATATGTTATAGCAAACAAATGTTAGTTTAAAAGGTTCTGTTTTTAATTAAACTGAACATATTTTGCAGTGTTCAATGAAATCATTAAATACATATGATCACTGAGCTTATCACAATGCATTCTGGCATTGCCATGTCCATGAAGGATGCAATGCGGCCTCAGTTTTCGGCCAAAATGTGGCATCTTATCTTAGCCTTTGAGTCTGGAGTGCTCCTATGACATCCTAAAATCCTCTTTTCGTTGCGCTATTGTGCTCTGCAAGAGAGAGTGATTGGAAAAGAGTGAAAGTGTGTATTATTCTCACTTGAGAGCAATATTCTTTTGTAGTAAGGATGTCAAGGACTGACTCTCACAGCAATTTTGGATGGGTGCTCTGTGATCATGTTTTCATGAACACAGCAATTACTTACCCATCTTTTCCCCATGGACCCTTTGCTCCACATACACTTGTTCTCTTTGATTTGCTGTCTACTCTTCTTCTTTTATATACTCTATTCAGCCAGTTCAGGGTGCCTCAAATTCAGCATGTTTCTTTAAATTGTTCTGGACGAGTTTTGTATGTCACCCTCATTACTTTTTCTTCATGATCAGACAATTTAATAAACTTCGCATTTGCTTGCTACTGGGGTTTTTTAAACAACGTTTCTGACAGCTGATGGCAGTCTGAAAGTTATTGCTGCTAGTGAAAATGCACAAATTTGCTAAATTGTTGCATGTTCAATGTTCAATGTTCAGACAGAGAAGAAAGTGCCCAAGGGCCTAAGTGCCCATAGCGTTTAAATTGAAATATTATCTCTTGCAATGTTCCATTCTCCATTACTGAAGCAGATTAATAAATCATTTTTGAACTTTTTTCTTGCACTTTGGTTAAGAACCTTCTTAGTTTGAAAGCCATCAGGCAGGTTTACTGTATATATAATTAAAACATTTAATGCTTGCTGTCCAGGCACTCGCTTGTTCTCCAGAGATTAGTTCAGGAACAACAGGAGCACATCGAAACTGAAATTAAAAAGTTGTTGTTTGTAAAACAGATTCAAAATTTTCCTAAGTGCTTCCTTGTGGAACTCTAAATTAAAACACCCTGCAAAGTGTGCTTCATTTGGTTCCAACTAAATTAACTTTCTGTAAACAAACTAATGGAGGGGTGGAACGGATGTTGTCAAAGATGTTCACGGAGGCTCCAGCCAAACCTAAATGTTTGATAAACAAAGGATTCCCTGCCTCCTGTTTTTAACAGAATCACTTTGAGCTCTGGCTGCGAGCCTGTATTACAGAATAAAACTTGTAATACCACTTAAATATGCTTTTAATCAAACCCTTTTCATTTTTAACTCTTTAAATTAAAGAGTTTAATTTAACTCTAAATAAATCTTTAAAGTGCTGCGTCTGTTTGTATGTTGTTGGAGAGCTGTTCTGTATTTGCCAAGCGCTCCTCAGACTACTGTGTCATGCCTCGAATATCTGTCAGTGGACTTCAAGAAAATTCAGAAAATCACGCCTGTACACACTAGCTTAATTTTAAACAAAGTCGATCTTCACATTCTAATGGGGGGGGGGGGGGGGGGGGGGGTATCTTCAAAAACACTGTTGGTGCAAATAAAAAATGTAGAGAAATGCCACTCTCCACAAAGCATAAAAATAAGGGCAACAGGAGAACCATATTGCAGCAGCTTAGTATTCTGTGTTTTAATCAGTGAACTTCAATCCAGCATTCAGAGGAAAACATCCAGCTGGCTGCTTTAATTATGCTTCACCTCTCTGTCACGGACCACAGACTGGCAGCCGGCCATTGTGTTCCCCAGACTTTTGTTGTGTGGGTGCAGTAGCCGTTGATGACTAAGGGCTCCGTGGCGACAGGCTGCCCGGTGACAGTTTCCGTGGTGTTATCACTGTGAGCAGACCACTCTATGACAAGCTTATTCTCAAAGCCAGGTGGGCCACAATTTCAGAGCAGTATGACAACAGGCATTGTGTGTATGTCAAAGAGATGAGAGAACACGACAGCTCCATTAATGCCAGTGTAAATAGGACTCGACCGAGAGGTTATGTCTCCGAAATTGAGGCCCCATATCACCCACTGTGGCCAGTAAGCTGTCCACAAGCCTGAATGGTCTTTTTATAGCCATCCAGGAGACTGTAATCGGCATCTCATAATGGGGTTCAATAATAATGCAGGAGAATTTTAACCTTGATCAAGCCATTCATGACACTTTCCTTCATTTCATACCTTCATCCATGCGGATTCATTGTCTAGACTAGTCTTCGTATTCTGCTCTGACTGCTTTAAAACCTTGGCCAATCATCGGTTATCCAGGACAGTAATCTGAATGTAATGAATTGGCATATTATTTGAATAGCTGTGGATGAAATGAAAGCATCCCTCATTCCTCTGACTGACATTTCATCCTTTATCCACCTCTCCTTCGTCTCACCACTTGAGTCAACATAATGGATGCCTTTTTAAAGTTTCCATTATCTGGACCCCAAAGTGATGCATCAAATTCATAGTGAAGGACCAGGCAGAAAATGCCAACTACTCACAAACAGCATGAGCGACATCGGCATAACAATCTCTGAAAGTGCAGGTTAAATGAAGCATCCCTGTTCAAAGATTTATCACTGTTGTTTGGAACAAAGATTGTGTCTGAAATTTAGAGGCCAAACCAACTACTTGTGCCTGCAGCCTGTAAAACCTTTGATTTCACTAAAGAGTTGCACCACTTTTTATGAGTGATTTTCCATAAAGAAAATATTATTTAGTAACCACCTCAATCCAGGTTTAACCAGATGCAAAAGTGCTCTCAAATAAATATACAGTTTTTGTATTTATATTAAGTCATTTGCATTCTCAGTGCAAACACTTATCCGTCTCTAAGTAAATCTGGCATGCGCATTATTCACAAAAGTGAATTAATTTTGTCTTAATTTTGGGAGGTCAGTTCAAAGAAAGACAAGTTGCAATGGAGGAGAGGAAAGGTCCACAAGCCCAGATTTAAACTCTCGTTGCCTAATGCAATCTTATGCGGTATATGTCAGAGAGCTTCCCACAAGGCCATGGCTCAGACAGATGAACACATTTCAGATGAGCAATTACTGTTTATTCAGCATGGATGCATTAAATCGATCAAAAGTGACAGTAGACATTTAATGTTATATTTCTATTTCAAATAAATGCTGTTCTATTAAACCTTCATGAAAGAGTTCTGAAAAAAATATATTTTTCCACAAAAATATTAAGCAACACAACTGTTTTTAACATTGATAATAATAATAAATGTTTCTTGAGCAGCAAATCAGCATATACGAATGATTTCTGAAGGATCATGTGACACTGAAGACTGGAGTAATGATGCTGAAAATTCAGCTTTGACGTAATAGGAATATATTGCATTTAAATATATTTAAATGGAAAACTGAGCTACAGGTGGGCTACATATTTTGTGGGTGCATTTGCACCATTACCTGATGTACATAATTTCCAAAACATTGCAGATAGAACATTACAAAAATCAGTGGGCGCAGTTTGCCAACCCGCACTGAATATTTTCTTTCTCATTTTTGTGGATTGGCTTCAGTTTCTGGTTTCTGTCTATACTGTATTTATAGCAAGCTGTATGTAATCACTGCGGTTAGTTGGTGAGCCAAGCAGGCAAAAAAATAAATAGTGAATTCATGTACATAGGACGAATTTATGGCAAGAAGAACACTGATATTGATTTTAGATCTACTATTATAAGTAAATATTTTACACAGATGCCAGACACCGGTGCTTTATCATAGGATGCTTTAGGCAAACACAATCAGAGCGTCTCTCTTTCTTTCTTTCTCTCTCACTCCACAAATCTTCCTGATCGTTGCACGTCTTATCAGGCAGTCTCTTTGTATTGCAGCCAGATATATAAATTCCTTCTGTGAGCCCAAGTTAGAGTTTCTGTTTATTCTACTGCTGTGGGACACCTGAAACTCCAGCCAAAGGTTATCACTCTTTTCTAGAAGTTTGGAGGATTTGGGGAAAGCAAACAGAACCAAAACAAATGTTTCTATATAATGACAAATGTCTTTGAGAGCTTGAGCAATGGGCTTCAAAACATCCTGTTCTCCTTCACTCCGTAAAATAACAGCCGTCTAATCGCTTTCCACTTTGGCGTGAGGTGAAATGGTTGTAGAAGTTTGTGTTGTAGCAACAACAAAAACGATTAAAGGGTTAGTTCACCCAAAAATGAAAATTAAGTCATTAATTACTCACCCCCATGCTGTACCAACCCCGTAAGACCTTCGTTCGTCTTCGGAACACAAATGAAGATATTTTTGATTAAATGTGACAGCTGGATCACTCCTCCATAGGCTCCCTATAGGGAATGAATCCTGACGGCCCAGAAAGTCAATGAAGAAAATGTTTAAATATTCCATGTCGCAACAGTGGCTCAACTATAAGTTTATCAAGCGACGAGAATACTTTTTGTGCGGAAATAAAACAAAAATAACGACTTTATTCGACTATTCCTTTTCTTCCTTGTAGGCCTGAAATGAGACTTCAAGAGATTTCCACGACGCACACGCGCGAGAACTTAACTGAAGTAGTTGAAGGAGATCGTAATTCTCGCGCATGCGTCGTGGAAATCTCTTGAAGTCTCATTTCAGGCCTACAAGGAAGAAAAGGAATAGTCGAATAAAGTCGTTATTTTTGTTTTATTTCCGCACAAAAAGTATTCTCGTCGCTTGATAAACTTATAGTTGAGCCACTGTTGTGACATGGAATATTTAAACATTTTCTTCATTGACTTTCTGGGCCGTCAGGATTCATTCCCTATAGGGAGCCTATGGAGGAGTGATCCAGCTGTCACATTTAATCAAAAATATCTTCATTTGTGTTCCGAAGACGAACGAAGGTCTTACGGGGTTGGTACAGCATGGGGGTGAGTAATTAATGACTTAATTTTCATTTTTGGGTGAACTAACCCTTTAAGACGATTAAGAGCGGATTAATGATTACTGAGATACTTTTATTGCTTTGAAATTTTCTATTGCTCCCTTCATCGAGCCTAAAATATCCCTCATTCAGAGCAAAGAGATTTACGGCGCCGAGTTTGACTGATGTGCCACCCTGTCATGTTTACTCCGATCTTTAACAGCCGGCTCGTTCTGAGAAGCTGTTCACTTCTCTCAGAAGCACTTGACCTCTCTCGCAGTCTCTGTGTTCGCGGTACAGTCGCCATGAAATCTCTGGCACAAGCGTGTCGGCTCTCCGAAGATGGTAGAAATCCAAATGCCATCTGCCATCTCTGAGGACATCCTCGAAGAGGATTTGGAACAACAGAGCGTTATGAAAAGCCTTGTCGAAAGCATGAATATTTCAGTAAGGACGGCCACTTCTTCTCTGACAGAAGGTCAGGCCTCTGGTTTTGCTTATTAACCTTTAAATACATGAATGTTTTGCCAATCATTCTTACATGTTCGGGTCTTTAGCGACCAGGAATTATACCTAACATGGATGGATCTCTACCTGTCTAGATAATATAAAACTTTCCTGATGTTAGAGTAACAATTACAGAATAATAAAATAAAGCATATTTTGTTACCTTTTGGAGCTTGGAAGGGTTCGGTTTGAGCAGGTTTTTTATACCATCATCACTGTTCACAGTTTTGAGAATATGTTTGAGATCGGGAATATGAGTCCATTTGCAATCTCAAACATTGGCCAATTCTCAAAACTATCAATTTCAACATCTTTAACATCAATATTTTGATCGCTGACAGCTTCTTCGCCAGATCCACCATCATGACAGTGACACTAATATTTGATAGAGTTCAGTACTTGCTCTGCATTAAATCACTGAGCCATTTTAAGTTTTGCTGATGATGCTTCTTATTCTTTTGTTTGGTAGGGTGACCAGAAGTCCCGAAAAATTCGGGACAGTCCCGAAATCTAAGATGTTGTCCCGAATCCCGAAATCGGCCTTAATTGTCCCGAAAATTATTCTAAAGCAAAATCTTAATATAAAACATTAAAAACTGTCCGTGGAAGTTGAGTCGTCCTACAGCCAGCCCCCTCAAGTTGCAGCAGCCACGAGGACAGTGAATGTGCAGGCAGCCAGTCTAAACTTTTGTTTTTTACGCGCGTCAATTTCGCTCTTGACGCGCGAATGGATTCAAAGTGTTCACGCGTATAAACTAGACGCGGTAGGCGCCAATTTGACGCGCTATTCGCGTTTGGTGTGAACGCAGCATTAAAGGACTGATCGAATGGTCGCGTCACTGTGTGCAAAAAAAAAACTTCGCCCAGGCCTTAACGTCTGATGTCGGGTTACACTTGAAGCAAATCATCTACACAATTATTTAGTTTTCCTATTTAATGACCGACAATTTAGTTGTAATAATAATTTTGGCATAAGGCTTATTAGCGTTAGGCTATAGCCTGAAAGGTCTGATTTAGCCTGTGCACTGTTACAACAGTAACACTTTTATTTTTTCACAATGACATTTGAGTTCATGATTTTAATGTTATTTATTTAATTTTTTTGTGGCAGACTAAAGACTAATGACAGACTGTTGATCTTTGAATAAAAATATATGTTTGGTTCAGGTTTGAACCAAAACATATTTTGAACCAAAACCTGACATATTGAACCAAACTCCAACCAAAAAAACAAATAAATATGCATACACTGTTACGCACCTCGGGTCGTTAGCGACCTTACACAATTTTTACAAAGAAATGAGAAAACAGTCATTGTTTTATAATTCAATGTTTTCTTGTTATATTATTTATAATGAATTGATTGAGGAATACTAAGAAGGTTGATGTCTAACTTTAAAAAATTAATGAGGGGAAGGGTAACGAATGATGTCCCGGGTCACTAAAGACCTGAGATATGCATTTAAGGGTTAATATAATGACTGAATATTCAAGAACAACTAAAGCTTTTCAACAGCTAGGGGCAACATTAGCCGGTTGTCACCATGGAGATTTTTCGGACAAGAACGAGAGTTAAAATAATGTCTGTGCACAAATCATCTAAATTGTGTCAACAGGCATCATAACTGAATTTCTTGCAAAACATAAAACCTTAGCAAAGAAGAACCTCTAATTTGTTCTCAAAATTAATGACCAAATCAGCGACTCGTCTGTGTGAATGCAACAAAACTGAATTTTAAGAAAAGGTAATCACAACCTTCTGTTTAATGTTTTCTTCAACATAAGCTCACTGGAAAAAAACATGCCTCTACCTACATTTTTACAAAACTCCAACACGTACATACAATTCACTGCCGTTTCTAGATGAGATGAACACTAGAGGCAGTAAAACACCAACAACTTTTACACACAAATTATGATTATCGACTAAAAAAAGACTTTAGAGATTTTTGCATGGCTCCTTGAACAATACTGTTATGACTGCAAAACACCACAGTGCATGATCTGAAACCAGCTCCATATGTATGGCTTTTCTAACATGCTGAAATTTATCAGTAATTCACCTGGAACAGCATTGCACTTGCGATGTTGGGTACGAGTCCCATAAAAACACAAGCTCAAAGACTTCTGGAAGCAAGTAATATGTCAGGGTTTTTCAGCAACTGTTTTTTGGCAACAATAGTGTAGGGTTTCGTGTATAGGTGGTACATTATTAGCAAATGCTATAGAGCATTAACCTTTTAGCGCCACTCACTGGATATTTAATTTTCTTACACTTTATTTCGATGGTCCACTTGTCCACTTTAGACATTCCACTACTATAAATAACTTTGCAACAACATTTGTCAAATACCTCTCATTTTATACGGTATTAGTAGACTGTCTGCTCAATATCTGCTAACACTTTATTTTGACGCTCGACAACAGACATTCTACTGACTAAGTGACTTGCAACTGTCAACTTATTCTACTCGAATGCTAACACCTAACCCTAATCTAACAGTCTACTAACACTCTAATGAGAGTTATTTGTCATGTAGTTGCAAAGTTACTTATAGTTAGTAGAGTGTCTAAGGTGGACCATCAAAATAAAGTGTAACCACAAACTGCCGCAATATTTACAACAACCAACATAAGATCGGCAGATTTACATTCATCTTTTGGGGGGGGGGGGGGGATTAACACGCTTTAAACGCCACTTACTAGACATTTCTCTTTGTGAAACGTGCAACATGATATAATTTTGCAGAAAAGTCGACATTTTTTTCCAATGAGCCTTGCTTGGATTTCTTCCATATTTTGTTTGATTACTCAAAGGTACAAAGCCCCTGATTGCATTTTCGTACATCAACGACATCTATTTAACTTCATAAACAGGCTATGCGTGACACATACCCACCCTCTGCGGCTCTGCGAATGCTCCTAAACTTTATTAATCATTGGTTTTAACATTCCCCTGCTTCTCAGCCTCACCATTCTCAAAATAACTCCACCTGATTAAGATTATTGACTTTGTGGATTTCATTTTCTCATTAACGGCGATGCCAGTCAGAGCTCTGTGAGAATATTTTTTGTCAGAATTTCTGCAAAGGAAAAAATTATCCATTTAATGGGGCCCTTTTTTGTCTCTAGGGAGCCAATTGTCCTGTAGCTCCCAAAACTTCCCTCAATCCACATGTTGCCATTTCAGTGATAACATTTTCCATCCCATAGCCTGCTCATCTGGTCCAGGGTGACAGATGGTGACCTATCAACAAATACAATTCACGGGTCGATGATACAACCAGCCATTGGCATAAATGATACCCCTGCTGCTCTCGCTCGAATGGCAGCAAATCACTCAGCGGGCTAAAAAGGATGGAAATGTCTGGCCTGTTTTCAGAGGAAGTCAAGTTTCTTTTTGAGAGAAAAATAGCTTGAGAAATGTCATATTTGACTTTATTCAGTCTCCAAATATCAAATGCATTTCTCTGAGCTGCTTGGTGAGAACTGTGTGTTTTTTTTCATGATGTGAACACGTATACTAGTAGATTTTTAACACTGATTAGGCCTGATTAAATAATCTGGAAAGCAAGGGTACTCATACATACTCCTGATTAGCTGAGAGGAAGCATCATTCATACAAACACCAATCATTAAGATGGACGAAGGAGATGAAGATTGTGGTGTTGATGAGGATTTTTTTTCCAAGCTCAACCTGCATGCGGTACAATGCTTATAATCATTTCATCCCCTCTTCATCATCCCATCCCCTCCATCCTCTTTCCTCTTTAATTATTCGCCTGACCTGTTGATTGCAATCTGCCGTCAGTGCAAATGAGGCCGTGTGAAGTATCTCAAAGCATCACCTGTCGCCCTGTGTCTCGAGATTAGGAGAGATGAGAATTGGAAGGGTGGGAGGGAAGTAGCTGGAAGAAAATATAAACCAATGATCAGTTTTAGAGATATATGTTTTTAACAAATTTAGGACGTGAAATGAAAGAATCAGATATGAATCATCATGCAGAGATTGCATGGAAGCATTGTATTGATATTCCTCAAAAATCATGATACATTTTTTTATTAAAATTGTATTTATTATAATTTTTCTTTATCTTTCTATTTATTTTGTATATTTTAAATGTATTTCTATTACATTTATTTTTACTAAAAATAAAATATAAAAATGATAATATATATGTCTACATTTTATTTTAATATTTTATATAATGTAGTCTTAATAAGAATTTTAATTATATTAATTGACTATACCATAAATATATATAAGTATTATAATCATATTTATTGACTAAGTATATTCCAGTGACTGTTTATGATATATATAAAAAAGTCACTACTCACGGTGTTTATGGCTAGCTTCTAGGTTTCTGCTGCTTCAGTTTCAAGGTAGTGACGAAACACGCTCTGTAGCGCTGTTTGTTCGCTGTCGGCTACGGTAGAAACATGACGTCACAATACGTCGACCTTCATAGAAGGGGGTGCCCTCGGTTATGTAGATATAAATGTCTCATTCTAAGGTAAAAAAAAACATTACGGTTTATAAGTTCTTTATACACCACTGAAAACATAGTTATGGATGTCATATTGCATTTTCCCAGACAGGAAAGTCTCACATCAGCTGCTTATGAGCAATTCCTCTGAAGGAAAATATATAATAAAGATATACAGTATGTTCTTGTCATGCATTTTTTAGTTGTTCTGATAACAGTTCACAAGCCAAGCCAATTTGAGTGTGTATTTCTATAATAAGCTTCACTATAAGATCCTAAGTGAGTTTATCCCAATGCAATCAACCTCTAATGAAAAGTAAGTACAAAAATCATTTTATAGAATTCTTCTCGAATCCTAAGGTCCAACTTTACAAGAGGAGATGCATCGCCATGGTAACAGCTACATCCCGTCAACGGGTTAGGAAACAGACATTTGAGAAGACAAGCTGAATGTGAAAATCATCATTCACTGTATTATCCACCCAATTAGTGCTTGCAAAAAAAACAAATTGCATCCGATGATTGCATTGTTCATTTCCGCAATCCGATTCACTGAAGCAATAATGAAAATCAGGAAATGCCACAAACATGCCCAAAAATTTGTGCCATACTTAAACTTTCAAAGTAAAGTAGATGTGAGTGTGATGGTTTTCTGCATTAATCTCATAAATACTTTCATTGCACCATGAACTTTTCTACGAAAAGCAGGAGCGTAGCATTAAGCCCCCAAACAGCTCAACGACTCAGCCTGCATCTATAAAAGAAATGTGTATTTTTTTAATAAATAAATAAAATGCATAACAGTTTTCATGAACGGCAGAATGGGGCCAAAACAGCTGCTTTGTGTTTGTGTGTGCCTTTAAACTCTGTCCTCTTCCAGCACTCTTGGGTTGGATTAACAGGCTTAATCGCATCAAAAACGAAGATAGTCTTTTAATCATTCCAGGAATTTTGGATTTCCATTTATTAGAAACTTCTTTTTAGATTCTTTTTGGCCAAAAAAGCTCTTGCCCCTTTTTGCATCCATTTCCATAATCCCACATGAAATGTTGATAATATCTCACAACCTGCATTTATCTATTAGCCAGCTTTCTGAAGGTACAAATAATAAATCATTAGCCATGTGACTATCGCAATCACAGCAAAAGCATCAGCAATGTCACAATCTCTGGTCTTGTGTTAGAGACTGTCACCTTCAGTTGCCGTGCAGATCTGGATATCAGCCAGCGTTGCTCTGGAGCCTGGGGTGACGTACCTATTTTTACCGATCGTCCTCGGAGGACATGTTAGTATGTGTTTTCTATGGATCTATGCCTAGATGACTTTGTGAAGGCACTATACAGCAAACATGAGACAAGGAGACCTAAAGGAGAGGCAGCAGTGGTTGCAGATGATTTTGAGGTTGATTTTTTTTGCATAAATGATTAATGATGCATGGGTTATTAACTGAAATCCCTGTTGTAAATCAGCTTAAAACAACCTAAAATGGTCAGACAGTTTCAAAACCAGCTGGCTGACTAGCTAAACCACTTTCTTTCATGACAACTCTCTGAGTGTTTGGCATGGAAATGGATATGACAATATTGATGCTGCTGCTGTTATTGCTGCTGCTACTCCAGAGCAAGTACGAGACTTGCTACTGCCAATACATACACAACACTGCTGTGAGCAAGTAAGACATGCGGCTGCTGTACAATATAGCATGTATTACCCGTAGCAGATCTAAACAGGTGGATCTGGGGAAGGTAGAGGGTTTCTGAAAGCGTGCTGCAACTAGAATATGCTGACCATTTTTTAAAGGTTTAGAAGCGAACTCATTGGCTGCTGACACAGCAGGAACCAATCAGCTGTGCCCTATAGGGAATGATGTGATTGCAAGCTGACTGAGCCTACGCCATCTAGAGTTTCATGACAGAACTTTGTATTTAAACCAAACCAAATAAGAACAAATAGGCACCTTAGACTGGATTTAAGCATTTTTGGTCTGACAGGGACGGTTAGTTCTGCTATTTAGAAGAAAATAGAAAATTCAAAGTGTTTCCATAGTTACTAGAGACAGGCACATGATGTTGTACTGTGTTTGAGCCTGGAAAAGCATTGTATTTTGCATCTTCAGACGCGTTCTCCTCAGAGTCCAGCTGTATTGCTTATTAAGAGTCATGTGTTCCAACTCTTGTTAAAAAAAAGGAACAAAAATAGATCTTGTCCTCCACCCACACGCCCCTCACACTGGTCCATTCATTTACTTATCTCCTTTTCTCCTCCTACTTACTGTAGATTTAACTTTACATCACAATCAAGTGCATTTGTCAGGTGTTGAACGAAACTCATCAATAAGGAAGTGAACATCTGGAAAGGCACCTGGATAAATCTATGCCACTTACATTTATGTTGGCTAGATCAGCTGTATATTCTGACTAAATAAAGTAACATATAAATAATAAATACTTAATTATGCACTTAATTATGCAATAGTAGATAATTTGCCGGTGCCCAATGTTTGGGGTATGTCATGTGAAGATGAAAGATGCTCTGTTTCTGCCACTGTATAACAAACTGTAGATTGACACTAACACTCATTCAGTCTTTCAAATGAAGGCTTGTAAACAGCTGTGTTTGTCTTGCCATGGTAACAGAGCACTGGTGATGACAGTACTTGTCATCTCTAAACATAGTCAAATAGTCCTGATCTTGTGCGTCAACGATCTGCAACCTACTGACTTCCCTGAGCTCTGCCTATATAGTATAACCTTTTCCTGGATTAACATCTTTGTTGATCTTGGAACAACATTCCATTCAGCCAATCAGATTTGAGGGACAAGTTTACAATTTATGTGAAGTTTAGGCTTACAACCAGGGTTAGGTCCTTCCCAATCAATGTTATTCACCAATCATTTCCCTCTTATTTTAGGGATAACTTATGGGAAGGGTTAGTTTTGAGGGTAGGGATATGGACGGTTAGGATACATTTTTCAGACAGGAATGTTGTTCCAGGATCAACAAAATATGTTGACCCAGGTTCTAACCAAACGTGTATAATTAAACATACATTTTAAACACATTGCACTGACAGGAATCTACTTTTTTTTAACCACATTTTAAGAACTGCGATGTAAAATCGTAAAACAAAACCTAAAATATAGCATTACTGATGAACTGGCTATTTAAGAGTGTCTCAGATGTAAAACATTTAAGGTACAGTCAGCCGTTCTCTCCCAAGTCTCCTTCACCTTGCCCAAAGCATTTAGCCTTTGTTACTCATTAGTTGTGTTCTGTTGCTCATGGCTCACATTCATTTTTACATCATTCTGTCCTTGTTATAGGACAGTTAACACACTGCCTTCAGAAAACCTAATGGAAGAAGAATATTAGCTTCCACTTCTCCATTGTTGTTCTTCTAAGAAGCACACACACCATATGCAAAAATGGATTACTGGCAAATTTTAAAGACTGTAAACCATACACAGCCTCAAATGAGCTAAATGATGTAGATTAAATCGATGCTCTGTAAGCACCAGGGTTTACAGAGTGCAGATTGATTTACCTTTAATTAGCAGTTCTTTGGAGATCAGTGAAAACCTGCAGCTAAATTTATTCTGTGTGATTAGAAAGAGAGCAAGCCACTGTAGATCACTGATTTGAACCCATGTCTCACAATAATCAAAAGCGTAAATCGAATAGTTGTACAGTTTTTCTAACCTAAAAAAAGTATTTGATTCCAGCTTGACAACAAGTTTGTAGGGATGTATTGTTTTGATGTCAAATGAAACTGATGATGAAAATCCTTTCTCGGTATGAATTGGGCCTTATTATTCTGTCAGTCTTTCAGTGAATTGAGGACAAAATAACCACCTTCAAGACAAAGGAAATATTGTACAAATTTCATTTCCACTGTCAATAGGTCCATAGGAAAGTATTGCTTTGGTTTTGATGGCAGACATTCACGCTATTTAACAACATCACTCACCATTCTATGGCTTTTAACGTTGATCTTTTTCTGCTTGCTTGCTTTTTTCCATCACTATCTCTGTATGTTCTTCCAGGCAGCTGGTGATCTTGATAAAAGCCAGGTCTTTGCTAAACTATATTCCACCTGACAAACTTTGGGGGGAGCAGCTCCCTCCCTCAGTTTTCATCTCTCTTAATCTCATTCTCTTTCTTGACATCTTTATCTGTCTTTCTCCCTCTAATTACATCTGTTTTCTTCTGTTGCTCTCTACACGAGATGTCCAAAGGGTTGGCCATGATAAAACCATTTAAAACGTTACAATAGCCTATATGGGCTGCTATGGAGAAATGTGAAAAATTAACCATTTCCTAAAAAGAGATAATGAGGACAGCATGTTTCATATGACAAGACATCTAAATAGTTTCCCTCTTAGATGTTAAACACTTGTTTTGGCTTGTTAAAAGTGTGTTTTTTTCATTCGCTTTCTTTATCTTTAGGCACTCATATTGTCTATAATGCCTCCACTGCACCAATTCATTATTTCCCCAGACCTCAAGAGTTTTGTAATTTTGCTCAACAAAAAAAGACCTATAGATTACAAGCCTGTCACACTTGCCTGCTGTGGAACATGAGATGCCACCAACATCTTCATGAAATAATGATGTGGTGCACTGCAAAGGATGTGTGTTCATTCACATGCTATTAAGGGGCAGTTCACAAAGAACGCGCTACTTTTCCATTGTTTTTCTATGTAAACTAGACAGACGCGTTTGGCTGCTGTGCACACGTCTAGCGTCTTTTGTAGCGTCTCATGCATGAAATGGAATTCTACGCCAAAGTTCAACCTTTAAAAAAGGCGTCTCTAGACCTTGTTCTTTTTGTTTTGTTTGACTGACCTAACCAGTCAAACCTGACCAGTTTTAAAAAATTCACAACTCTTCGCACAGAGAGCACAACAGCAGTCAGATAGATAGATAGATAGATAGATAGATAGATAGATAGATAGATAGATAGATAGATAGATAGATAGATAGATAGATAGATAGATAGATAGATAGATAGATAGATGCGATTAATCACGATACAATTACAGAAAAATGTGCAATTGTTTTTTAATAGATTAACAGAACTAATTTAAATATAAAATACTCATTGGTTTTACATTTTTTACATTTACATTTGAGCTGTTTTAAAAAAAAAGCGTCTTGCTTCTGTCTCTACATGCGATGACATTTATGTGTCATCAACAGGATTCTGAAGAAAATCATTTTCTCTGTTTTTTTCCTTTCTCAGCCGACACATATTTGAAGCTTAACCTCGTCAGGACTTTCTCAGACTGTGCTGACAGAGACATTTGTGCCATCAGATACTGCTGCGTCTTAATTTCATGCGTGCATCTCATCAAAATCATGCTTGTGGCATGGTTTCAGAGTAAATATGTGTTTGTTGATGTGGATGTGACATTGGAGATATTTTAATAACGGTTGGCAAATGTAAGCCATTAGATGTGAACATGATATGGAACTGTATCTGCGTGTGTGTGTGGGGAGAAAGAGATTGAGAAGGAGGAAACACACTTAAGTAAAAGTTTGTGTGGGTATTCATTGTGTGTGTGTATGTGTGTGTGCGTGCGTGCGTGCGTGCATGCGTGCGTGCGTGAGTGTGTGCGTGTGCATGTGTATGACGGTGAGTGTATTCTGGAATGCAGAGGTGTCATAATGCAGTTGTCCTGCTTTAGGTGCTCGATGCAGTACTGCGTATTGCAGAAGCAAAGCATTCTGCTACAAATGTGTGTGTAGGGTGTTTTAGTGAATCACCGTGGGATGGTTTCACCAAAAAGCTTTAAAGCTCTTTTATCATGACTCGTGTTTCACAGGGGGTACAGAGCAAGTTTAGGAAAAGCCATAAAGAAAAGCCATACATATGGATCTGGTTATGTGATGCATACATAAAAATGTTTTAGTTTACAAATCATGCACTATGGTTACATTGGTTTGAGGTCATAACTTAGTATTGTTCAAGGAACTGCGAGAACAAGTCTTTATTAGGCTAATCAATAATCTGCCCTGTAATCATAATTTGTGTCGAAAGGAATACAAGTTGTTAATGTTTTACTGCCTCTAGTGTTCAGTTCAGCTGGACACTGCAGTGAATTGTATTAATTGGTATCGTTTTTGGAGATTTGCAAAAATACAGGTTGAGCTATGTTTTTCCAATGAGCCAATAGGTTCAAAAAAGTACCAATTAGTAAAAATAAGTAGGCTAAATGGTAACTGGCAGTATAGCTGTCTTACTTTCTTGATTTTGAACACGAATAGATGGCAGCTAATAAATTTCTTTCTGGATTTGAGAGTGTGGACAGGGATGTGCACACACTTTCATGTCTTTACTAAATATCAGATAACCTAAATGTATAAATGTAACCACACAACATGTACAGAGACTTTCCCTTATCCTGCAATGACCCATGTTCGCCTTGCATCTTTTTCATTGAGTATCCAGTCATTTACAAGACCTTCTAGCTTTCAAGCCTCTGTTTTGTATTTCAGCTTCACACAGATATCAAGAAGAATAAATGTAATACTGATGCTTTACAACAGAGAGAACTGGACTGTATTACTGTTGGGTTTTGAATGTTTTCATTTGGGTCAGATGAGGACAGAAAGATCTTGACCTCACACACACATATGCAATTTCTCTCTCTCTCTCTCTCTCTCTCTCTCTCTCTCTCTCTCTCTCTCTCTCTCTCTCTCTCTCTCTCTCTCTCTCTCTCTCTCTCTCTCTCTCTCTCTCTCTCTCTCTCTCTCTCTCTCTTTTTAGAAAGTGGAGATCTTCGTCCACGGAATGGGTGATTTTGAGATGTACCGAGGAGGACGAGTGTGTGTGTGTGTGTGTGTGTGTGTGTGTGTGTGTGTGTTAGAGAAAGACTGGTTGATTGAGCTCTAGCGAGCTGTCAGAATCACACACAGACCATCCCTCATTAGTGAGCCAACACTGACCTTCTGCCTTCAACTGTTGGACTATATCCAGATCCTGCTACACATGGTGAATAACTCACCCACACACACACACAAACTCATACTCAGAAGCATTCACCCACATTGATGTGTGTCTATTGTGCTTTCTAGTAATTTCAATACCTTTTATTAATATGCAATGATATTTTACTGACTAAATTATATTTTCTATCCCCTAACCCAATGTTTTCCAACTCATGAATACAATTGTAATATATTATATTCAATAAATATTACAATTCTGCCTGGTACCAATAAACTGAAAAGTATTTTCATGTTATGGCTGATAACTGAATATTAATATTTTATACTAGGCCTATAAATAAATAAATGTTTTTATAAATATATTAATAATAAACGTTTAAACAATCGTTTCAAATGCTTATAAATGAGTTATTAAAATTAAAATTATTAGTGTTTTTAAAAGATTATCTTTGAGGGAGTATTAGATGAAGGCAAAGGTAAAAACAGGCAGAAATAAGAATGCGTAAAGAAATATCCAATTACGGCATATATATATATATATATATATACAGTATATACAAAAACAAAAATAAGTAATATATATCACCAACAACCCATATGATACCAATATATTGTGCATTATATGAAAAATAAAGCAATCAAACAGAACACAAAAATGGTCTTTTAAAACGGATCAAATATTTGATAATTTGCTGCATAAAGTTAAATTAAAATGTAAAGGCTTTATAAAATGTATAAAATGCTCAGGGGGTACTTCAAGTAAATAATGTAACTTGCAAACCTCTGCCCCTTCCAACATATTTATTTCTGCATATTTCAATTTTAATTCGAACTATTGATCATGCTTTAAGCCATTTTCCTAATGGAGACCATCAACTTCTTCAAAAGATGTAGGTGATTTCAGGTTTTACTATCTCCTCAATAAAGGCAAAACTTAACCCACACATAAATACACACACAAACACACACACAGGCTGCTCCCTCTCATCCTCTCTGCCTCTCCCTCTCTCACTTGCTCTGTCTGCACTCAGTTTAAGTGCAGGGATCTAGCGCATGGAAGGTAGAGGGCAGAAGTGCGTGTTTCCTCTCCTCCCCTTTACCTCCGTTCATCTTCTCATTCAGATGACAGCCAGAACGCTCGCTAGAAACAACAGGATGAGTGTGTACCTGTGCATGTGTGGCGTACTCCAGTGGAGAGTCTCATTCATGATGCTGTAACATCAAGCAAACTGGCTCTACAAGAGAAAGAGACACAGAAAGAGGTAAGACTGACTCTCTGCTTCTCATTAACATGAAACACGCACTTTTCTGTCTGTTTTCAAAAGCACAGACAAATTCCCTGCATGCTTAACTCACATGTGCTGAACTTGGAACAGACCTCTTGGATTTTT
Organism: Tiaroga cobitis; assembly: GCA_030578255.1. Taxonomy (NCBI): domain Eukaryota; kingdom Metazoa; phylum Chordata; class Actinopteri; order Cypriniformes; family Leuciscidae; genus Tiaroga; species Tiaroga cobitis. The sequence continues at coordinate 33,574,353 of CM060594.1, read as the reverse complement.
TCACTCGCAGGCAAGTTACAGTGTTACTGTATATTTGCGACCTGAGTTCACATTGGCAGCTAATGTGGAATATTGTGGGAACGGTGGAGCAGACACATGATGATCAGCTCTTCACGCTTTAGATAATCACACAGTGCTCATTTGTTTGTGTTTCCTGAGTGTTTAAATATTCCGCTTGCTCGGCAGTGGAAAGGGAATGTCGGGAGAGATGGTAACTTGGAGACAAGAGTGTGGAAAGCGACTATAGGGATCAGGGGGAAATGTAATGAACTTGTCTAAGTCAACAGCAGATGGGCATCCATTTAGTCTCTGTGTGCATTTGTGGTTGACAGAAGCATCCCGGCAGCAGTTCACAACTGCTAATTGGGTTCCCCACCTCGGTTATTTCTCAGACTGTATGAGTCTACGTGTTTGACAGCTCTCTTATCTCTTTGAGTAGCTGAGATGTCAGTTGGTATACTCAAGCATACTTTAGTTTATCATAATGTATCCTCAGCTGAACAGTGATGAGTGATTTTGGACGGAGCCCTCAAGCTGGTTCTTATAGAGTGCCACTGCATGTCAGAAACCCTCACAGCTTGATTAGACACATCTAGTGACTGACATGACCAGTCTACCATACTACAAACCTAAGCTTTTGGGGCTTTGTTTAAGCTTATGATGTATTGTTTAAGGGCATAAATTAATAATTAAAATATATATATATTTATATATATATATGATATAAAAAAAGCATAATATATAGCATTTATTTAAATATTTTGTTTTGTAATTTTTCAAATGTTTTAAATCTAAAATTAAATTAAATGTATATTACATTTTAATATTAAAATGATATAATAGTAACTAAAGATATGAGGCCATTATCACTACAGCAGGGTTATTTTTATATTGTTTATACTATAATAGTACTACTCTAATAGTATTAATTAATATGTTGAAGTAGCTTTAATTTTTATATTTCCATTTTGCATTTTACTTTAGGTTTAGTCCTTTATTTGTGCTTTTGTCATTTTTTTTTAAATATGTATATTTAACTATAATTTATTTCAGTTTTAGTATTTTTTTGTACTTAAACTTATTCAGTCAGTTGCCAAGGCAACATTTCTAATACTTAACGATTTTCATCTAATATTTATATTTTATTTTATTGAAGTTTTATTTTGATTACCGAACGTGAATTTTAATAGTTTTAGTTAACGATAACAAAATTGCACTACAGTCGATAACTGAGATATGGCAGCGGTTGCGTTTGCATGAAACAAGAGTCAGCGAGTCTTTCGTATGAAAGACATGAAAGTAGTGTTGGTTTCAGTTACCATGTGTGGTCTGATATATAGCATTCCCATGGACTGCAGCAAATACTAGGAAATATATGCTGAATGCTGCGATTGACCAATCAGAATCAAGTATTCCAGAAAGCTGTGTAAATAACATTAAATATCAATGGTTGATCTTTAGTATCTGAGAAACGCTTCCCCCAAAGGAAACACCTGAGCCAGGATGAGAGCTGATGCATCTCCTCACAGTGTTGAGGTTTTTGTGAATGAAGGATTTCCAGCATATAGACTAAAAGACTTTTCGAAATCCCAAAGTTTAAATTCAGCAATGTGGCATTATTATTTAGTCTCTGACCTTTTAGAAACACTGTCAAAAAAATGTTCTCTTGGAATCAGAAGCCAAATTTAGGCTCCTAATTTTAGTCTCGACATGTCATCTCTCTAAGGTGAGAAATACATTTAGGAGGAGATAGTATTAATGAGAGCCATATTTCAGTCCCCTTTTGCCCCAGCAGCATTGGTTATCTGTATTTCACAGAGACGGAGAGAAAAAGACATTCTTCTCAATTACAAACAACCCGCTCTGGATGTCTCTAAACAGTTTGCTATGAATACATGACTTGAAAGGCAAAAAATCCTTTTATTTCTGAGATCCACCCAGAGTCTGTCATTACACCTGATGCGCTGCTTTAAACATCAATACACCTGAGGCACATTTACATCTAATAGCTAAAAGCTAAGAGCAGTCGATCACACTGCAGGCAGGTCTTCCCTCAGGCTCACAGACGGTGTACACAAAGGGGCATCCGAGTCGCTTAATGACAATGCGCATTAATGTGTGTAATGAATAAGCCTGCCTCTATCGTTTTCACATTACAGCAGAAAACGGACACAGAGGAGTAATAAAAGAGCTCTTTACTAACACAGCAATGAAAAGTGAGAGAGGGAGTGAATTAGGCATAAATGGACAGAGAAAGAGGGGATATAAAAGCTATTTGCAGCTGTTGATCTCCTATTTAAATGGACAATCATTCGAAAATGGAGGATGAAACCCAGGTCAGTCGAACTAACGGAAACTTTAAGACGTACTAGCAATTATCAGTGTTATTTTTGGATTCAAATTAGACCAGTCTAACTTCTTTCTGTAACTTACTTATGACGTAAGTAAAATGTATGACCTCCCTATTTCCTACCAATTCTCTCCCTACTCTCACTTTAGAATGTTTTCCCACCAATGAGCCATTTTATTATTATATACATTTGATTCATTATGTATAGATTTAATATTATTGTTATTATTATTATTATTATTATTATTATTATAGACAAAACTATGTTTTTAATAATATTAAAATAATATTTTATTATGAGCCTTTTTAATATAATAATATTATCATAATAAAATGTTTAATCGTAAAATAATAAAAGTAAGAATATTTAAGATACGAAAATTCTCCCCAGACACTCATTTTAATATGCTTTTCCCATGCTTTTTAATAGTTTATTATTTATATTGTTATAGACAAAATTATATTTTGTTATGAGCCTTTTTAATAATAATTATTATTATTATTATTATTATGACGTTATATATATATATATATATATATATATATATATATATATATATATATATATATATATATATAAAAAGTTACTTTATTTTAAGGTGTCCTTGTTAGTGTGTAATTATTTAATAGTAATTAATCAGGGTTGGTTTAAGGGTATAGCATGTAATTATTAATAATTTACAGGTAACATGTAAGTACAGGTAACATGTAACACTGTAACATAAAGTGTTAATAACAAAAACAATAAACAAAAATATTATTTTAGAAAGGGTAAATCCTACATCAGTGCCTGTAATCTGATGTTTGAGGTGTTTGAAGGTATCTGTATCCCCGTGCCATTCTCTCTGATTTTAGGTAAGGGGTGTATTGATGGTAACTATGGGGATGAGCAGAGAACAGTCTGTACCATCTGCAGTGCTAATGACGTTAGTTCATGTTATCTAAATGTAACCTTCCCTCTCTTCTCAGTGTTCAGCACATCTCAATTCAACCAAACACATTCTCAGAATTAAACCCTGGATGCAGTCTAGACTTTGTTTTTTGTTTTCTTAAAAACATGTCATTAAAAATCCTTTGGTGCAATCTATGACATTTTGCATAAACAATTTAAATAGATTCCATCACCCTCAAAGATTTGCATTTACTAGAACAGACCGCTTTTTGTGAGCAGACAACTGACTTTATCTTTTCACGGTAGAATGCTAGTGGAAGTTTTTTGCAGTTTCAAATTGTCAAGCCAGGCAGAAAGCAAAAGACTGCAGTTTCAAATTGTCAAGCCAGGCAGAAAGCAAAAGACCAATAACTGAGGGACATTTTTTAAATTCAGGATAACTTTGCATTTGGTCCTGCGGTGCTTTTGAATATGAATTGTCCGGTCGGGTATATTGAGCGTTGAGCTCTGTAAGGGCTTCTACCGCATGCACCAGCTCCATCACATATACATGTTTCAGAGAATATGAGTCAGATTTATTGAGCCAAACAATCCAAAATCATGAGATAGTGACTGGTTTTTGAATACAGTTTTACTTTCACAAAACTTTTTCTTTAAAATGGACGTCTAAAAAGTCTGTCCAGTCAGATCTATCCTCAACAGGTTTGGCTATAGTATTGTCCAGCCCCTGCCAAATACTGTGGGCAAAAAGTATCTGTCTTCAATAATGGCCATTAAAAAGCAAGTGTATTCATTGTATATTTTTCCCTGTCTGCTATACTTCTGGGAGTCCTGCACCAGAAACTGCCTCTGAGATGAATGGGAATGCAAATCCATACCTCTCGCCAGGTATTAAAGACCTCCTCTACCCAATTCTGTCTAACCAAAACGTCCCCTTGACACCAGAAAAACGGAAAGGAACTTGTTCACACAACAGTCGTGAGTCTCAGAGGATGATGTTGCATCTTCTCGCAATCTGGCATTGTTCCTAAGCTCACATTAGTTTACAAAGCTTTCTGTAATCAAAAATTTACAAGCAACAGAACACATTCACAAACAATTAGCAAGTAGCTACTCTATTATTCATTATTCGGTGGCAGGGGGTGTGTGGATGAGCATATGAATATAAATATTAATTGATCTTCAGAGAGGAACAATGACTCCAGCGAAGCTCAAGCAGAATTTTGTGATTCTCGTTTGCTCAAAGGCAATAGGAGCGTCTCCCATTCTCTCCTACAGTCTCACACATGCACAACGGTCTGGAGGGGATCGATAAACACACTGTAGTAAATCCCTGGGAAAAGAAAGTCCTTCACACTCTTCTCTGCTTCTGTGAAGCGATATGTGATGTAATGCCAGGAGAGACACTGCTAGTGGATTTGGACACAAATGTCAGAGAATTCAGAGCCATATGTACCACACTTCTGTTTCAGAGGGATTGATCCATCTAAGGAAAACACTGTATCTAGCTTTGTGGGGAGGATCCAGATCTTCATCTGTAGAATTAACAAGAGTTGTTGTGTCTGTCTGTGTCTGTCTGTCTGTCTCTTTGTTTGTTTGTCAGTCTGTGTCTGTCTGCTTGTCTGCATGTCTGTCTGTCTCTTTGTTTGTTTGTCTGTCTCTTTGTTTGTTTGTCTGTCTGTCTCTTTGTTTGTTTGTCTGTCTGTCTCTTTGTTTGTTTGTCTGTCTCTTTATTTGTTTGTCTGTATGTCTCTTTGTTTGTTTGTCTGTCTCTTTGTTTGTTTGTCTGTCTGTCTCTTTGTTTGTTTGTCTGTCTCTTTGTTTGTTTGTCTGTCTGTCTCTTTGTTTGTTTGTCTGTCTCTTTGTTTGTTTGTCTGTCTGTCTCTTTGTTTGTTTGTCTGTCTGTCTCTTTGTTTGTTTGTCTGTCTGTCTCTTTGTTTGTTTGTCTGTCTCTTTGTTTGTTTGTTTGTCTGTCTCTTTGTTTTGTGCATACAAAATGTCCATACAATGTTTGGTTTTGGACCCCAATGACTTTCAATGTATGTGAAAGTCATATACATTCTTAAGCAAAACATAATAATTATAAGTGATTAATCAAGCATTAAATTAATCAAATTAATGATCAATTATTAAATTTAAATTAATAATTGACAATTGAATTAAACAACAGATTAATATTATAGATAAGAAATGAATAATTGTTTGAATAAATATTCAATTTATAATTATTATTATTAAACTCATATCTTAAAATAAACAAATGTATAATATGCATAATATACATATACATTAAAATAAATGAATAATATACAATAAATTATATAGGCTACAGCATATTATATAAATATATATTTCATATGAATTATCGTGTTTTACAAAGCAGAATAAAAATTAAGTTGGTCTCAGTGTTTTGTTTTTGTTTATTTGTTTGTATGTTTTTTGTCTAAATAAAATGTCCATGCAATGTTATTTTAGACCCCACTGACTTTCATTGTGGAACAAAACCGTCTTCAAAAAATATATTTTTCATGTTCCACAGAACAAAGAAACTCACACAGGTTTGGAACAACACGAGGCTGCGTAAAAAAAATAAAAAATATATTTTTGGGTGACCTGTACCTTTAATGTTTACATACTTTCTGAATGTCCCTGAGTTTCCACGGTAACACTAAAGCTGTTGCATATGCGTAGGACAGTGAGAATTTTTTTTTTACCTTATGTTTTTTGCTTTCTGGTTTTAGCATATAAAAGTACAATGTTGGTTTCACCACACAGCATATGTTCGTTATCTCATCAGACCTCGCTGGAGTATTAAAGGAACAATAAACACAAACAGAGCTGCTTTCTTTATTTGATTAAGATATGAAGATATCAGCTCTGACTTATGGCTTAATGCCTGAGTAAACAGTCATTACCTCATTTGAAATGCAGAAAAAGCGGTATCTGATTGTTGATACTCAAGGCTGTTTTTTGGAGCAATCTGATTAAGTAACTGCACATTCCTGTAAAAACATGAGGCAGTATATAATAATACACAGTGTTGATTATTGATCATTTCTGCACTAGATTCAAACGTATCTTATGCTGGGGGGGAGAACCCTAATCTGCTGAAAATCAAATATTATGGAAGATACTATAGAGACTAAACTATATACAGTATGTCAGGAAGTAAATATTTTAAGGAGAATTTATCTGTACCATGGGCTTGTGCGAATATGACTGCGTATTGATGGATGGTATTGACTTCTGGTGTGTGTGTGTGTGGTTTGTTTCCTCCATGTTGGCAAGGGGGAGTGTTTGTGACTGCCAACAAGCCATTCAGAGGCCTGTACGGGTGACAGAGGCGGATTGGCATGGTGACGTGTTATGACAGACGGCCAGCTCAGAGCAACCATGCTGTTAGTGTAGCTGTTAACCAAACACAGACATGCTGACTGCTGTTTAAACACAGAGAGAAAGATAGATAGATAGATATAAATATAAATTAATCTATAGAGAGAGACACATTCACACACCAAGCACATATTCCCATAAACCCCTTTAGTTCAACACATGTATTATGCAATGCAGTTCCATTTATCCGATAGCTGGTTGTCCTTAAGTGCCACATTTCCCCTCATCCTGCCTGAAGATCTCTGTCTTAGGTATGTCACATGCATTTATTTCATGCGATCCTCCTGCCCGCCCCTTTCACCATCCTGTGCTTAGAGTCTCAAGATATGTCCAGAATAGCATAGTGCTTTCACTATTTTTGCATCATGCACTACACACACTGTGCATAGTACGAGAACCTTCTGTATGCATGGGAAACCCAGACATACAACATTTGACAAAATGTGCCACTTGCAACCTGATCAAATAGCGATCCAGAATATAATGTGCTCGACTTGACCTTCCATTTCACTACAATACAGGCAAAAACAAATGAACTGTAAATGATAACTAAAATTATTTTATTAATTTTGCCGGATTTGAACTCATGCCCACACGATGCAAAAACCACTAGGCAATGGCTCTTAACACATATAATAAAATATTATTGTATTATGCAATTATACTGTGTAGCATGCAGTAGCAAATATGTTAGTATGCCATTCCAAACATACCCTCTTTGGTGCATCTTTTTTTCTTTTCTTATGTGTCTCATGACAGTCGAACCAGGATCTGTGAGGATAGAGGCTTTGAAAAGGCTTTAGACAGTGACTTTTGATTTGATAAGTTGTGTGGGGACTGGAAGGCTTTATTCATATTGCTCTGTTATAAAATATGCTTTTCGTCAAAGAAGCATGGATGGAATCATTAATAAAGAATTATCGCATTTAATCCTTTGCAACATGATGTATCTATTTGTTATGGGTGCATATTGTGTGGTATTTTTCGTGCCAAGATTCCCCTCATCAATATTCGCATATCTCATGTCATATCTCATTTCCCTTTTGACAGCAATAATTTAAGGATTTTTGTAACACCAGCTGTAGCTCCATCTTATGTGTAACTTAAGTCAATAACTTAAATATCAAGCTCAACAGATGGCTTTGTTAAAATAATGCATGAGTCCTTCCCTCCATTACATTTTATGATGGAACAACATGAGGATGAATAAATGATGATTGAAATTTTACTGTCTTGTTTTGAGAATGTAAAGTTTACCTGTAGCCTATATTTGTGTGTGTTTCAGAGCTTGCGGAATAAAATGACCACCAGGCGGTGAGCAATGAGGGTGTGTTGACTTGCTCTCTCTCCTCACACTGTTTCTTCATGAGGGCTGAGAGATGACCATGAACGGCCGCTGGTCCTTCAAAACCCTGACCGTCATCTTCATCCTGCTGTCCACTGCAGGTAAGTCCACATCATATAGACGCCTTTAAAGTGAGTGATTTCTGAGAAACACTATTGATATCTAAAATCAACCCAAAACAAACACACCCTTCCCTTCATTGCTCCGCCTACAAAATGCTCAAACACGCAATGCAAGATTGAATGTCTCTTTAGCCGAAGTGAAGCAAAAAAAATGACACTCAAAACTGTCCTGTCACTATAGCTGAAGAAAAGCCAGGAACTCACCGCATCTGAAAAATTGTCCAAATGAGAAGCATAGACCAAAAACTCCAATCAGGGAAACACTTGAAATAACCTGGGCATTGGGAAAGGTCACATGTGACTGAAACGTTTGCCATTTTTTTTAATTAAAGCAGTGGTTTTATCTTGCAATTGGTGGTTCCCCTTCATTGTTAGAGTGTGCAGGCCTTTCCTCACACTATAGCTAACATTACAACAACAGGTTCTGAAACAGCAAAACTAATGTTAGTCACGTATTGAGCAGAAACAACAGAACATCTGTGTCCGTTATCAGGCCTTCCCGCTTAGGTCTCGCAGCGCTTAAAGTCACAACCCCTCTTTTTCCAGTGATATTCCTCTGACCTTTTCTATTTTGTAATGTCTCTCAGCCATCTCTCTTTCAATAGTCTTTCGTCAAATCCCCCTCTTGCTCACTCTCTCTCCTCCCCCAAAACGAGTGTAATTCCCATGCAGCGTTCAGTTTTACATTAGAATGAACAAAAACTCACTCAGACACATGCCCTCAGAAATCATGACTTGGACTTGATGCAGACTGAGTCACAATTATAAGGATCTGACTTGGCATAAACTGATTCAACTTTTACTCACAGTAACTAATGACTGCATTTGGACTGATTACTCAACATGAGTCATTCAAGATTGAACATTGGCTTATATTACTCTTTCTGCCAGGCAAAGTGTGCAGTGATTTGTTGAACAATCATCAAACACATGTGGAGGGAAAAATAATGGCTATGATGTCATTGAAAGCAATTCATGGGCCATCTACTATGCACAAAATAAAATGCATTGTACTAACCAGCAAGTTTACCATTTTTCTAGCAGTTCCAATAAGCATTTACCAAACTATATATAACATCACTACTGTATATATTGTGACCAATACATTTTTTATAATATTTTACAATATTGATCAAATATGATACATGCACACATATGCAGATTATTATTATTCTGATCCATTTATTCCACAAAAGCAATTACAATTTGTGGTCTCTAATTATCATGGAACAAATATTTACTTAGAACTTAATAAACATAAAATGTTGCATTGCCACTATATTTGTGTATGTATTTTTTTATATAGCAATGTAGAAAATATGCATTTTTCCATTTTGTACACGAACTCTTTATGCAAAGAAGCTGTTCATCTGCTCAATAGACCGCCGAATGTTTCATCAAATGGTCCTCACGTGAATTCGATACCTACAGCCACATTTCCCATAAGACAAACAGCCAGCACAAAAGCCTCAAGCCTGATTTTGCCACTATACTAAAGGCCAGGGCGATGACAGATGTGTGTTTGGATTGAGCTCAGAATGAATTGTGCTAGTAATTTATTTGTAAATGCTGTTTGTGTTGTTTTAGCAACCGATTCACTATGCTAATCGGGTAACAGCCCAAACATGGCCCAAAAATCTGCTGAATGCAATTTTTACAGAGCAATTCCCATCTTGTATTGCTCCACTACGATATTCACACTGCCGCTCAGAAGTTTGGAGTCAGTAAGAATTTTTTTCTTTCTATTTCAAATAAATGTTGTTCTTTTGGCATCTCAAGAATCCTAAAAATAAATGTATTATGCTTTCCACAAAAATATTAAGCAGCACAACTGTTTTCAACATTGATAATCATGTGAAATGTTTCTTGAGTAGCAAACCAGCATATTAGAATGATTTCTGAAGGATCATGTGACACTGAAGACTGGAGTAATGATGCTGAAAATTCAGCTTTGTTATCAGGACATTTTAAAATCTGGATTGAGTTTACACTGAAGGCACAACTGTTTAGTGAATTCCCCCCAGGATATTTCAACAGACAAGCAGAGCCAGAAGTATCACACTCAGACTTTTGATATTGTTTATGGACCTCCTGAGCCATATCTCAACCGACAAGAAGAGATAAATATCTCAAATGAACCGAAACCTGTCCTCAAAGTGAGCATGGAAAGAAGTAGAGAAATAGAGGGGGGGGTTTTTTCAGTCCTAATGGCTGAACATCATGGAGTAATGGTGCACAGTGTCATTCATAAAACATTTTGCTGTTATTCTCCAGTGAGTGCAGACATGTTCATTCTAACATCAACAGACACAACTACCCAGAAGTAACTTGAGGACAAGGCTCTTTTTCAAACATCTGTGAATATTTAATATTTCTTTCATGGACTGTTTTTCGCAGTCATGTAACTAGTTATAATGAGCGAGAGCTACAGTCCACCATCATTATAAAACACAACCAGGTAGATCTGCTCTCTCTGCCAGAAAACACATGCTGACTTCCTTCATCTGCCAAAACTCCCACAAAAGGGTGAACTTTTACCTTTATGAGTCCACACAGCTCGTGTTTGGCTTATGAGGCATTATACCACATCCAAAACCTGCCGTTCCCTGAGGTTAATAGTCCCAAACCTATCCATTTATGGTAGCGTCAGTATCCTTAAAATATTTACCGGACTCTCTTGACTGAGCTCACTTCGATAAGCATGAACGATTTCACTATTCATCTTTGGTTTTCTCTGAGCAAATGTCTTATGCGTCATTTGTATGAGGCATTAGCATTCTGACACGTCTCTCTCAGCTGAACTCTGAAATACCAAAAGTCTGAGGCCGTTGCCAAGCCCAGTGTTAAGTAGAACTGGGAACCGATTCCATGGTTTGAAAAATACCAGAACGGAGTGATTTATGACTTTTAGTTATGTTTACAGTTCTTGAATGTGCATTCTTTCATGAATGCGGATAAAACTCTAAAGTGCGGTACTAAAACCGCAGCGCTGCTATGGAATCTGAAATTTCACGAAACATATAGTGGACCCAGTAGTCTGGTTCTTTTTAGTGAATCCAAAACACTTATGAATCAATGTGATTGGCTACTCACTGAACAAGTCATTCATTGAATGAGTGTCGCTTTTAGTTGTTTATATGACCATGTTTAGATATAGGTATAAAGTCACAATTGCCTTAATAAAAAAATACAGTAAAAACATTGCAATTTAAAAAAAGAAAAAACCTTTTTCTGTTTTAATAGATTTTGAAATGTAATTTATTATTGTGCTGCAAAGCATCATTACTCAGTCTTCAGTGTCACATGATCCTGCAAAAATCATTCTGATATGCTGATTTGCTGCAACATTTCTTATTATTATCAATGTTGAAAACAGTTTTGCTGCTTAATATTTTTGTGGAAACTGCAATATATTTTTTCAGAGTTCTTTCCTAAACTGAAGGTTCAAAAGATCAGCATTTATTTGAAATAGAATTTCTTTATTGTCACTTTTGATTAATTGAATAAAAGTACTTATCTTACAAACTCCAAACTTTTGATTAGTTGTGTACACACCAAAAATGGTTTCTGTTGTTAAATTTGGCTCTCAAAGAGACAGCCATACATGATTTTTAAGGGTTAATATTATGGTTTTTAGAGCTGTCAGACAGTGTCTGTCCCCCTGGACACATCGCAGATACATTCAAATTTCATTCTCACTTTATTTCTGGTTATAGGAGCATGAACTGAGGTGTTGCCTGTCAGCACAGAAAACTGGCGTACCAAAATAAAAACACTTAAATACTCCTGTAGCCACAATGAAAAAATATCCAACAGGTGGTTTTCATTTCACACCCCAGCTTTTTCTTTTGTTCTTTTTTTCTCTCCTTTTCCAAATATGAAAGACGTGCCTTGTTGCCTGTGTTTTTGCCTATTTGGTTGATGGATACCTAGCGTGAGCACTGCCAAATAATTTCCTATGCAATACTGGGCCCTTTATGGGGTCAAAGGTGGCACTGGAGGGTTCTCTGCCCCACACTGCTGTCAGCACTGATTTATTCCGATCATTACGAGCCTCTCTGTGTGCCTGCGCTCTCACGTAATTGGCAGTTTTGGTCATTAGCGAGAGGTCAAATGCGGCAAACATTGAATTGTTTCCTGTGTCGTAATATTTTTTGCCTCTCTTATTCAACTTTGATTCCGCGGCAATAAACGTTAAAGGTTCTTGTTTCCAATCCAGTTCTTGCGAGTCTTTTCCAGGCCTGCTCATTCATTGTTCTAATGTGAATGGGAATCATTGCCTTGATATAACCGGAAAACTTAACTTGTGGTTTCCAAAGAGAAAGTTTAAGATCACACATTACTGACTCTCTGGTGTACAGTTCAGAGCTACAACGCCTCAGTCACAAATATTAATCCACTGTAAAAATGGACAGTGAGGTCCATCAAATTCACAGATCCAGTGTTCTTGTCCATTCCACTTACCAAAGTGCCTTCTCAGACAGCTCTCATCTATATGCAAATGATGGCACGGTGCTTTCTTATTTTTCATAAAGCTCAATATGCAGCTTTAGAAATGAGCAGGTGCACTTTGGGAGTGAGTCTATGGGCATTGCTGACGAGCACAGAATTTTGCATAGGAAAAAAAAGTAGGAATGGCAAAGATACTTGCTTGTTCATTTACCGTCTCGGTTACGGATGTAACCCTCGTTCCCTGAGAAGGGAACGGAGACGTTCCGTCGGATGACGACGAATGGGAGTTTCGCTTAGAAAGCCTATCCACTTCGAGTAATACAAAACGAGCCAATGGCAAAGAAATGCCATGGGTCTGCAGAATTTGCATGGAGCAGCTCCGCCCCACCTCGTGGGTATAAAGGGCGGAAATTCCAGCAAAGCAGTATGTTTCCTCGCTGAGGAGCCAAGACTGAGCTCAGGCGATCCCCGCGGTACAGCGGAAAGTGGCAGGAAGACGGAACGAGTTCCGTCGGATGACGACGAATGGGAGTATCAGTCTAATCACGCCACCTTCTCGGCTGTCTTCCAGTGCCCTGCGTAATCTGAGATCCCTGTCGTGAGATAGCACGGACGAAGGACTCCTATTAGCACAGGAATACCAAGGTACACTGGGGAGCATATCCCAAGGTTTTTAAGGGAAATATGCAATTACTGCCAACCCAGAGGGGGGGGGGGGACTTAGAGAATACACATATGACCCGAGGGATGCATATGGGGAATCACTGGGGTGTCCAGCCGCAGGTGGAATATTTCAACCCCAGGGGTGGCAAGGTGGCTTGCCAAGAGAAAGACACATGCTCAAAGAGGCTTACAGTGGAAATACACATGTGGGGGTAGCTCAGAGGAGGTACCATGCACACGGGAGGCACCTAGCCGACGCGCAGGCAAAAGACACTGGCGTCAGCATCAGGGGTGCTGGAGGAACTCAGGGCTTTCGGGGAAGCTCACCTGAGGGGAATATCGCACGTATCCACTCCGTGGAGTGGAATGGCGAGCAAGCGAAGACACCTGAGCGGGTCCGGTACTAGCTGGTTGAAGCGAGTACATGAGAGGACACTGGCTCCACTCGGAGATTGTAGAATCTGGCGAATGTGTTGGGTGTCGCCCAGCCTGCAGCTCTGCAGATGTCTGTTAGCGAGGCGCCATGCGCTAGAGCCCAAGAGGACGCCACACTCCGGGTGGAGTGGGCAGTCACACCAAGGGGGCACGGTCGACCTTGCTGTTGGTAAGCCAAAGCAATGGCGTCCACTATCCAGTGAGACAACCTTTGCTTGGAGAGAGCCTTTCCCTTCAGTCTCCCACCATAACAGACAAAGAGCTGGTCTGAGGTCCTGAAACACTGCGTTCTGTCTACATAGATGCGGAGAGCACGTACTGGACAGAGCAGTGCCAAGGCTGGGTCTGCCTCCTCCGGGGGCAGCGCTTGCAGGTTCACCACCTGGTCCCGGAAGGGAGCCACATATCCAGGCCGGGGTCTCAGGGTCACGTGAGAGTAAGCCGGCCCAAATTCCAGGCACGCTTCGTCAACGGAGAATGCGTGCAGGTCCCCTACCCTCTTAATGGAGGCCAATGCAGTCAGGAGCGTTGTCTTCATTGACAGGAAGTTAAGCTCAACCGACTGCAAAGGCTCAAAGGGAGCACTCCGCAGGGCAGTTAGCACCACCGCGAGGTCCCAAGAGGGTACGAGAGGAGGGCGAGGAGGATTCAGTCTCCTCGCTCCTCTCAGGAACCTGACGATCAGGTCATGCTTCCCTTCGGACTTACCTTCTATAAGGTCGTGCTGTGCGGCAATAGCGGCGACATAGACCTTGAGGGTGGAGGGAGACAGCCTTCGCTCCAACCCATCTTGAAGAAAGGAAAGCACGACACAGATCGAACATCTCCGGGGGTCTTCTTGGTGAGAAGAACACCAGTTGACGAAGAGGTTCCACTTCAACGCGTAGAGGTGTCTCGTGGACGAAGCTCTAGCGGAAGTGATGGTAGCCACCACTGCTGGTGGTAGGGTACTCAAACCTGCCTCGTCCCGTCCAGGAGCCACACGTGGAGGTTCCAAAGATCGGGACGAGGGTGCCATAGGGTGCCCCGTCCCTGAGAAAGGAGGTCCTACCTCAGGGGAATCGGCCAAGGAGGTGCTGTCGCGAGGAGTATAAGTTCGGGGAACCAGGTCCTGGCGGGCCAGTACGGCGCGACCAAAATGACCTGCTCCTCGTCCTCCCTGACCTTGCGCAGGGTCTGCGCGAGAAGGCTCACTGGGGGAAACGCATATTTGCGGCCCCGCGGCCAGCTGTGCGCCAGAGCATCCGTGCCGAGCGTGCCCTCGGTCAGGGAATAATACTGGGCGCAATGGGTCGAGTCGTGAGAGGCAAACAGATCCATCTGTGTGTCCCCAAACTGGTCCCAAATCAGCTGGACCGACTGGGGATGGAGTCGCCATTCTCCAGGGAGGGGCTGAAACCGTGAGAGCTTGTCGGCTGCACAGTTCAGGGCTCCGGGGATAAAAATGGCACGAAGCGACCTCAGATGCTTCTGACTCCATAAGAGGAGGTGGCGGGCGAGTTGCGACATACGGCGGGAGCGCAGACCACCTTGATGGTTGATGTACGCTACAGTCGCGGTATTGTCTGAACGGACTAGTACGTGCTGGCCCCTGAGCACGGCTCGGAAGCGGCGCAGGGCGAGCTGTACTGCCAGCAACTCGAGGCAATTGACGTGCCATAAGCGGTGGGGTCCTGTCCAGGAGCCCGCGGCAGCACGTCCGTTGCACATGGCGCCCCAGCCCGTGGCAGAGGCATCTGTCGTTACAACAACATGCCGCGAAGCTCGTTCCAGGGGCACTCCGGCCCGTAGAAAACTGAGGTTCGACCACGGGGTGAAGGTCTGACGGCAGGTCGAAGTAACTGGTACTCGGAAGGTGCCGTGATGCCATGCCCACCTCGGGACTCGGTCGCGAAGCCACAGCTGAAGCGGTCTCATATGAAGCAATCCGAGCGGTGTTGCCACGGCTGCAGATGCCATATGCCCCAGGAGCCTCTGAAAAAGTTTCAGTGGAACCGCACTCTTGCCCTCGAACTGTCTCAGGCAAGTCAGCAGTGATTGTGCGCGCTCGCTCGTAAGCTGCGCGGACATGGCGACTGAGTCGATCTCCATACCGAGAAAAGAGATCCTCTGCACGGGGAAAAGTTTGCTCTTCTCCCAGTTGACCCGAAGGCCCAGACGGGCTACATGGCGGAGCACCAAGTCCCTGTGTTCGCAGAGCTGATCTCGAGAGTGAGCTAGAATCAGCCAGTCGTCGATATAGTTCAGGATGCGAACCCCGGAGGGGAACAAGGGCTGCCTCGACGACCTTCGTGAAGACGCGAGGAGACAGGGCTAGCCCGAAAGGGAGAACTGCGTACTGATATGCCTGCCCCTCGAAAGCAAACCGAAGAAACGGTCTGTGTCGAGGGAGAATGGAGACATGAAAGTAGGCGTCCTTCAGGTCGATCGCTGCGAACCAATCCTGGTGCCGCACACATTCGAAAACGCGTTTGGCGGTGAGCATCTTGAACGGCAGCCTGTGAAGGGAGCGGTCCAGCACGCGCAGATCCAGGATTGGCCGTAACCCACCAGTTTTCTTGGGGACAATGAAGTACGGGCTGTAGAAGCCGGACCTCATTTCGGCTGGAGGGACAGTCTCGATTGCACCCTTCGCCAGCAAGGTTGCAACCTCCGCTCTCATGATAGGGGCATTGCCACCGACCATAGTGGAGCGGACTCCCCTGAAGCGGGGAGGAGACCGCGCGAACTGAATCGCGTAGCCGAGCCTGAATGTTCGAGCGACCCAGCGGGACAGGTTGGGAAGCTCTTGCCAAGCTCCCAACGACTGTACCAGCGGGATCAAACGAACTACAGACTTCCCACCGGTGGTGCAGCGAGGCGGAATGACTGGCCCAGACGTGGACGGCATAGCGGCCCGGTGTGGGGGCACAGTCATTGACCGCGTCCTGACAGAGCAGACCAGGGAAGGACGAACGTTCCGCGGGGGTCTGCTCTGCCAGGGGTCTGGCGTCAGAGGAGGATGAGAGGGGTACGGTCCGGGGACGGCGCGCACTGTCATCCGGCTCTGGGACAGAGGAGGACGAGGGGTGCACGGCCCGGGGGCGGCGCACCGTGTCGTCCGAGAACTCTGTGTGCTCAGGGATAATTGTGTCACTTATTTCTTTAACCACATTAGGGTGCTGCCCACCCGTGGGTGAGCAGCGGTCGAACAAAGGATTCTCCCCCGGCCCTCCACCGGGGGAAGGAGTGGTCCTGCTACCACCTCCTGAGAAGTGCACATCATCCCTGAGCAGCCCGTCTCAGGAGCGCCGCTTGGCCCGGCGTTTAGCGGGGGGCGGGGCAGGAGAGGGCTGGGGCGCCTTCTTGCGGCTTCCTCCACGACCGGGCCCGGGTGAAGGCTGCTGCTTGGGCCGGGCGGGAGGGGCGGGAGCCGCAGGAGGGCGCCCTCGGCGGCGAACAGACTGAGTATTCTGCCCGGTCGGCTGGGTGGAGGCAGCAGCGGGCCGTCGGGGCAGAATGTGCTTAATCGCCTCAGTCTGTTTCTGCGGAGTCGAGAACTGTTGGGCGAAGTCCTCGACTGCTCTGCCGAAGAGGCCGTCTTGTGATATGGGGGTGTCGAGCAGCCGAGACCGCTCGGCATCCCGCATATCAGCAAGATTCAGCCACAGGTGTCTCTCCTGGACCACGGCTGTGGACATCACCAAACCCAGGGAGCGTGCGGTCACCTTCGTCGCTCGGAGAGCAAGGTCGGTGGCGGCGCGCAGCTCATTGAAGAGCCCTGGGTCTGTCCTACCCTCGTGCATGTCCCTGAGCATCTGGGCCTGGTAGACCTGCAGAATGGCCATGGCATCCAAAGAGGTGGCTGCCTGTCCCGCCGCTCTGTAGGACTTCGCCACAAGTGTAGACGAGTACCTACAGGCTTTGGATGGGTGCTTAGGCTCACCACGAGAAGAAGCGCTCTGAGGACACAGTTGCATCGCAACAGAGCGTTCAACCGGGGGGAGCCCAGTGTACCCACGGGCAGCCGCCTCATCGAGGGGAGGAAAGGCGGATGAGACCAACGAGCGGTCACGGGAAGAACCGGGGGTCTTCCAGGACTTCGAGATCTCATCATGCACGTCCGGGAAGAAAGGTATTGGGGTTTGACGCGGACGGGGGTCCGCGGCCTTACCCAAGTACCAATCATCCAGCCGCGAGCGCTCGGGACAGGGTGGCGGGGACCACTCTAAACCGATGCTCGCGGCGGCTCGGGCGAGCATGGCCGTCATCTCCGGATCCGACTCAGGCACAACCGTATGCACACCGGAAGGTGGCAGCTGCGCTGAGTCTTCACTTCCAGAAGATTCAGACCCACCTCGTGATGCTGCGATAGACATCGCGTCCTCCTCTGGAGCGCCAAAGGAAACTCGCGGGGCATCCGAAGATGGTCCCGCGGGAATCCCCTGAACACTCGCGGGTTGCAACACTGGAGAGGGTGCGGCTGGGCACGGACTGGTAGTCGGCGCTTTGTTCCAAACCGTCACCCTCAGATCACCCTGGCCACCAGCCGAAGTACCAGCTCTATCTCTAGAACCAGTAGAACGGGGGGTGGATGAGGGGACTCTCACTCTTGCGAGATCACTGAGTCTCGACCGTAATGTTGCGATGGTCATGTTCCCACAGAGAGAACATGAGTCATCCACGAGCGCTGCTCTAGCGTGATCAATGCCCAAACACACTATGCAACGCTCGTGCCCATCAGAGATGTCAACGAGTCTACCGCAACCAGAAGTGCACGGGCGATGCATCTTTAAAAAGACGTGCCACGTGCAAGCTCTTTTGTGAGAGAAAAGAAAACTCTGACTGTGTTGAAGCGCCCGGGGAGACACACACTCGCTGTCGAATCACAGACAGATAAGCAGGAAGCGCGCGCTCGCCGGAGATCGCCGTCACACCAACACTAGAGAATTTCGCTCGTCTGTAGAACTGACAGTATCAGGAATGGCTTGTGGAACGAAGGATGAACTTGGCTCCGAAGCGAAAACATACTGCTTTGCTGGAATTTCCGCCCTTTATACCCACGAGGTGGGGCGGAGCTGCTCCATGCAAATTCTGCAGACCCATGGCATTTCTTTGCCATTGGCTCGTTTTGTATTACTCGAAGTGGATAGGCTTTCTAAGCGAAACTCCCATTCGTCGTCATCCGACGGAACTCGGAGTGACAACGAAAGGGAACTTGTCATTACAATGCTTTTGAGACTCTGTGAACTTCATTATCTGAGCAATTACTGGAGGCAGGATTGTTCGATGGAGAGTTAGTTCATGAGTTGAGAAGCTGTCTGTTTTGGTGCAAGACGAACATGTTTGTTATGTCACTTGTGATATTAAGAACTCACTTTTACAGTGGGGTTCTGGAGTTGAAGTGTACCACATGACAGAAAGTCAAAAAGGACGTATTTAATGAATCTGGCAGCGTTTATAGTAGCCAAAGCTCTAATTACCGGAGACATGAAAGATCTGCTCCGTAAATCTCTCCCCTCTGTTCCACCCTCATAATCTCTATCGAGCGCATATCAGAAGTCATTCATCCCACATTGAATCAGATCACGAGCTGTTTGAAATCACTCAGCTTTATCGACCTTATTCTCTCATCCTCCTCTGTTTTATCTCTGCAGCTCTCTCAGCACACTTCAGAGTGTGTGAGCCTTACTCCGACCATAAGGGGCGCTATCACTTCGGTTTCCACTGCCCTCGACTCTCGGACAACAAGACCTACATTTTCTGCTGTCACCATAACAACACGGCCTTCAAATACTGCTGCAACGAAACCGAGTTTCAGAGCGTGATGCAGCTAAACCTCACCACCAACTCAGACGGCTATGCCCACAAGTGAGTAACTGGTCAGAATAAAAGTATTTTGCACGCATGCACTTTGTTTTGTTTTTTGGGATCTGAACCAATAACCCAAACCCACACGATTTGTTCAAAATGATGCACCCTCATCCAAATTTTTCTAGAGAGACTAAACAAACAGTGTTCATTTCTTCAACACAATTATTGAATTAAATTGTTTGGTGATAACGAAGACGTGACAAAAAAAAAAAAAAGACAAAAAAAAAATTAAAATTAAAAATTAAAATCTATACTGTTGACAAAAATATGACAGCATAATAACATAAAAAAATATAAAAACAATACAATAATAAATAACTGGAGTGTTCACTTTAAATGTTGATACTTGATTAAATTATATAAAATGTTTGAAAATTTGGTTCAGGTTTTTTTTGTTGCCATTTGAGTAAAACTGACTCAAATTGATGAATATGATATGATGAAATATTGATGTTACATTTAAAGGATTTTTTTGTTAAAAGACAAAAAGTATGACTAAAACAAAAAAAATTATCTGATGCTGTTTTACATTTAGGCTACTTATATACACCCAGATAATAAAAATTAATTGAAATCTCCATTTCAAACTCTTCACAGTCTTAAATATGACAAACAAAATCTGATACCTCTTAGTGTGAAATAATTCAAGATTCTCTGAATATTTCTCATTCACACATTCTCTTGTACTTGTTATTTTAATCTTTGGGTGATAAAGATACACAGTGTACTCTCAGGGCACACTTATTTCCTACATATTCATTCATAGTTTGTCCGTCCATCTTAACCTTACACAGCCAGTCTGCACCAGATCGAAACTTCCTCTGACAAGGTTCTGAACCATACGCTGTGCAGTTAAAGCACTCTTCTGTTCTGTAATGACCACAGAAGGCTAGCAGTGCCATTCAGATTTCCCCCACTGGCTGTTAAAGTAACGAAGTCTGAAAAATTACTCCCGGTCTCTAAAGCAGCCAGCAAGACCAGAGATCAGTAGAGGGATGCAGTTCTTCTGAATATTATCATGGCTTGTTTATCCCTCCAGCTGACTGAGGGAGGTGTGAAAAATGTGACAATCAGATGGACTTGCGTATTTGCGGAAAGCCTGGTTTTGTCTCCCATCTTCACACATATGCAAAAACGGTTCAAAAAGCATAATACAGCAGATACTAAAGCACATGCACACAAAAGACAGAAGATAGAAATTTCTGACAGAACAGGTTAAATGCAGGTTTATTTAAGTCAATATTTGCATTTTTTTACATCAAGTACCCCCAAATATGATGGCCCAATTGCGAAGGATCCCCTTCCTAAAATATACAGATATTATATTGTATTATATATATTGTATATTGTATACATATATATATATATATATATAAAGATGCATTTATACAGTGTGAGAAAAATGTGTGATATTATAAACACATTACCAAGATTCAATAACTGAATTTTATATTGTATTTGGCTTAAAAGAAAACAGGGGGGAAAAGTATTAAAAAGTATTTTCTGGAAAATATTTACATTCTATTAAGCATAACATATGAATGTCTTTTATGAATGTAAAAAGAGAGATAAATTAGAAATAAAAATATTTTCACAAAACAATATGCAGATTCATCTTTAATGAATTCATAGTTAAACATTTAATTTAGTAATTTAATCATCTTGATTTCTGAAAAAGAAATGTGTAAAATAATTTGTTTAGCAGCTTCTTTCAAAATCCCTGAATTAAATGATATTAATTAAATGACAGAGTATTAAATTGGGCCCCTATAATCTTGAATATTTGCATACATCCATGACTGTATATGAAATGTTATAAATGCATTTAAAACAATTAAAAATATAAGTGCAATATCTTGAGAAAAACAAAAGTAATTGTACGATTGTATTGTCACAGCCTGCATTAGCGTTTTCTGAAACATCTCTGTTGACATCTGCTGTGAGTGTGATTTATTATTCATTATTCCCAAGTGAACCAAGCATCCAGATCAAACTGTCTGCTATGATGATGAAAGAATCCCTCTGACATTTAGCCATGGCAAAAGAGACAATATATCATACACTCGCGTGTGTATGAAAAACTAAGACCTTGTTGTTTCAGTCATGCATCTGAGATCTCCGTCAGAGAAACATTGCAGTACTAATCCAAAACAAATCAATTAATTTTCAGCCCCACAATGGGACATAAACAATAAAGCAGTGACATAAAGGCCAGCTTGCCACCATGCCCTGACTCTAGTCAGGCATGAAAATATTATTTCACCACTCAAGATCAAATCGATCCCTCTGTGTGACTGTAGTATCCCAGAGCACTGGGTAGCTGTACAACGTCTGCCTGACCCACACACTATCCTGCCAAAGCAATCACACAGACCAGTGGAAAGCAATTACAGCACTTTACTGCCACTGCATTGGCACTGACCTCTCTTTTCATTGTATTAGTTGATTTAAATGAGGGAAAAAATCAGGCCCATTCTCCATTGTAATGATATGACTATTCCTGTTTCTCATTCAGAATGAACCTTTTTGCAGAGCACAAGTATAACTTCCATCTCTTTGTCGTTCCTGTCGCTTTAGTAACTACACCGCCCTCATCGGTGTGTGGATTTACGGCTTTTTCGTCATGATCCTTCTGGCTTTGGACTTCCTGTACTACTCGGCTATGAATTACGAGTTGTGCAGGGTCTACCTGGAGAAATGGGGCCTGGGAGGACGGTGGCTCAAACAGGCCAGGAGTCAATGGCACAGCACAGGTCAGGAGGGTGAACACAACATGAGATCAGGCCTGAGTCACCACCACCATCCACGGCACAGTTTGAGAAGCGAAGCACAGAGCCCTACGCTCCTGACCTTCCAGACCTCAACAGCCTGGTGAGTCAACGAACAGGGATAAAGGAGAGCTCCCAGATAAATTAACACCCAGGACCCTTATGTTATGTCCAGAGAGTCATTGTAGCGTAACCCTAATTGATTTCTGATCTTGATGGATTGTGTCGTACTCGGACACAATTTTTTTTTTTTTTTTCTTGAATAAACATTGGATAAAACATAAATGTAACTAGCAGAAAAGTGTATTAAACATTATACTAGTATATCAGCTAAGATACAAGAAGATGTCTGGGCTGTTTAAGCAGAAGCTTGAATGCAATGCAAAAACTTTGGTAACACCTAAGTATAAGGTTATATCCGTTAACATTAGTTTTTAGGATTCATGAACAAAATATGACGTAAAATACTTTTTAAAATGTAATGCAATATTGATCTTCTATTACTCTAAAAAACAACACACCTGTCCAAAACACTCCACCACGTTATAAAAAAATACATTAAAATGTATAAACACATGTGAAATTAATAAACAATTAAATAAGAGAAATACACATCTAACAAATGTTAATTTCTACATTTTGAATGTAATTTGTAAAAAATAAAATTGCCTTAATTATATGTATAAAGAACAAACTTAAATTAACATTGAACAAAACTTTGGAAATTAGCATTAACCTAGATTAATAAATGCTGTAAAAAAATGTTGTTCATTGTTAGTTCATGAACCTCATTGTAAAGTGCCACCAAAACTTTATTGAACTTTTATTCTCAATTAATACTGGCGGATTACTAAAAAATGGATCATACAGGTCTTATAGGCACATCAACGTGAATGGACAGTAACTCTGACTAAAGGTCTGCTAGAGGAAGTAAAAACAATTGTTGTACCTCATTCCAGGGTCCTGATGTCATTTCTGTATTATCCATCTTGCAGACTGTAAGACAAAATATTTGTTGTTAGTTCTCATATGATCTCTATACTTCAAATAATGTGTGGCAGTCGCCTCAACATCTGGCAGAAGTTAATTGTTCACAATGAGCATTGGTGATTTTCAAGTATGAAATCGAATAACGAACTGGTGTGACGTCATTTCGAACAAATCAGGGCAAAACAACCTTCGTTATGTGTTTGTTTCGGGAGTTCAAAACAGCTTGCCAAAGCGAACTTTCTGTAAAAATTCACTCTAGCTGATAAACCCCTTCAAACAACCATTGGTCCGTGGCGATTACGTAATAAGTAGGTGTGGCTCTGAGGCTCCGCCTTCTTTAACGTGGAAATGTTCTCAGGTTTATTTCTTCTGCTCAGTCCCTTGAGGTTGGTTGTCCGCCAGTAAAAAGCATGAACTTCGCCATGAGTATATCAGGGCCTGTAGACTAATATCTGATATACACCAGGAAACACTTTAGACACAGAATTTACCAGCTAATCATACATTAAAGAAGGGTGGAAAGCTGACCTTTTAAAAGTCTGCAAATTCTTGGCTCAAGCAAAGGAACTACCGTACTCAGACACCACAGAAATTGTTTCAGATGGGATTGAAGGGAAAACATCTTCTAACAGCATGTGCTAGCCACATGGGTCCCTCGTGGCTAATCTGGCTCAGTATGAGGTAGCATTCGCTATGTCATCTGTTGCATCTGTTGCTCACAGTTGCCTGACACGACCTTGACACGGCGACCCTTGGCATCCAATTCAAACCCAGACATTTATGTTGCAAGAAAATGAATTCATTCAAAATGTATCAGTTTCCACAAAACTATTAAGCAGCACAACTATTTTCAACATTGATAGTAAGAAATGTTTAAGAAATGTTTGAAATTTTACAGATTTTTGATCAATTAAATACAGACTTCTATCAAAAACATGAAAAAAATCGACCTTACATTTTCTAATAGTAGTGTATGTTAGCTAAGACTTAGGTCACGATTGACGACGCTGGACATTTTCATGCCATGTTCCAACATTCTTCTTGACATGCCAAACTGAAATGAAGAGTCTGGAGTCTGAAGTGATTTTAATAGTACAATCATAATGTGGCAGGAATGCTAATATGAGATTTATGTGTTGCATTTCATATAGCGACAAGACACCGGTCCGTGACGCCTCCAAAAGTTCAAACATGGGCAATTCATTTGGTGTTGGTGAGCATTTCACAGTATTTGATTTTTGTGATATTGTGTGGGCAAAGGTGCAAAGGCTTTGGTTTACAGTCAACCTTTGATCAATTCTTTTTTAAAGTCTTACTGACCCTATTCTTTGAACATTAGTGTATATATCATAATATAAAATATCATTGATGTCTGTCGTAGCTTTTATCCACCCAGATCACATCTTACACTCTGACAGGCAACAAATGCAAAAGCCGGAAAAAATTACAGTGTACGCACAGATTTAGAGATATTTTTGAAGCTAGAATTCTGAAATGCATACTAAACGAGCCAATGAGCTTTCCATTCTCTCATTCTCGCCCCTCCCCTTCCACACCTGTCCTGTCATCAGAGAGTGGAACGTCTGGAGGCAGGCGAGTGGAATCTAGCGTGTAATATGATGATGATGCGTCTCGCACTATGAAGAAGCTGGAGAAATAGAGCTCTTGCAGCTCAGAGATAAGATGCGTGAGCGCAATAAGTTCGTCTGGCTGTTCGACTCCAAAATAATTTTGAAGGATAAGGTTAATTGAATACTGGCACACTTGAGATGTAATTGACATCAAAGCATTTGAAATGCAGTTGCTCTCATGTCTGTGTTCACAATCACTATGCTAAAGTGTGCTTTAATCAACACCATGAACTTGTACTACAAATGATAAACAATGATCACTTTAATACTGGATGGCCATCTCAGCAGCGCACAAAATCTAATTTATTAATGTGATTTTCTCTGCCTCCTTCCGCCTGGTCGATCTGTGTGTGTGTGTGTGTGTTGCACAGGTGCTGCTAATTAAAGTCCTGCACCTGCATGCTGTTGGCAGGAGATAATTTAGAAGTTAAAGCCTCCCTCTACCCTCCTTCAGACTGTCTACTGTGTCAAGATTCTCTTCCAGCAAGTCAAAAACATTTTGAATGATTATTTTCAGAAAGGTCCAAATGTCATTACTTTGAAGTAACAGGCAGATTGAAGAATTATCCCCAAACCCCAATTTGTGTAATATTTAATTTATTTGGGAGTTGGGAGTAGTTAAAGCAGAAAATTAACCCATTTGTTAAAGCAGTGGTTCTCAAACTTTTTGACTCCAAAGCCCCATTGTCCAATAATATATTACTCAAGATATTTCTGGTACTTACTCCAATGGCAAAATTATTTTTTATTTATAGAAACTAGGGGTGGCAAACACAATTACATTAAAATGAAGTGAATGTTTGGTAACAATTTATTTTACAGTGTCCTTGTTACATGTTTACATTAGTTACTATAGTAATACTATAGTAGTTACTTATCTAGTAATTTAGTTATCTATTGGTTTAAATAATTGCAAATTTCTCAGTAATTTCTACCCAATAAAATATTTTTGAGTTTGACATACAAAAAGATCATATTAATTATTACGGTTTTAAAGATTTTATTACCAAACCTGTCTTTTTTAGCACAAAAGAAGATATTTTGAAAAATGTATCAGTGCAATGTATCAGTGTTTTTTTGACCATGCAATTAAAGTCAACAAATATCCAGTGTAGTTTTGGACAGCATTGACTTTCATTGTATGGACAAAAATCCAAATAATAATACATTCGCTAACTCGAGGGTATAGATAATAGTGTAAAAGCTGAGATTTGCTATTGAGTCATGGTATTAATGTCACAGTTTGTGAACACAGAATGTGATTCTGAGAGGTCAGTTTGCTTCTGATGATAAGGGACAACAGTAACTGAATATCACGTTGGCGACGCCAAATGAAAAACACTTGATCTGAGTGATGATCAGAGTGATGTTTAGAGCTTTGTTACAGTCCAAACTCGTACATTCTGGAGCACGGCAGCCTGCAGACTCTGGACTGTTGTTGGCAGCAAAACAAATTGCATTTCACTGAATAAAATTACATTTTTCATGGAATCCATCTGATAATAATTAAGCAATTTCTCGACTAGTAGTGAGTGGAGATAGTGATTTCCCGTAGCTTTCGTGATTGCATTTCTTGTCTGTTTTGGAGTTTTCTCATCATGATTCCAGATGCCAATGGTATTGGGTTGGAAAAGAAATTAAGAAAAATGGGAATACCCTAAAGGTTTTAATGAAATTACAGACAAAAATCACAATCGCTGTAATGGCCAAAGCATCATTACCGGTACGTCTTCAACAAGCATTTAATATGAATAATGAGGTGGTAAGCTATGTTAGGAGATAGAGTCTGCACTTCTACTTTAATAACAAGCTTTTAAACCAATTAGAAAGTCTATAAAGCAGAGAATTTGACACACTATGCAAAGCCGACACTCAATTTTCATTATGTAATGGAGTGTAGCAATGAGCATTGTTTTAAAATTACCACTCAATTTGCTTTTGATACTGAGAGCCTTAGGGGCAATTCACACCGCACAGTTTGCCGGATCAGTGTGTTACCCCTGTCGGCATCTGTTGGCATTGGTCGGGTTTATTTTTACCCGACTGAACATGTTCAGTCAGCGTTTGTTGTCGGTGTCTGTTGGGGCAGTGTGAACATGACAGTTATTTTTCTTAAAATTCTAAATCCAACGGCCAGCTTGTTTGTCTGTGCGGAGTGAATTGGCCTTTAGTCTTCTGTAATTCAAACATATTAATTTAGCTATTTTCCTCTAAAAGGACTCCAGTCGGAGAAAACTGATATTTTCATCTAAATGTCAACATCTCTGAGCACTTCCCATCAGAACGCCTCTGCTTCATTTCCCAAAACAATCATCTCTCAGGGGTTGGGGAGTGGAGGCAATCCCAGTGGGGGCAGTTGGTATTTCTATTGCACACAGAGGGCAGTGCTCATCTTGTGTAAATATCTCAGCATGAAGTGACTCACCATTGTCTGAGCTCTCATACTCGAAGGGTTTGGTTTGGATTAAGACCTCATGTTTGGTTTAGAAGAACTCTCTTTATTTCACATAGCCTATACAGATATAACCAGCTGTTTCTGCTTTTAAGTTAATGGAAATGTCATTCATTTCAATTTGGATTGCCTTGCAACTTATACTTCTGCTGATATTATTTAGCTAGCTAACATAGATGAGGTTTTTTCTAAATTTTTAAAATGACTTGTGATGGTCTTGTAATAAGCAGTAAGAATGTGCTGCAAACCACAAGCCAAAAAACCAATCAGTAATGCTTTGCATATGCCGCTGTTTTCCAGTTCTTTTTTGTAAAAGAAAAAAATTATTTTAGTGAACAAAAAAATGTAAGTGCCCCTATTATACTATTTTAAAGGTTCCTTTGTTTTAGAAGTCTTCTATAATATGTTTACATGCATCTAATCTAAAAACAAATGAAGTTTCTCAAAATTTACATTGCAGCATCGCCTCTTTTCTCACAGTGTCTGAATTGGTTCGGTCTCCCTAAAAAAACTCCTTTTAGAGAGATACACTGCTCTGATTGGTCAGATGGCTCAGTCTGTTGCCATTGGTCTACCGCTTACAGCGCATGTCGGAAACAAAACAGCCCTTTGTACGCAGTTATACGAACAGAAACGATGGCACCGGGTTTTACCGTTTCAACGATCCCGGAAGTGCATGGAAAGTGGATTTTCTATCACTGCGCAAACGGCACATCTACACCACAAAACAAACTCTTCCAGACCTCAGCTACAATAAAGTGTTTGAGAGCAGGTCAAAGTGTTCATGGGCAGCCAATTGAGATCATTGGCTGGTGTTGTGCAAATAATATATAATACTACTACAATAAATAATTCTAATTATGTGTAGTATATAAATATGTACATCCATTTTGTAAACTTTACAATGTAAAGGATAAAATGATTTTAGTGAACATAATAAATATAGATATATGTTCTCACTGTTTTTTTTTTTCTTTTGGTGGAGAGGGTGTACTCCATTCTGAGTATTTTCCAGGACGCCTGTAGAGTTAGGGAAGACCTGTGTGTGACATTTTAACTCTTTTCATGAACAACGGTGTGTTCCTTAGAGGCGTGTTCTCCAAGACCAACAAACCTGTCTGCGCTCCTGACCTACATTGCTTAAAAGCGTTCTGTAATGCATTATAAATGACCATGGTCCTCTGTGCAGACAGACCCTTCTCTAAAGTAGGCCAAAGCTCTGGACATTCCCGAAACTTTTGCCAAGACTAAATTCTTAAAAATCTGACCACGTTCAGACTAGCGTAAGGATCAGGCAGTTGAACGGAGTCAGGCATTCATCATTACAAACAGGATTAGTTTGTAGGAACGGGTTGATTAAATGTTTTGTCTTTATCTGACATTTCCATTTAAGAGGCTCACAAGTCTCACTCAAGTGGCAGAGGGATCCAAATGTTTATGCTATTTCTAAATAACTCAAGTCAAGCGTACCAGCAGTCAGTGCCCGTTCTAGCTCTGCCAAAATGGACATTTACTAAGCAACACTTAAAGGGATAATACACCCAAAAAGGAAAATTTTGTTATTAGTCACCTCAAACACATATTTACTTTCTTTCTTCATGGGGACACAAAAGCAGTTTTTGAAGAATGTCCTGGTCACTTTCTTCAATATAATGATGGATAAATGTACAATAAAAATAATAAACAATGACAGAATATCCATTTTAGGGTGGAATGTAGTTTGGGGATGTCCGATAAAACTAAATACAAGTGGCGTATAGTATATATACTGTATATATTAAAAGGAAGCAGAAATGTGAAGCTTATGCTTATAAAAGCTCATACATTCATGTACATTATTTTAGCTGTAAAGATGTTCTTATCATTTTTAAGGTTAATTTTAGGGCTTTACCATGGCAGTTGTTGCCATGGCAGCAAAGTTGTAAGATTGGAATTAACAAGTGATTTTTTTTAACACTAAATCATGTTTTTGTGCACATTGTTTACATCTTGTGCATGGCTATGCTTTTGAAATGATGAGTATTTTAACGTTTACGGATTGGTCCCATTCACTTCCAGATTTTAGCTGATTTATTTTTTGAGAAAAGGAGGGACAAATTGAAATTCATTTTTGTGGTAATCAACAATATGCCACAAGTGTTTGACTTAACTTGTATTGTACCCACTTGTATTGTGAACCCACACAAATGTGTCATATCAGCTCATATTTATGATGGAGAAAAGTAAGTTTGAGTTGAGCTGAGGGTTCTAAAATTCATTATATTCATTTTGTTTATAAAAGCTTTTTGGAAAAGACTGTCGTTTCAGTGTGACTTGTAGGGCTTATTAGCAATCAAAAGTGTGTGCAAGGGTGTTGTCTCTCCGTACAGTGAAGTAGATCAACATCTATACAGGTTGCGATCTGAGATTGTTTGTGAACGCACAGCTCAATCGTGCTCTGGCTTGCCCATGGCTAGAGCTGGTGTCTGATTATAACATCCACAAGGGCCTAATCAACACATCTGTTCCACTGGGAGATCCTGTTTTCCCTTAAAAGATCATCGTACATCACTGACAGAGAATACATGCTTGTATTGTAAAATACCAAGATTATATACTGCACGTATTTAATACTTTTATTAGAAATTATGATGCCTGAGCCACAAAAATATGGGTGTCAACTGACAGATTACATTTTAATCTTGATCTGCTCTCTCTCTCCGTTTCTCTAGATATCCAGCTTTGATCCCAAGGATATACTTGGTATGACAAAGGAGGAAAAGCCAGGAAATGGAGATTTAGAGACTCTTTTCCTGGCCCCATCTACATTTACGACACGGACTGTGCCGGCGACCTCCTGCAGCTCTGCTGGATGGCATTTTCTCCATGTTGATGCTGAGACTGACGGCTGCAAATGACTTTCTCTGCCCAATCAGAGCAGGCTTTTTCAGCTGGATCTACTTTTCGACAGCTGTCGAAGGACTTTAATGAGAATGTTGTCTTTGACACCCACTACCTTGCCTTTTCATTTCGGAAGTTAAGATTTAGATGCAGGGAATAGGACTTTGCGAAAAGACAGAGAAGAGACTGATGGGTCCGTAAATCTCTACATCTCTACATGTTACCACTGCTCTGAAGTCAGTGGTTGGCTTTTCTTGAAGTAGCGAAAAAATATTTTTTATATCTGTTTTAATTTGACCCAACAGCATAAACCACAACATCTTCTTGCAGTATTTCATGGAGGAAAATTTCAGGGCGCAGATTTCGCAATGAGTTTAAGTTGCTTG
The DNA here is from genome assembly GCA_030578255.1 of Tiaroga cobitis. Lineage (NCBI taxonomy): Eukaryota > Metazoa > Chordata > Actinopteri > Cypriniformes > Leuciscidae > Tiaroga > Tiaroga cobitis. Next base: position 33,543,741 of record CM060594.1, on the reverse strand, counting down.
GTTTAAGTTGAAAGATGCTTGGTCTGATTTGAAAGTGACTATACATTGCTATAGTACAATAGACAAACGCTTTTTTTGCCTGCAAAATTGACGAAATTTTGCTCATGTGACAACACCTTTAGATTTCAAAACTGACTATGATTCGGAATTTCCTCATTCTGTTTCAAGGAAGTGACATCACGATTTAAAAAACTCTGAAACATTTATAACTATTGAAATTTTAGGTTGGGGAAATAATTTCTACATAAAGCAATAGATAATAATGAATAACTATTAAGATAAATGTCATTTGTCAACCATAAGAACCATAACTTTACCTGAAACTTGACTAAGTGGCATTGCTTCATGGAGTGTAGATCTTGATAATCAGATGCCTGACGGTCACTTCATTGTAAAGTGACATCATTTTTTTATCCCTATTGAATTTGTGCACTGAGTCGAAACCAACTAGACATAGGTAAAAGTAGCCACTGTTAGGCTGTGAGTATTCACCTGCAATAACACACAGCGTTGTGCTGAGTTGTGTTGTGTATAGAGGAGAAATTGTTGTGATTTCGTTTATCTATTTAAGGTAAAACTAATAGTTTTCCCCTCTTGGAGGGAAGAGAGATATGTTATGTTTTGGAGTAATAAGTTATAATGGTTATAAATTGCCTTACGGTAAATCTGTAGTACATGCCTAGCACCTTGTTCTGTGATTGTGGTTGGTACCTCAGTTGAAGTGTGATATGGCCGTCCACCTGTTAAACTTCTCTCTGTTTTTATTATGGGGTCGGTAGTTTGGTGGGGGGGTGGGGGGTGGCAGCGGAGTTGTAATTGCACTTGTTAACTTTTTACTGTTACAGTCTGGGAGAAATAAAGATTTATCTTTTGCAGTGTTTTTGGATGTCTATCAGATCTCTCTCTCTCTCTCTCTCTCTCTCATATCTCCTCCTGAACTTATTTTATACACTACCGTTTAAAATTTGGGGATCAGTAAGACTTTTAAAAAACGAATTAATACTTGTATTCAGCAGGGATGCATTAACTTGATGAAACGTGTAAGCGCATTGTTTAAAGTTACACATTTTTTATTCAAAAAAATTCTGTTCTACTAAAAAGTTCTATTCATTTAAGAATCTTGGGGGGAAAAGTATCACAGTTTCCACAAAAATATTAAGCAGAAAAACTGTTCAAAATAAATTCTTGAGCAGCAAATCAGCATATTAGAATAATTTCTGAAGGGTATTGTGACTGAAGACTGGAGTAATGATGCTGAAGATTCAGCTTTGCCATCACAGGAATAAATTACATTTACAAAATTAAAAAATAAATTAAAATAGAAGACAGCTATTTATTATCACAATAATATTTTACAATATTACTGTTTTGTTTCTGTATTTTTATCAAATCAATGCAGCCTTGGTGAGCATAAAAGCATCTAATAAAAACATTAACTCCACTCCAAGGAATGTATGTATTTTTTTTTTTTTATATATTTACCGGTATATGGATATCCTTCTTTAAATTGGCCATATGCATATCACTCTTTTTTTCTTGGTAGCTTCTTTGGTTTCCTTCGTTAACATTAGTTAATGAATTAGGTATCAATAACTAACCATGAACAAAAAAGTTTGGGAATCTAGGTAAAAAAAATTTTTTACATACACCACTAATACATTTGAATTTGTATAAATTAACATGTATTATCAACAAACATATAAATGAATACTCAACAATATTACAGACAGTTACATCATGATCATTTCCCATCCTCTCACATCGACTATAGCCCTTTTTTGCTGATGTGCATATAGTGATATATATATGTGATGTGTATATGTCCTCTGAAACCTCTAAAAACCTCTGAAACCTCATGCTAAGACCCCTTTACATTTATTTCACACGCCAGTCAGTCAAAGAAAAGTGAGACCCAGCACTCTCCAAAGTTTTCCATCTCACCTTAGAATAGAGGTGCTGTTGATGACTTCTCCAGAGGAACGACAGTAGCAGCACCTCTGTCTTCACACCGAAGGCGCCTCTGGTGGACTGGTGGAGAGACTCCTCCTGCTCTAATTGGTTCCAGGGCTGGAAGTTTGTCTCTGAGGGGATAACACAGCTCAAATGAGTTATTTCTGAACTTCCTGTCTGAACATGGAACCCTAGGCCACAAAAGTGGCACACCGGCCCTGTCTGAGTGTTCGAAATAGAGAGTCACATCATTAAAGCCAGAGAGATGACAAGAAAAGTTCAGAGAAACGTGTGGCACAGGTGTGAAACTCAAAAAAAAAGAAAAAGTCAAGCTACATAAAAAAGCAATAAAAAAGACATAAGAGAAATAGAGGAGGGACATGAGACAACAGGAAATAATCTGAGAATCGCCTTCATTTGTCACTGGTTCCGAAAGCTTTGGATCCGACCTCAACAACAAATCACAGAAACTGCATTAATCTATTAAAGGTCTATTTATAGTCCTGCCGCCGTCTCGTGTCTGGGGGGAGAATGGAAGCGATTCTTTGGTGGGTGTGAAGTTAGCATTAAACGGATTAGCTCATTAGGCAGAGGCAGGGCTCTTTACGTATGCATTAAAACTTCATCATGCATGGTCTTGGAAGAGCTATTAAATATCACAAAGCCCACTAGACACACACCAAAGTTACATTCACCTCATATAGGCAATGACCCTCACACGGGACCGTGTTTGATCGTATGTGAATCCATTCCGAACTAATGACTTCATAAAACCAAAATACACTGTCTGCCCCAGTTTCAGTGTCTTTCAGTGGTGCCCCTTCCCAGCACGTGTCTTTATCTTTTCTGATATTGCCACAAATAGGATATTCACTGTTGCTTTTTTCCACACCTGTTCAAATGTATGCTCTCGAGACAAAGGCATCTAGGGCAACAATATATGTCAAAGCCTCCTGATTTGGCCTGTAAAAATGCATTGATCTAATGATAGAAATTCAATGTACCATGCACTTTCAGAGTTAATAATTGATAATAAGAAAGTTAACACTGCCTTGATTTGCTGCATTTTAAAAGCAAATTAATAGTTGTTGTTTTCTTTCCAAATGGAAAATTATTATGCATATTCTAGCAGGGTTATCATAGTTATCTAAAACTTCAACTAAAATGAAAATGGAAAATAACAATAAAAATGTATTTGAAATGTGCTTTAACAAGCCTCGATTTGTTCATTATTTGTTATACGCCATTAATACAGTAGTAGGTGTTAATTCTAACCCTGTTTGATTTAAAGATAATCTATATTCCCCTATAAAATACAAGCTTCATTTATGTTCTAATTATTGGTTCAATAATTTTCCATCACATAATAAATCCATTATACATATTTAACAGTCTACTTAATGTCTTTTTGTGTTAGTTATCCCGGTTTCATTCGATTAAAAAAAAAAAAGTAGGCTATATTAATGTTTTATCCAAAACTTGAGGCTGTGAATGTAAAGCCTGCCTTATTTTGACAGTTCTTATACATAGTCCACAAACTGTTTTGCCATCAGCATATTTTTCAAAATAATTACGAAATAATTCAATTGGATTGACTAGAGATTTACACCTCTGATGTTTCCTGCAGTAAAGTGACTGACTGTGACCCCAAGCCACATGACAGAGTTTCTGTGTCAAGGTGTGTTTGTTTGTGCCTTTCATTCATCCGATGTCTTGAGGGCCACTTGAACATGCAGAACAGATTGACACATGACTGCAACTGCTGCCAGGTCAGACGAATTATTTTTTCTATGTGAGCGTTGCATGCCATCTCCAATTAAAATCATTGTTATTCTGACTGCAGGTGCTCACTAGCAATCGCCACTTTATATGCTTTGAATCAAAAATAAGGTCTGATATAAAATCTACTTTTTTTGATGTAACTCAATTCTATGTTAATTCAAGATATATACATATAATTTATTATATACACAAACACACCTTCACTTCTGTCGTCACACGTCTGTCCTCAATTCTTCACGGAAAACCAGATAGGGTCTGGAATCCGCTCTATGAAACAAAGCAAACACACAAACAGGGACACGGTTCGTGAGCTTTTCACCCAGACTTATCAGCTGAATGCTGCAGGAGTTTGGCAGATGAGGGAATTTGTCCTCGTCAGGGTCTCGCCCTACGGAATTCAATCACCAGTGGCTAATCTGGTTTATTTGGCTTGCATGGGCGCAAAGGCAATTTCCAGCTAAAGGCATTAAGGGCTTACTTCAGCCAGGTAATTGATTGTTTGAGATGAGGAGGGAAATTAGATAACACAAATGGAGGGAGAGAGAACGGTGCCCCTGTGTTTGCCACAGTTTTGTAAAGCTAATGAAGAGAAGACAGAAAACCGAAGATATATAGTTCAAATTAAATTGGACAAACGTTTAAATAGCTTTTTTGTTCTTTAAAACTGAGGAGCCCCTTTTCATTCACCTGTGTTTTAAGAAACTCATTATGGTGTTACAGAGAACTGCAGGCCTTCAGAATTAATCGAAACTCTTCTGCACTGCGATTAGTCATACAATAGAAGGGATCCTAAAGCTCAATTTGAATTGAATCGCATGTATTGTGTGGTTAATATCCAGCTGGATCAAATACAGGAATTCCATTTATATCATTGATTACTATGATTTTAGAGGAAGTCAATTTTGGAAAGCCAAATGATTGAGCTTTCATAAAATCCTCATATGCAAATGTATCGCTGAGATAAAAAAAAAAAACCTAACATATAGCCTGCAAATGCAGAGTTAAATGTAAAATTTCCTCTTGCATAATGACTCAGTGCATTAGGTGGAAGTCAGTGGAAGGTCAGTGCACAGCTGGGCAGGCGCCGATCTCTCCCATCCCAGCTGGAAACACTTAGTGAATGGACCAAAGGACTCCAAACAACCACCCACAAGTGTCTGCCCTTTGCTGCTTTGTGTTCTAATATAGCTATATTGATTTAATATTTCTCTGTGAGGGGAAAAAAAGAAATAGAGGCAGGAATCTTGCTTTTTGGGAATGACAGCTTGCATCTTGCTGTAGAAACTAAAAAAAAAGGAAAAAACTGGAGTAAAAAGGATGCAAAAGCACCATTTAAGTGTCACAAAAGAAACCCATGCACTATAATTCCTAGCATATGACTTCATGAGACTATTTAGTCAGACTATATATATATATATATATATATATATATATATATATATATATATATATATATTATTTTTATTTTTTTTACATAAAGTTTGAACATGACCACAACTCATGGAGCAATTCATGGATAGTGCTACATTACTTCTGAGTGGGGTATAAGTATAAAGCTTCAATACATGTACTGGATTTTCTCATGCTGGGATTTCTGAATCACAGCTTACAAAGGGCATAAAAATGCTTTTAAAACCTGAAAGGAACCAGCTTTCAGTGTCATGAACAGCAGGAAAAAACAATGCTAAATGCAACTAACCTATAACTGAAAAGTTGTCTATTTAGCTATGCTTTAATGGAGTTTTCAGCATTCCTTCTTTGCTGGGGTCAGAGTGACCCCAAACAGAAATATTTGAGGATTAAATTAGATTTAGTATGGTTTTAGTAGCCTATGATTTTGAGTTTCAAAATCATCTGCTGGTACTATTAATTAATAACTAGGCCTATGTCCAGAGCCTAAAAGATGGTAATAAAAATAATAATGTTTACATACCAGTTCCCTTCTGCTTGTTTTTGTTATTAAGAGTAGCTTGCACTGCTGACAAACACTGTGGAGACAGTGGAGCAACAGTGACACGTGCCGTGGACCATTCTATTGGCGCTGTGCTGCTGCCACCTGGCGGACGGTACAAGTAGTGCAAAGAATATGTTAATACGTATAAAAAAGCTGACAAACTTACTTTCGAGGGACAGTCTGTCGACGTCCGTCAACAATTATCCAAACGCCAGCTACCTAAACTTTTCAAAAAAAATGTTTGTTGTAAACTTGTATCTAAGAAAAGTGATAGTAACCGCCCCTGTTGCTATGGTTACCTACCTCGTCACCTGAACGAGACTTTTTCGCTACTACTTCGCGTCAGCGTCTACTTGGCGTTAGACCAAAACACGCATAATGACTAACTTGTAATTGAACCTTTATATAATGTAGAAAGAAAGGTTATAATTTAAACATTACTGTAATATGCTGAATTGAACCTGTTAGTTAAGACTGAGCCCCACACTGAACATGTACCTATGCTATGTCCCAATGTTAACTTAAGAAATATTAACTAGGTGTCTGTTGTGACTAAGATCTATACACTTGCACTTTAACCACTGATATAAAACATAACATGAACCACATTATTACAAGTTCCTGTTTAAATAAGAACATAACCTGCAGGCCAAAATTTGATGTGCCCTCCCCTCCCTCTCTTTTCTAGTCTGGAAGTGCACTTTCAGACGATATGACTGATGAATTGTTTTCCCGCAGTCCAAGCACCAAAAGAGTTTTTCTTCTTAGTCAATCTGCAGGTGCCTCTTGAGGCGCTATAGAACTAAAGACAGTCATTTTACACTGAGAACACAAATAGGGCCATATGCCTGTGTGTGTGATGCCTCATGTGGACCTACAGGTCGCAGGACTGTGTAAAACTCTTTTCACAGTCTGGGCACTGGAAAGAATTGTGTCCAGTCTCCCACCTCCGACGGAGAAAAAGGCCTTTCTGCAGTCTGTGCAAAGGAATGGTATTTTATTTCTAAGTGTGTGAGAGTTTATGGAGGGTCAGGCCGGCTTCAACGTGAATGACTTGTCGCACTTGGTGCATTTGAAAGTTTTTGTGTGTAATGGCTGGTCGAATGTGAACCAAGTTCAGTTCACATTCAGTTCACAAGAGTTTTCCGTATTACAGTTTTTCCACAGTGTGCACAAAGCCATTCATGGTTTCTCATTGAAATGGCTCCTCTGGTGTTGCATCAAAGCCCAGGGTACAAAAAACCCTTTCCACAGTCCGCACAATGGTCTCTCAGGCTGATGCATCAGCATGTGCCACTTATAGGAGTTTAAGCAGATGAAGGTGGACTGACATTCGGTACACTTATAGGGTCGTTCCTCTGTGTGGATCCGCTTGTGTCTGATAAGAGCGGGCCGGCGCCTGCAGGCGTTCCATCGATGCACTGCCTCTTCAGGGTGGGTCTTGTGATGGTCTCTCCTGGCACTGAGCGAGCTGAAGGTCTCTCCGCAGTACAGTTGTAGGTCTGATATTTCGGCTTTTGTAGCTTCTATTCCTCGAGAACATCTTTCGGTGACATTAGGATGTGTTTGGGCACATAAACGAGTTGATGGGGACGGAGGGCCATCAAAACAATCTCTGTTACCTAAAATTGTTTATCTCTGTAAAGCTGCTTTAAAACAATCTACATTGTTAAAAGCGCTATATAAATGAAGATGACTTGACTTGACTTGACTAGTGTGCATGCATATATGACGTCACCAAAACACACCACCGCGCATGGCATGCACGTAACAGCATCCACCACGTATTGGACCATCCAGCTACGTCATCGTGCTACAGGCTGCAGCGAGGACCTCTTGTGAGAATGGGAAAAACTGCGGCCATATTCAGATACCAGACAGAGAAAAGGACACTCATCGGTGTGGGTGAGCTGGTGGGTTTTCAACTACAGTATCAACTACAGTATCACTTCCTATAACCTCAGTTGAGTTGGCTTTCTTTCCTGCGGACTGAATGGGCACTGTAAACAAGAGAAGGTGTGAGAGGATCCATCTGCAACAGGATATGTCATCAACTTAATCATTCACAGAAAGTGCTTTATACATGTATACAGTCCTACACGACCCGCTCCGAGTGGGATTCGAGCCGGGCGTGCTAACAGGGACGCTAAAGAATGCAGCCTCTAGCGTCAGTCGCTAGATCGCCTCTTAAGATCAGGGGAGTGAGGTTTACATGAACTGCTCTTACATGCCTACGTCCGTTACGCTCACCCCTCTAAACCTCGATCCCATTCGGGTCACGGCACCAAATGTAACCAGTCCTACTCAACCCGCTCCGAGCGGGATTCAATCCAGGGTCTCCGGTGTGGGAGGCGGGCACGCTAACAAGGACGCTAAAGACCGCAGCCTCTAGCATCAGTCACCAGTGCTCCTTTTGAGATTTTTCAGTACCATCTGTTGATCTGTGGTCTTCTGGAAGTGTTATCCCAGAATCATCCAAACCAGAGCCTCTTGCAGGCTCTCCATCTTCACCGTGTCCTACCTGAGTCTCTGTACATACAGATGGTCCTACTACTGACTCCAGGGTCTTTCAGTCAAAAATCTGAACTTGACTTACACTCTGCTGATGGAAGTCACCCGCTTCAGAGTTGAACAGGATGCAATTTCCTGCACTCATGGACTGACAAGAGACTGGAAAAAAATGCATTGGAGGTTATCACAATATGGAAGACAACCATTATAAATAATATATAACAGACATGATCAAATTCTTGGTATCTAGATGTCCATCCATGGTTCTTGTGTGACTTTAGGAATTTGACATGTCTCCATGTCTAAGACTAATCAATTCTGGGACTGCTTCTGACTAGCCTGACTACGTCAAACTTCGTACTTCCGCTCAATTTCAGTTCGCTTCTGTCACACCAATGTAACAAAATCTGCCAGCATCGGCATCCCATACTGCATCACATACTTTTGTTGCACAGTTCTCCACATAAAAGCAGAAATGAGGCGTATAGGAGGGACCAAGAGGCGCAGGGCGGAGAGAGGGACAGGAATTCTGTCCGGAACAAAGTCCTTTTAAGACTGGGTTTGGTTGATCTTTCAGTTTAAATATTATAACAAACAATTGTTCGTTATGCATCTAAAGATTTAATTCAAACATCTGTAGAGAAAAAGAAAATTAGATTTTTGCAGAATATCTGTTATGAACTCTCACCCAAGTGCTCTTCTTGTTTGGGGAATCCAGTATTCATGATGTAGTAATTTAACTTCAACCATCATTGAAGAAAGGAAGTGCACTGCACATCTCATGAGTTGCATGTTATATAGCTTTTGTTGAACTGGATTGGTTGATTCACCACGCATAATTACATTAGTCACTGTTTTTGTATGTCAGGGTTGACACGTGTGAAAACAGCTCTAACTGTGCGTTCACACCGCCGCCGGCGAGAGCGTCAAAGTGGCCGGAAGTCATTCATTTTCAATGAGAGCCGGTGGCGAGCTCCGGCGAGGGCGGCGCGGCGCGTCTTGGACTATGAGGCGCCGGACTGGACAAAAGCGAAGCGAACTGTGCGAGAGAGACCGAGCGTGTCAGTGGTGTGCGCGAGAGAGACCGAACGTGTCAGTGCGCGCGAGAGAGACCGAGCGTGTCAGTGCGCGCGAGAGAGACCGAGCGTGTTAGTGCGCGCGAGAGAGACCGAGTGTGTCCGGGCATTAATAGCCTAATTAATTGGTACATATATATACTATATAAGAGTCATGGAAGTTCGATTTATGGACAACAATAATCAGTACAAACGTCTTGTTTTTAACTATTGTTTAATAAATATAAATAATTCGAGCAGATAAACTTTCATATGGAGGATTAAATAAGATTGAATTTATGTAGTAAGATTTCTAATCAATGTGCCACAACCAGGCTTTACTTTTCTTGAGCGTCAAATCACAATGACTCTGAATTTTATTCACGACATCGGGGTGTTGTCTGTGCAAGTACCACGAGAGCTGTGGATAGGATGGCATCTGTGAGAAAAATGGTTATATCGGCAGACTGCCTTCGAAGAGAATGCAGCAAAATATCGAACTGGCCTGACTGGTACAGCTACAGGAAATGTTAAAGTGTTTTTGTGTTTTGTTTTTTGTCAAAGATGTTATAATCTTTAACAAAATGTTTGACGTTATTTGACAAGCACACATACATGCACACAAAAGACACCAATCCACAGAAACACAAACCTATATTTAATGAAATACATTTGTTGTGTTATATCACACTAAAGACAACAGTGTCAATTTACTGTTAATAAAATGATTTCAGCCGAAATTACCTGTGTTGTTATATTTTTATATTGGCCCTTTACCTGAATGTTGTTCCATGGCTCACGAATCTAGCCTAGCCTACCTGCTGATACTCTAACTCATAATTTTTAAACATTATACTTTTTTTGCGCTTAAAAATTAAATAGCCTATGTTTAAGAGACTCATGTTAATTTATAATATCAAATCTTTGATGGTGTAATTCTGTATTTAAATATATTAAAATGCTCATGCTAATTTATAATATTAAATATATTAAAATGGCAATACTATAGCAATGCTATATTTGGCAATAATATAGTCTACTCCAAATGTCATGCCAATGAAGCTTGAACTTGATACAGTGTGCGAGAGAGACTAGGTTCTATTTAGGGACGAGTAACACTGGAGTTTGGTTTATTGAATAATAATATATAATATGAAATAGTGTGCTAATTCAGTGGTAATAATTTAATTGTTGTTTTTTTTATTTATATTGTTGTCCATTAATCGAACTTCCATGCCTCTTATTACTTGCGTACCAATTATGCTTGGACTGTCGAACACGCTCGGTCTCTCTCGCGTGCACTGACACGCTCGGTCTCTCTCGCGTGCACTGACACGCTCGGTCTCTCTCGCGCGCACCACTGACACGCTCGGTCTCTCTCGCGTGCACTGACACGCTCGGTCTCTCTCGCGCGCACCACTGACACGCTCGGTCTCTCTCGCGTGCACTGACACACTCGGTCTCTCTCGCGCGCACTGAAACGCTCGGTCTCTCTCGCGCGCACCACTGACACACTCGGTCTCTCTCGCGCGCACTGACACACTCGGTCTGTCTCGCGCGCACTGACACTCGGTCTCTCTCGCGCGCACTGACACGCTCGGTCTCTCTCGCGCACTGTTGCGTGCGCTCTTAAGACACATTCGGTCTCTCTCGCACACTGAATCAAGTTCAAGTTCCTTCATTAGCATGACATTTGGAGTAGACCATTACAGTTTTTTACAATCACTTTGCTACTATTTTCAGAACCTTGATGTCATTTTTCAAAACTCTAGACACAAAACTCACAACGGTTAACACTTGTAACACAGGCTGTCTAATGTTCAATTGTATTGTGCATTCACATCTTTAAAGAAATCTTGCACTTGCACAAGCATTGGTTCAAAAAACAAATTTACTGTGAAATACCATTGAAACACAACTATAGATCACCCACACACAAGCAAACGATAGTTTCACTGTTCGTAGGCCTACAATCATTAAATATTGTAGAACAAAATAGGTGATCTAGGTTTCATTATGGTCTACATGACATGTACAGTAAATACATCTCTGTAAAAGCACTGCAGTAGAGAGAATATGCAGACATAGTGGAATCACTGACCAAAGTGTGTAATATATTGCATTATATACACTACCATTTACATGTTTGGGGTCAGTGAGTTTGTTTTGTGTGAAAGAAATTAATACTTTAATTTAGCAAGGATGCTTAAAAGTGACAGAAAATACATTTATAACGTTACAAAAGATTTCTATTTAAAATAAATGCTGTTCTTTACATTCATCAAAAAATCCTAAAAAGAATTGTAACACTGTTTCCTCAAAACCTTAAGTAGCACAAATGTTTTAACATGTAATAATAAGAAATGTTAAATATAATTAGTAAAATAAGAAATGTTTCTTGAGCACCAAATCAGCATATTAGAATGATTTCTGAAGCATCATGTGACTCTGACAACTGATGCTGAAAATTCAGCTTTTCCATTTAATTTTTAAGCGCAAAAAAAGTATAATGTTTAAAAATTATGAGTTAGAGTATCAGCAGGTAGGCTAGGCTAGATTCGTGAGCCATGGAACAACATTCAGGTAAAGGGCCAATATAAAAATATAACAACACAGGTAATTTCGGCTGAAATCATTTTATTAACAGTAAATTGACACTGTTGTCTTTAGTGTGATATAACACAACAAATGTATTTCATTAAATATAGGTTTGTGTTTCTGTGGATTGGTGTCTTTTGTGTGCATGTATGTGTGCTTGTCAAATAACGTCAAACATTTTGTTAAAGATTATAACATCTTTGACAAAAAACAAAACACAAAAACACTTTAACATTTCCTGTAGCTGTACCAGTCAGGCCAGTTCGATATTTTGCTGCATTCTCTTCGAAGGCAGTCTGCCGATATAACCATTTTTCTCACAGATGCCATCCTATCCACAGCTCTCGTGGTACTTGCACAGACAACACCCCGATGTCGTGAATAAAATTCAGAGTCATTGTGATTTGACGCTCAAGAAAAGTAAAGCCTGGTTGTGGCACATTGATTAGAAATCTTACTACATAAATTCAATCTTATTTAATCCTCCATATGAAAGTTTATCTGCTCGAATTATTTATATTTATTAAACAATAGTTAAAAACAAGACGTTTGTACTGATTATTGTTGTCCATAAATCGAACTTCCATGACTCTTATATAGTATATATATGTACCAATTAATTAGGCTATTAATGCCCGGACACACTCGGTCTCTCTCGCGCGCACTAACACGCTCGGTCTCTCTCGCGCGCACTGACACGCTCGGTCTCTCTCGCGCGCACTGACACGTTCGGTCTCTCTCGCGCACACCACTGACACGCTCGGTCTCTCTCGCACAGTTCCAGGGCCGGCTCTGTAAATCTGGGGGCCCTAAGCAGGATAATGTTGGGGCCCTGCCTTGCAGTAAATAATGGAGTATTGCTACCGCAAACCGGAAACTGTATACAATCTAACCCCAATCTAACAAATCTTCAATAAAGTTGTTGCATATACTACAGGTGTTGCTGGAGTCTCGATCTTTGAACTTCTTTTCCCTTTTCCACACTTTAAAAAGAGGGAGAAGTTGGACCAGTAATTTCTTTGCTTCCTTCTAAAGGGATTTAAACATATTCTTCTTTTTTCTCTTTTCTGCACCCGATGGATAGACTCGTTTCATTTTTTCGGTCAAATTTCCAAGTCCAGGGAAGACAACGATCTGACACGGTTGGTTGACTTAACGCAGTGGTTCTCACTTTGGACAAGGGGGAATTTTCAAGCCCCACTGCCCCCATCACCCCAACACAATGCTAATGAAATACGCAACAAGCTTAAAATGTTCCAATTTATTGAAGTAACAAGTAGTATCTAAATACAAACTAACTATCTACATCAAATAACATTCCAGCAAGTAAAAAAATAAAGAAAATAAAAGTGCAGCTGTGTCATAACTTGCATGGAATTCAAAAATAGACAAAATAAAAGTGCAGCTGTGTCAAAATGTTAAAAAAAGAAAAGAAGAGAAATCCATTTGGCAAGACAGGTCTATTTAAAAAAAAAATAGACATAACATAGGCTACTGTGTTTGATATGGGATTAAAATGATGGGCAGAGTATGAGATATAAACTAATGATTAATTATTTCAATATTCCTTGAGCGGAGAGCGCATTTCTGAATATTCCTCGGCTCGCTCATTCCGCTCAGGGTCGCGCGCTCAACCCTGCTGGCTCGAAAATATGTGGAATAAGGGCTGCCTCCGACTAAAGTTTTTTTCTAGTCGACTAGTAGTTGTTTATTTAAGCCATTAGTGGATAAATCGCCCCTTTATATTGATTTAATAACTGAAATAGGCTATACAGGATAACGAGTGTTATAAAGCCGCACTCAAGCGCACCGGCAAAAGTAGGCTAATGATTTTGAATGTGTAAAAAATAGCAAGGAGATATTGACTTGTTTATTAATAAACTGGTGTTTTCTGCGTTGCTGCAAAGATGAAGTTGACGACGCGGACTCGCCATGAACGAATAAAGATATAGAGGCATAAAAAGGAAAATTTCCTCCCGTTGGCGCGCTCCACCTGTCACGTGGGCGCGCCCCACACTTTGAGCGGCGACGCGGGCGACTACCATCTGTAGTTAGGGGGCCCCCTAGTGGCGGCGGGGCCCTAAGCAGCCCCTTAGTTCGCTTATAGGGAGAGCCGGCTCTGCACAGTTCGCTTCGCTTTTGTCCAGTCCGGCGCCTCATACACGCTCGGTCTCTCTCGCGCGCACTGACACGTTCGGTCTCTCTCGCGCACACCACTGACACGCTCGGTCTCTCTCGCACAGTTCGCTTCGCTTTTGTCCAGTCCGGCGCCTCATATTGGACGGTGAGAGCGGCGAGAAGAAGTTGAAATCAGCTCAACTTTATGGTAATGAGCTATGACGTGGTTCGGCGGCAACCAATCGGAATGTAGAAGTGCTCCCCTTGAGAGGATTCAAGAGAACGCAGTCAAGTAAACTTTGGTTCCGACCACATTAGTTCCTAAGCAAAATGGAGGAGAAGTTGATCATTTCTGTTTCAGGATTCCCAATGCTGTATGACCTGTCCCTGTTTACGTACAGGGACATAAACAAACAAAAAAAACGATGCGTGGATGAAGGTGTCTGATATTGTTGGTGTTTCTCGTGAGTTGCTGATGTGCATTTAGCGTTAAATATTTTCCTTAAAAAATGCGGTAATTGCATGCTAACTTTGGCACTAGCCTATAGCACGCAAAACAGTTGTTGATGCAAATCAGACAGGTTAACTTGACAATTTTTACAAGATCAGTTTTTGTCTATACATAATTAAATGTGCAACTATGATATGGCTATTTACTGATGCTGTACTAAAGCCTACTTTAGCCTGCCAAATTTCATTAGATGTCATTATCAGTGGTTATAATTATAGTTATCTAATTTCGCAGTACGTTACATTTGAAGTACAACATATTTCTGATATATTTTAATTATATAATTTAATTAGATCAACTTATACACTACGTGCTTTTGCGGCCCCTTTAAATAAAGTTAAAAAAAAACATTCGATCTACGTCAGAGCGTCCACGAATTTTTCCACGGCGTCGTTGGCAGAGCGGCGAGAGCGAATTTTGCCGCTCTCGCCGGCGGCGGTGTGAACGCACAGTAACAACCGAAAATACAGTTCCAAATTTAAAGCTTAAAGATAAAAAAAAAAAAAAAATGGTACAAATTTTACAATCTCAAAACGGCCTAAATATATAAAATAAAATAGAAAATAAATAAATAAAGTGTTATACTATACAAAATAATCACAGTTAATACATCATGTCATTCATGTTTTAAAAATCACAAACAATTTCAAAACTGTATAAATAAATAAATAAATAATGTGTTATACTGTACAGAATAACAATCATTATTAGCCTATATGATATCATGCCATTCACGTGTTTTAAAAATCAATAACAATCTCAAAACTATTTTGATTTTTTTATTTAAGTTATTTTTTACATTTTATTTACTTTTGATTACTTTTTCACTGAACTACAAGCAAGTCTGCTCTATGTTGGAAATGGAGTGATGTTAGGATTGAGGAACTGCACCACCCTCTAAAAGGGGCGTTTCCAGACCTGACCAATCAAATTCACGTACAAGCTCATCTAATAAACCCACTGCTGCAGACTGAGTGAGAAAGCTGCGTGCAGAGTGCAGACTAACAAGTGCTTTATTTTATATCTGATAAGTGCTCTATAGTAAAAGTCACCATGACATTTGTAACTCTCAATAATGGAGCTAAAATGCCCATTGTTGGACTGGGAACATGGAGGGTGAGTATTTACGTTTTGGATTCTGTACGATATTAATTATGGTAAATATTTGTTTTTCTGCCGTTGCTTTTATTGTTGTTTGCCAATTAAACACTAGAGGTTTATCCTTTTATTTTAAACCATTCTTTTATGAATAATAATGCTTTTCTTTTCATTTGATCTTTTTTTTTTTTCAATTTTAGAGATTTGATCATAATTGCAAAGTCTACTATGATAAGATTTAATATTAAAATTCTGAAACCTGCTCCAGTCTGTTCCAGGTGAGGTAACAGAGGCTGTGAAGGCAGCCATTCTGGCCGGCTACCATCACATTGATGGGGCCCTTGTCTATGAAAATGAGAATGAAGTTGGAGATGGTGTACATGCCATGATTAACCAAGGAGTGGTAAAGAGAGAGGACCTTTTCATTGTTAGCAAGGTAGTAACATATTTTAATGTAAAGATTTGTCTCAGAGGCACATGACAGGAAACATGGTCTCATAAGGCCAGTCATGTGCCTTGTAATTTCACACAGCATGAATCATGTCAAAGATCATACACAGTTGTGCATTTATAAAACATGTACTGTGTTCCATTTGTTATAATGCACTGTTACGTCATGCCCTAATTAATAATTACTGAAATGCAAGTCATGGTTAGAACATGATTGAACAATAAATCTAGTAGAAAACTGCTTAACAAACGCATCATGTGAAAAGGGACTTTGGCCATAAACAAATGCAAAACTAAATCCTGTATCTTTTGAAGCTGTGGTGCACTTACCATGAGAAACACTTGGTAAGAGGAGCCTGTGAAAAGACCCTAAGTGACCTCAAACTGGACTACGTTGATCTCTACTTAATGCACTTTCCCATGGGCACTAAGGTAGTACTAAACAAGAAATTATTGTTTATATTATGCTACATTTATTTTTATTCATGCTGATCTGTGTATTCAAATTGGCAGCCTGGAAAGGAGCTTTTCCCATGTGATAAGGATGGCCATGTAATTCCAGACAACAGCAACTTTCTTGAAACATGGGAGGTAAGGAGTAGAATAAAAACAAAATTAATGTGAGATTCCTGTAACTCAGGCTCACATTTGGTTGATCAGAGAAAAGTTTCTGGTTACTTGAGTGTTAAATTGTTCTCACAAAGGCAATGGAGGAGTTAGTGGATGCTGGGTTGGTCAAGGCCATCGGTGTCTCCAACTTCAACCGGGATCAGATTGAAAAAATCCTAAATAAACCTGGGCTCAAGTACAAACCTGCCAACAACCAGGTATTGCGTTGGTTGCAATACATCTGAAGAATTTAAATCAGATAGAGACTTTGTTGTTCAATTTCAAGTGCCAAAATCTTTTCAAAAATTACTTTTCACCTCCAGATCGAGTGCCATCCATATCTGACTCAGGAGAAGCTGATTAACTACTGTCAGTCCAAAGGAATCACAGTCACTGCTTACAGTCCTCTAGGTTCTCCAACCAGACCATGGTAAGTACTTTCTTTCTTTAACTAATATATATATATATATATATATATATATATATATATATATATAGAGAGAGAGAGAGAGAGAGAGAGAGAGAGAGAGAGAGAGAGAGAGAGAGAGAGAGAGAGAGAGAGAAAGTTGGGAGTATCATTACAAGTAACTTGGATTACGTAATCAGATTACTTTTTGATATGACAAGTAATGCATTACTTTATAAACATTACACATTAATATTTGAGTTGCTAGTAACGCATGTTACTTTTCAATTTAAATAATTTGCTTAAGCTACTGAATTAAAATTCTCTCTTCTCCATAACATAGTCACTTAGACATGCGTGCACAGGAACAGACAAAAAGTAACCAAAAACATTACTTTCAACATTCAAATCAAAGAGTTGTACAGTAGGTAACATAACCCGTAATGTTAAGAGATGTTTTGTACGGCTTTCCGTAACTTTCCATAAAAAGTTAGTTTCTTTTTAGAGTAATGCAATATTATAACGCATTGCTTTTAAAAGTAACTTTTACTAACACTATAAATGTATCTATCTATATAAAATATGGTATTGGCCTATACATTACCACAGATTTGACTTTCTTTAGGGCAAAGGCAGATGAACCATCACTACTGGAGGACCCAAAGATCAAGGCCATTGCAGATAAGCATTGTAAAACCACAGCACAGGTAGGTGTAAATTTGCACGTTTTTTTATTCATGTTAGTTCATGTTATGTATAAATCAGCCTAGAAGAAGTACATGTTCAAGTACAACTTGTCAGCTGAATGTTAGACGACCCTTAAAACATTTGCATTACACTTTTACAAATGCATTCCACCATCATAAGACTAAACGGGGAACTTTTTTTATAGGTCCTAATCCGGTTCCACATGCAGAGGAATGTTGTGGTCATTCCCAAATCTGTAAACCCCCACAGAATCAAAGAGAATTTCAAGGTACTCTCATTTTAATTAAACCATGTAGTTTGCATGTGTCCTACATGTTGCACCAGTACTGATATACAAGAATAACCTGATCAGTTATGATGATGGTTAAGTATAATTAAGATTTAGTTATTTTATTCCTGCAGGTCTTTGATTTTGAGCTGAGTAAAGAGGAGATGAACACTATACTGAGTTTTAACAGAAACTGGAGGGCTTTTATGCTGGAATGGTGAGTCGTCATTATGAATATTTGCAGTGGACTTTGTATCCGTTTGTGTAGTATTAAGTTAACTAAAATCCTCCTTTACCATTTTATTGCAGGGCTTCCAAGCATAAGGATTATCCACTGAATGCAGAATTCTAAAGCTTTAGTAAATGCTGTTTGCAGTCTGCATATTAACTGATTTTAAATGACTCCTGCATTTCTCATTGGGGATAAATTAAGTATATGAATGAAGTATGTGATGAGCAAACCCACATTATCAGCATTTATTCAAGTGTAATACAGCCATTTAAGGGACTAAATGTGGTCAAATGTAAAGGTCAAGCGAGTTGTTAAAGACATGAGAAAGATTTTCTTCACATTTAAAAACATAAGCCAGAGAGCTGTTTGACGCAGAGCTTTATTTGGGCTTTCAAAGCATACATCAATATATTGTAAACAAAGCTGCTCTTACAAACTGGAAGTGCTTTGTTGTCATTTTGAAAACAAGGAGTGTGCATATCTAAAAAAAAAATATATTCTCAGGACCAATACTTTCTCTTGTTATCTGCTCAATTGTGCAAAATGTGTGACATTGTTCAAATAAAAAAGTTACTAGTGCATATGTTTATCAAAGATTTAATGATGATCAATTGGGTTGTTTTGTCATGAACCTTTTTACATTTCCATGTGTACACTAAAGTAGTAACAGCTTAAAATTATCAATGCATTAACAAATTTAACCTCCATATCTATGGTAAAAAAAAAAAAAACATTCATTAGAAGCAAACTTGTAAATCACATCAAGGATGAACTATAAGGAAATTTCTCAGTAACCTGGTTTCTCAGTAACAAGTTTCATAATGCAAAATGAAGAGCATTTTCACACTGATCAATGACAAAACAGCATTCTCTGGAACAGAGGAACTTATTTTCATCAAACAGCACGGTTTGAGTTGTCTTCTTTTAATACTCAGCGTTAAACGGGTAGTCTTTGTGCTTCACACCCCTGCGTTGACAGATGTAAAGAGAATCACATTAAGTTTAATAATAAATAAATTATCATTATTGATTATAATAAAATATTATTATTATAGAATTAAAAAGTATTAAAAGTAATTTTTTCTTCCCTTTTCATATAGAGTAAAACCAGGGTTCCCACCCCTTTTACTGGATAGTGATTTTGAAAATAATTTTAGAGATTGAACTCCCTAACAACAATTTCTAGTTTATTACACATTTCAGAACTGCCCATAAATATAATAATTTATATTGACTACATTTCTGTGACTTCCATAGCACAATTTCCTGATATTTCCCGGTTGACCATGACCTTGGAAACCCTGTGAAACATACTCACCAATGCATTGGACAAGCCCTGAAGTTCTTGTTGAAGCCCATAACGGTCTTCATATCATCCTCACTCAGATCAAAATCAAAAACCTGTGAATATGGACAAAAATATTAAAATACAAGGAGCACTGTGATTCCATGACCTTAATGACCTCTGATGATGAACTTACTTGAAAGTTCTCTTGAATACGCTGAGGTGTGATAGACTTGGGGATGACGATGACATTCCTCTGAATCTGGAAGCGGATGAGGACCTGTACATTGATGTCAAATTGACATTATTATATGAATCAATAACAAGCTATGAGATAACTAAGATGACAGTCTCCTTACCTGGGCGGTTGTCTTTTTGTGCTTTTCTGCAATGGCCTTAATGTTTGGGTCATCAAGCAGTGAGGGATCTTCAGGTTTAGCCCTAAGTTTGAGACAAAATCCAGTGTTATTCATTTAACAAATTATAAAGTCACCAACTGCAACTTAAATCTTATAAATAAAATAAATGTCACATGCAGATAAATGTCACATGCAGCAAAGCATCAACATGTGGAAACGGCTGCCTACCAAGGTCTGTCTGGAGAACCTAGAGGACTGTAAGCAGTGACTGTGATTCCTTTGGACTGACAGAAGCTAATAAGCTTCTCCTGAGTCAGATATGGATGGCACTCAACCTGAAGAGGGAAAAATATATACATACAATTCTATAAAGAATAAAAATAAAATACATTTTTAAAACTTGTAGCTCTATTAAATAAATACACACACACACATTACCATTCAAAACTTTGGGATCAGTATGATTTTTGCTCCCACTAAATTAGGTGTCTTTAACTATGTGCTAACATTTGAATTAGTAAAATACATATTAAAAGTTCAATATCATATTATTGATACAAAAAGTTATTCTTGTCTTCCTGCCCCAAAATAAGTATTATGCCTGCCAACCACAAAGCAAGCAGTGTCCTAATGATATTTTAAGACTATATCCAGACAAATAACTGTGCCTGTTCTGGACAAGTAGCAGGAAATTAAAGGAGTAATTGCATTACAAAGCTGCTGGAGGCGAAAGACTGATCTCTGGATAAATGTTGACCTTTCTTGGTCCATCTGTAATTGTCAAATTAAACCACACTGATGCCCTGTAAAGAGTACCAGTACCAACCTGATTGTTGGCAGGCTTGTACTTGAGTCCTGGTTTATTCAGGAGGGCTTCGATCTGTTCTCGATTAAAGTTGGAGATGCCAATGGCCTTGACCAACCCAGCATCCACTAACTCCTCCATGGCCTACAGCACAAATATCATGCCATAACTATAATTAATTAAATAGAGCTAAAAAGATTAGCCTATATCCACTGGCATTACAATGTAAAGCAGTTCTTATAATAATGCAGTATATGTAAAACAGATTCATTCGTACAAATGAATGTGAAAGGTAACTTTAAAATCTTTTTAAAGATTTAAGATCTAAAAAAAAGTATTCTTACCTCCCAGGTGTCCAAGAAATTGGTGTCATCGCCGATGGTTAACCCCTCACTGTCCAATGGAAACTGATCTGGCCCAGACTGAAAAGTAATCATGACAATGCATTTCTGAATGGTGTTACAGTGAGATCTTAGCTTTCATTGTGGAGATCAACACTGAATGCTGGACATGAATGAGTGACAGGACTTTAGAGGAGTTTCATTCTGACTTACTCAAAAAATTCTAATAAATCACCTTAAAGCCCATTGGCCAGTGAACCAGGTAAAGATCCAGGTAGTCCAGTTTTAGGTCACTTAAAGTCTTCTGGCAAGCTCCCTTTACTAAGGCCTTCTCGTGAAAGGTGCACCAAAGCTGTGAATCAAAATTACATGCAGTGTATTCACTTCATCATAAACCTACTAAATCAGCAGTAACCTTCCATTTGTCAATCACATTCTTGAGGTAAATGCTGCAGCTTGACATACCTTGCTGACTACAAACAGTTCTTCTCTTTTTACCACACCATCTTTTATCATGGCCTGAATTCCCTCTCCGACCTCCGTTTCATTATTGTACACTGCGGCTCCATCAATGTGTCTGTAACCCGCAGTGATGGCTGCCTTCACAGCCTCTGCAACTTTACCTGGAGGAGACTGGAGGGAATACAACAGAATTTAGACACCAAAAAAGAAAGGAAAGGTATGGAAAGGAGAGGGGAACAAATTTAATGGATGGGAGAAAGGAAAAGAAAATGGGAAAGAAAGTGAATGGAAAATAAGGGGTACAGAACGTACAGAAAATCATAGGAAGAGAAGCGAAAAGGAAATTACAAGAAAGAGGAACAAAATTAAAAACAAAAGAAAAAGCAGTGCACTGAGACTAAACCTGCTGATTGTGTATTGTAGTGGGTTCCAACATGATTCTACATATGTCAGATATCTTTAGTCAATTTAATATAAATTCTCCTCACAAAATCTCTTCTTATCTAACGTTAACTTAGCAAACAAAAGACTTACTGAATGTTATCAGTTAAAAGACACTTACAGGACTGATATCGGTGAACTTGCTTAGTCACTAATGATCAAACTACTTTCTCTAGACACAAACATTCATATTTCGAACTTGCTCATAGTTTATTGCCCCTAATTTCAAATCGTAAAACAGCAAACGTTAAACTGTTCATAACCGCCAAAGCAACTTCTTTCCTCTGAATTACGCAACATTTGACGTTTCATTTCTGACTTTTGCAGCCTCGTGTAAATTCTATAATGTGTCTTTTTATTTTAACTTTTGCATGCATTTTAAAAACTTTTTGGGCATGAAATCCACGTGCAACGTGCCAGCTAAATTAATGCACTTATGTAATGTAAGTTAACACGATCATTCATAAAATGAACCACAACGTAAGGTTACCTTCCACGTCCCCAGCCCGACGATGGGCATATCTGCCCCGGTATTCAGCTTCACAGACGTTGCCATGCTGAAAGATTAACCACGAGCTGTTTCAACAGAACAATTCCAAACCTGTGAAGAAAAGGGGGTGAAGTGGTTCACACGGGTGCAGTTTTGGATCGGTTGCTCCGGTCTTTCTTTCTTTTTTTCGATTGCTCCAGTCTTAACGTGAGGGAGTGGAATATCGTGCCTATTCCACACTCCTCCTCATTGGCTGGATTGATCTGTCCTTCAACTTCCCTCTCTTCCTCCTCCCCATCCTCACCCTGCGCCGCGCCTCGACCGATCTTAAGACCCTTGCAGATTTTTAGGTGGCGTGTGAGGTGATATTTGGTAAGAAAGCCCTTGTTGCACTTTTCACAGATGAAGTCCCGTTTCCCATCGTGAGAGTTTAAGTGTTTTTTGAGATGGTCGGTCTTCAAGAACTGTTTGTCACATTTTGGACAGGTTATCTGGCGGTCTCTGAAATAGAGAAAAGATAAGCAAAGAAAAAAGCAAGGTTGCTATTAGAATATTAGAATAATGGAGATTATTAAAGTCAACATGAAACAGCATTCTCAACCTATTTCATATCCATACCGTAGGCTTACGTCACTGAACATTTACCTGTTATGAAACAGGTATGAAACTGTTATGAAAAAAAATCTGCTTTTCATTTGCATTATAGACTAGTATATAATAATTATCCATTTAGAAACAATCGTTTATAATGCATATTATTTTCATTAATGACAATGTTTGCATAGAAAATTTAATATTCGTTTATTTACAATATAAATACAGAATATAGAAAAGGCATGGCTGCTGTGAACAAGTTAACTGAACACACACGTTGAACAAAAAAACAAAACAAATGTGCACTGTAAACAAACATTTTATGCAAAAAAACTAAAAAAAAACTTATTTCAAAAAGGCAATGTCTTTTGTTCATTTTTAGACAAGAGATTTATCAATTTAACTGTGACAGTTGACTTGAAAACAAGTAACGCATAATTTTTCTAATTTCAATCTAATTGCATTTCTATTGGCCAGGTGACATAGGGATACATTTTGGCAAAAGGAATAAAAGGCTGCTGGGCAGAACAAGAATACACGAAAAAGGACAAACAGGCTAGACAAGGCTTGGTTTGTTAAGAGTAAAGTTACATTGTTTTTTCAGAAGTATATCCTCCCATGCCTATTCCACACTCCTCCTCATTGGCTGGATTGATCTGTCCTTCAACTTCCCTCTCTTCCTCCTCCTCATCTTCCTCATCATCTTCCTCCTCCTCCCCATCCTCACCCTGCGCCACGCCTCGACCGATCTTAGGACCCTTGCAGATTTTTAGGTGGCGTGTGAGGTGATATTTGGTAAGAAAGCCCTTGTTGCACTTTTCACATATGAAGTCCCGTTTCCCATCGTGAGAGTTTAAGTGTTTTTTGAGATGGTCCGTCTTCAAGAACTGTTTGTCACATTTTGGACAGGTTATCTGGCGGTCTCTGAAATAGAGAAAAGATAAGCAAAGAAAAAAGCAAGGTTGCTATTAGAATATTAGAATAATGGAGATTATTAAAGTCAACATGAAACAGCATTCTCAACCTATTTCATATCCATACTGTCACATGTGAAAGTTCATTATTCAACAAGAAAAATAATGTAGGACTTGAGTTTATTCATCAGGATTTGATTGGATCATGAAATGCACTAATAGTTACTGTAATATTTATATTAATTATATTTTTATTATTATATATTATATGTTATTTATATAATATAATAATTATTTAGAATTATATTTATAATATATATTTAAAATAAAATATGAAATACAGCCTTACAGTGAATGTGAATACATGTGCTGTTTGAGATCTTGTTTCCGCACAAACATCTTGTCACAATGGTCACATTTAATGTTCTTGGCACCAGTGTGTATAACCATATGAGATTCCACATGCGCTTTCTGAGTAAAAGACTTCCCACATACTGTACACCTGAAGTTCTTCTGACCTGCAGAAAAAAAAGAATATATATATATATATATATATATATTATGGGCACAACAGTAATGATGACAGAGTATTTCTTTAGCAAATTAAAAACAAGCCAACAGTGGTTCTCTACTTGAAGTTCATTTCAAAAGTTAATTTAAAAACATCATGAACTTGCATTCAAAAATTATTATTATATTGATATAGCTTGTTATTACAGTTTGATGAAGACCTTTTTTCCCCTTTGGATTGAATAAAAAAAAGGAACTTCAAAAGGTAAGATCCATTTTTATTTCATATTGACTTAAAATGGATTATAACCATTTCAAATGCAATTTTCATATGTAAACATCTAGACATGCACATGTACCTGTGTGGATTCTCAGGTGTTTTCTGAGATTGCTGGGATCACTGAAGGCTTTGCTGCAGTAGCTGCACTTGTGTGGTCTCATGCCCATGTGGCCCATGAAATGCACGTTTAGCTTAGTGGACGTAGTGAACGCTCGTGTGCACATGCTACATTTAAACTTCCTCTCACGACCATGCCGGTTGCTGCTGGAATGTTCATTCACGTCTGAGTGGCACTGCCATTGTGGGGAGGAAGCGGACCGGGACGGCTCATTGATCACCTTCTCCTGCGACTGGGATTGGCTGTGTGTAGTGTGATGGTCCTGGGTGGGGCTATGGCTCTGGGCATGGCTGCTGAGGTGAGATTTAAACTCTGTGAAAGAGGCACACTCTTTTCCACAATGACATATCTGGCCTTCTGGCACTCTGGGTACACCTGAAAAGATACATAGCAGCATTGAAAAGATCATATACGGATATATATGGTATAGTTATCTTCCTGGTTAGGACACGCTGGAGGAAGTCCCACCTAGTTGTCTGCTATAGTCCCTGCTAAAATAAAACAGCAGCTCCTGATCTGGCAGAATCTCTCTGGATGTGCAGAAATAAAGCTTCCCGTTGTCAATATATGCAACGAGATTCTGTTCCTCTGTAGTCCTGCAAACAGAGTCGATTTTAGTTCGCAACTACCTGATTGTTTTCATACCATGCATGATCAATATAGAGCTTCCTGATTTAAGTGATATGGGGAAAGGTTTTTTAAGGATAAAGTGAGGTGGTTACCTTGCTTTCCGTACAAACATCATCCAGTTGCATTCATGCTCATCTGTTGTCACAATACAGAACTCTTGGATATCGTTATGGAACATCTACATTAGATTAAAGACACTGTTAAGCCATTCTTGGGATTACAACATGATGTCAGTATAATAGTGAATAAAATATGTAGATTTAGCTACCATGCAAAAGTCTCTTATTTTCACAAAGGTTGCAATTTTTTAACCAAAATACAGTAAAAACAGTAAAATTGTGAAATATTTTTCCATTTTAAAGATACAATTTCCATAATTTTAATATGCTGATTTGGTGTTCAAGACATTTCTATACTATTATTAATGTTGAAAACAGTTGTGCTGCTTAGTATTTTTGTGGAACATTAAGGATTCTTTGATGAATAATACGTTTTGAAATAGAATTCTTTTGTATAATAAATGTCTTTACACTTTAGATCAATTTAATGCATCCTTGCTAAATAAAAGTATTAAGTTCTTTATAAAAATAAAATAAAAAGCGTACTAAGCCCAAACTTGTATAAGTAAAGATTAAAGAAGTAAAAATGTTTAGCTATTTTAATTCACATATATTTAGAAATGTGGCAAGGACCTTCCATATTTGAGGGGTGTCCTTGTCAGACCAGTCTGTAAGTTCTACACTGCTACAGTGCTGTCCAACCATCGGCCCAAAGCAGGTCCTGGAGGGTATAGTCTCTCTAGCAAACACCCCTGCAGAAAACAAAAAATGCCTTTAGCAATGCAAACAAAATCTTCAGTTTTCAAAAGCAAATGGACTTCAATTCCCAATAACTACATTTAACAAGCTAACTGATAATGTCACTCACCCAAACATCTTCAAAAAAATGGAAAGTAGTGAGCCATACCTGTCAACATTTGGGTACCAAAATACGGGATACCAGAGGGAGGGGGAGATGGATGGGTTTGGGGGGATTATGGGGGGTGCTGGATGGCAGAGGCAGGCTAAATACACAATTAATTGCGCAGATATTAACATAAATAAATACATAATATAAAAAAAAGACTTATTCGTGTTTATTTTTTATTTATTTTTATCGATTGCAAAAAATAAACTAGATTAATCATACATTTTTTTCACAATGTGTTAATTGGACGAGTAGGATGGGTTTCATACAAGATCTGGCAACTGGACAACCTTGGAATAATATATTGATGTGATTATTTTTATAACGACGTTTGGGCCATACAAATTACGGGACAAAAAACAAAACGGGAGGGTGGGGGCCGGGAGATGGGTGTGAAATACGGGAGACTCCCGGGGAAAACGGGAGTGTTGACAGGTATGTAGTAGTAAGCTGTTTTACCAGCAATAAGATGCTATACAACTAGGTGCATCATTTATTGGTACAATGTACATTATTGGCTGATATTAGTGATTATTTATTTATTTAATAATTATATTTTGATAATTGTACACAAAGCATCAGTTTCTGTCGAATAGTTCAGAAGTCTTAATATATGCAGACTCAACCAGATTAACAGTTTCAGTGTTTAAGGACTGAACAAAACCTCCCTTACCAATTGGTTCATCAGCAACAGAAATGCGGAGGCACAGGGGGCGGGGCAGAGAGAGACGGGCTCTGCTCTGAATGGGTGTGTCTGGGATGAATGTGACTGGTCCGTGCTCAGGGCAGTCCGAAGGATATGACTGCTCACATAAAGTGCACCCTAAATGAAAATAAAACGCATGAAATTGGAACGAAACACATTGCATAATTCAAAATCACCAAGTAAAACTTACATATGTTGAATGCAGTGGCCATGTTTTCTTTATTAGATGTTGAGTCTTCTAGTTGTAAGGTAGAGTTCACCAGCACCAGGCTGTTGTCTGGCCCAAGAGACACTTCTGCAGTGATGGGTGACACGTTGACAGGCTCGAGTCCCATACCTGAAGGTCCGTGTAGAGATACCGTTTCTAGTTGAGTCTGTGGCACCATGGCCCCCGTGAGCACCACACTAACCACCCCAGAGTTCAGTTCTCCAGTGGAGTGCAAGGCTTCACCCAGCGTTCCTGGACCGCCTGCTCCTGCAGTTCTGTTTCCTACTCGGCCACCCATGTGCTCCTGTTCCATCAGCTCTAGCCCTGCTCCATGCAGGGGCATAACACCTCCTGAAGAATCCACACCTGTCAAACCCTCATGACGCTGAGGTCTGGAACCCAGCTGCTGCTGGGTCTCTGCCCCCACAACACCTTCCATGGTGGCCAAGTCCTCTTCCATTCCATCAGGAGACATCGGACTACTGACACGTGACTCCATGGTTAGTCCAGTGGCATCCAGCTGCACTTCGTGAGAGCCTCCCTGATGGAGATCAGCCTGGCCTCCCACCTGCCGTATGTCTAAGGTCACCAGGCCTTGTTCTAGAGGGCCACCAGGGCCGCTGTACGGGTCTAAGCCAGAGGGGTTGTTGTTGGATACGGAAAGAGTCCCATCCATGTTAAGGCTGCTGGGATGAATGTATTGGGGAGGGGGACGATCTGCCAAATATGACAGAATACCTAAAGAGATAAGAAAAGGCCAAATTTCATACATTTGATTCATTGGTGTACTAACACAGATATTAAATAGTTTTAACGCCCCCTGGGGTTCCATGAAGGTACTGCACAGGGTCAGTGATATGAATTTTATGAACTTTAAATGTGCTTGATTTGCTTTTTTAAATGTATTTTTGCAGAAATAAAATATTTATAGGATATATCTCTGCCAACAATACATTTTAAATAAAACTTTAAGGCAAATTAAGCATATATAAAATGCATTTTAAAATATAGAATTTATAAAAATGTATTTCAAATTAGATTAATTATTATCTAAAGCTTTAATTTTCTAGATTTAAAAATGTATTTTAAATATGATTAATTTGCTCTATAGCATTATATAAAATGTATTATTTCTGCCAACATAAATGATAAAAATAAATTTACTCTAAACCTTATTTCAAAATGGATTTTGGCCGAAGTAAGATATGTTATATGACATACACACAAACACACACATTTTAAATAAAGCTATAGAGCAAATTAAGCACATTTTAAAATGTATAGTCTATTACTGTTTTTTTTTTTCCATCTTTGAGTGATTTAACAAACATAAATATCTCTCTCTCTCTCTCTCTCTGTTTGACAATAAAATGGCACAACGAATCCAGGATCCTTGCAAAGTTTGTAAAGATATGTTGGTTCATAAAAAAATACTAGCTCATATTGTAGATTTATTTATTTTAATTTTATTTTTTCATCCATTGAGGGATCCCTAGGTCTGGAAAGATTGTCAGCCCTCGGTTTAAAGTGCATCTTAACAGGTTTTCTGTAACATTACCTGGAAGGATATGTCTGAAGTAGCTGCTCTCCAGGTGCGGGTATGGAGGGGGTGGTAATGTATAATTTCTCTCTGGAAGGCCACACATAACACCTCTGTCCCCTAAAGGACCCATGGGTAACATCAGGGACAGTGCGGAAGGGAGAGGCCCAAGTGATGGACCCAAGCTGGGTATTGCGACTGGCATGCCTGAAATAAAACCAGATAGTGTTACTTCTCCATACACCCGACTTCCCACACTGTAGCCTACCAAACAAATGTCATGCCAATCTATACACATCTAAGAGGCTTTTGAGTTCTGACCTTGAGAAGTGATGGGATTGTGGGTTGGTGATGTGGGGAGGCCGAGGTGACTTGCACTCACGGGCACACTGAGCTGGTCCATGCCCACTGGGCTGAGGTTCATGTCGTTCATGCTGAACAGAAGAAATGTTATTGCATTTCAAATACAATGACTATACCATAGGTTTATGTCATATATGCTGAACAGAAGAAATGTTATTGCATTTAAAATACAATATATATACTGTCCATAGTGCTTGAGCAGAAACAGACATGTTTGTTTACCTGACAGCACAGATCACTTAAGGCATTGATGTGATGGATGCATTCTTGGATCTGGAAAAGAGAAAGATTCGTACTATTAGTAAGGTTAATTAAAACATTTAGTTGTGGATCACAACCCTCTTATCATAAGCCTCATTGAAGTTTTTAAGACAAATTTCATAGTCTTTCTGGCTATACATTTAATCAATACGCTAATAAATACAAAGACCTACATAATATTTCAAGAAATATGTATTTTATCAGACATCGACAAGGAAGAGCCAAAAGTGTTTGAGGCTAAGCTAGCCAGTTAACTAACGTTAGCCTAGATAAATGCAATAACAGAAGGCAAGGTGTTCACTGAAAGGTATATAATTAAAAAGACAACCAAATAATTTACTTACTAAAAAGACCAAATATTAATCCCTCCGTGGAAGATTTGTGGTATAAAAACAATAACATGGCTAAAGGCAAACAAGACGGGTTTATGATTTAAAACAAGAGTCCCGCAATGTGTCCTGACAGTGCAGTTTAGCCAAATGCAAAATTAAGCACATAAGTGATTAAGTACATAAGTAATTAAAAAAAGCTCTCTTACTGTCTGTATGGCCATAACGTTTTGGTTCAATATAAAGAATATAGGGGATGGGGGGTCTAACTTTTCTTTTGAAATGTAAACTCCGTTTCCTGTTCTCTAATGCACCGGAAAACAAAAGCGCTGTGACTGTCGTCTGAAAACCTGCTGTGTAATCTCGTCTCTACAGTCACTAACCGAGTTTATTTCGAAGAAAGAAAGCAGTCATGCCTGATTATTTAGGAACCGAGCAACGCAAAGTTAAAGAAGAGGAAAAAGAGGACAAACCAATTCGAGGTATCATTTGCCATTACTTTCGGTTGGAATTTAAATTAAACGAATTAGCAGACAAGTTAGCATTTGTTGACTAGCCGCACAACAGTTTCACGTTGTCAACAAAAGCCGGATCATCTAAGCTAGATCTATTTTAATGTTATGCCATTGTTATTATTCCACTTATTTGCTGGCACGTTCATGATATGAGTTGTCAAATGTCTCAGTACTAGTTAAATCTGTTTGTGTTGCCTTGCACATACTTTTTATTGAATAATAAACACGTTAATTGACTATCTTGACTGATTTGGGTAATTTAGTAATCTATCATCATGTGGCATATGCATATCTCATTTATTGATCTTGATCTGTTTTATTTCTCAGCTTTGGATGAAGGAGATATTGCACTCCTGAAAACCTATGTAAGTATTCCTACTACAGAATAATGCCTGATTTGGCATTCAGACTTCATTTAATATCTTGTGTGTGTGTGTGTGTGTGTGTGAATAGGGCCAAAGCACGTATTCCAGGCAGATTAAACAAGTAGAAGATGATATTCAACAGCTTCTGAAGAAAATAAATGAGCTCACTGGTAAGTGTACTGTCATCGTGGTGTGGGGAACTAGTTTTGTGGATCACTACGTAGTAAAACAAAGGCATTGATGCTGTGTTATGTGTGTCTTAACAGGTATTAAAGAGTCTGATACAGGTCTGGCTCCTCCAGCACTATGGGATCTGGCTGCAGACAAACAGACTCTACAGAGTGAACAGCCTCTGCAAGTGGCCAGGTATGAGAGGAGGACAAAGACATGTAGGGTTATTAAGGGTTAACCTCAGATTTATTGGAAAACTAATAGATTGTGCTTCGAATACACTACCATTCTTTTTTTTTTTATAAATATTTTTATTCTGCAAAGATGCATTAAGTTTTCTTAAGAGTGACAGTAAAGACACATACAGTGTTACAAAAGATGCTGAAATTTAGAATGGGAGTTTATGTAATAAAGTGGTTAAATGATATGATACTAATCTGCATATTTTTTATGTTCATAGATGCACAAAGATAATCAATGCTGACTCGGAGGATCCAAAGTATATCATTAATGTGAAACAGTTTGCCAAGTTTGTGGTGGACCTGAGCGATCAGGTCGCTCCAACTGACATTGAAGAAGGAATGAGGGTTGGGTAAGCAGGAAATGATGGATCATTCATTTCTGTATGTTAGAGAGTCGCATCTGATCTAAAGGTATCTATTAACAGTTGTTAATCTATTATTGTGTATCTATTAACAGTGTTGACAGGAACAAGTATCAGATCCATATTCCACTGCCACCAAAAATCGATCCTACGGTCACAATGATGCAGGTACGAAACAGCTCAGGTTGCTTAGTATCATGTACATCATCAAGGCAATACTGCAGGAATAATGATGTACTGTACATAAACAGGTGGAGGAGAAGCCTGATGTGACCTACAGTGATGTTGGGGGCTGCAAAGAGCAGATCGAGAAGCTCAGAGAAGTTGTTGAGACCCCTCTGCTCCATGTGAGTCATAAGTGCATCCAAATGTACCTGTTAAAAATAAACACGGGTATTATATGTCTGTAATGTTTAAGATACTACATATTTCTATAATCAACCTCCATCTATTTAATTCCAGCCTGAGCGCTTTGTGAACCTGGGTATTGAGCCTCCAAAGGGTGTGTTGCTGTTCGGGCCCCCCGGTACGGGGAAAACCCTGTGTGCCCGAGCTGTGGCTAACCGCACTGATGCCTGCTTCATAAGAGTCATCGGATCCGAGCTTGTTCAGAAGTATGTTGGAGAGGTAAGTGCTTTTTCTATTCAGAAGAAAGCTGTGAATTAAAAAATAAAATAAATATTAATCAGGTGCTAGTAAGATCTATAATACCATGCTTTTGTGTCTAACCCAGGGTGCCAGGATGGTTCGTGAACTGTTTGAGATGGCAAGGACTAAGAAAGCCTGTCTGATCTTCTTTGATGAAATTGACGCCATTGGAGGTAAGAATTTCCTATTTGCTATAATCTGATTCTACAGTCAGGATCGGATCGGATCGGATCGGATCGGCTTCCTTTGTTGGTCTATAATCCAGACCCGACTATAATATTAGAAGTTGTATTATATTTAAAAGGTAGTCCACCCCAAAAAATGTAATTCTATCATCAAACAATTTCAGTTCTCATTGACCTCCGTTATATATTTTTTTGTTCATACAATGAATATCAACGGGAATCGAAATTGTCTGGCTACCAACAATCTTCAAAATATCTTCTTCTACATTTCACAGAATAAAATCATACAAGAAGATATTTTGAAGAACGTTGGTAGCCAAACAGTTTTAGTTCCCGTTGACTTCCATTGTCTTTTTTGTCCATACAATGAAAGTCAAATGAAACTCTTTGGTTACCAACTTTCTACAAAATCTTATTTTGCGTTCAGCTGAAGAAAGAAATGCATACGGGTTTGGAACAACATGAGGGTGAATAAATGACACAATCTTCATTTTTGGGTTGACTATCCATTTAACATCTCAGTCACAACAGCTTTTGTATGATCTCAGTGAAGTCTCACTTACCATGCTTACGCTGCCCTCTTATAGGTGCCCGTTTTGATGATGGAGCCGGAGGAGATAATGAAGTCCAGAGAACTATGCTGGAGCTGATTAACCAGCTGGACGGATTCGATCCCAGAGGAAACATTAAAGTCCTGATGGCCACCAACCGACCAGACACCCTGGATCCTGCTCTGATGAGACCCGGCCGTCTGGACAGAAAGATTGAGTTCAGCCTGCCTGACTTGGAAGTGAGTATTAGCTACAATAGGGACAATTTACTAAAAATAGACGGGTATTATAGAACATAATTCTGAACTGATAGATGTGTAAATGTATGTAATGCTCTGTGTCTAGGGACGTACTCACATCTTCAAGATTCATGCCCGTTCTATGAGTGTGGAAAGAGATATCCGCTTCGAGCTTCTTGCACGTCTCTGTCCTAACAGCACAGGTGAGTTCTTACTGACAAACATTGCAATTAGCACACAATTTAAATAGACTATACTTGCATAGGCTTAAACTGACGGATATGTGGAGGCTTTCAACAATGTTGTTGCTGAAAGCTATAGCTAACATAGGACATTCTTCCCTCAGGTGCTGAGATTCGCAGTGTGTGTACAGAGGCAGGGATGTTCGCCATCAGAGCTCGTAGAAAAATTGCCACAGAGAAAGACTTTCTGGAGGCTGTGAACAAGGTCATCAAATCCTACGCCAAGTTCAGCGCCACCCCTCGCTATATGACTTATAACTAAAATGAGCTTTATACCCACTTAAATGTTTTCTGCCTGATAATTCGAGGATTCTCATGTGTCTTGGCACCTTTCTGTGATTATCACTAAAAAAAATAAAAACATTATCCATACTACATGTCATCTATTTATATATTATTATATATATATTAAATGTTTCATTTTTTCCACTTCTTTGGGATAGTTATGCCTGTAATAAGTTAGTAATTATACAAACTAGAGGGCATGTTTGAGGAAAAAACATTTAATTTAGAGTCATGATTTGAATTTATTATACAAAAATACCTTAAATCCACAAATGCATAAAAAGACAATGCACTACATTATATGCAGTTGCAACTGATTGTTGAACGTTTTGGTCTTCATTACTGTAATGAAACAGCATCTAAATATTAGTACATAATATTAGTAATTGTGTGCATGCACTTGCTGTGAACCAAAAAGTGCTCGGAGTGAACATTTCATGGGCAATATCTGTGTCAAACATGTCAGAGAAAGTCTCAGCCTGTGGGCTTTCCATGTAAATATCCTAAAGACAAGAACACCTTAAAATGAAAGACTTCATGGAATCAGCTGTTTCAATAATCATCAACTAAGACCCCTTTATGTTAACAATGTTCTATGTAGCCACAAAAATAAATTGCAGTAGGTTCCAAGAAACCCTGGCACGACCTGGATAAATCTTTAGACAAAAGTGTCTTGATTGAATGGAGATCAGGTTTTAAATATGTAACATATTAAGCCTTTTTTCCTGAATACTACACAGACAGATGAGGAGAAAAGTAAATAAAAATTAAATGCTGTGAAAAGAAAATAATTTGTAGTAAAAAACAGCAAGCACATGGCGTACAACTGTAAAACAAAATTTCTATCCTAAATATAAGCTTACTGGAATGTCAATAGACGACTGACAAAAAATAAACACGTCAAGAATCCATCTACCCTAATTGCACTTAAAGGAACTCAAGGTACAGGGTGTTTTATTATAGTCATTCGTAACAAGTTGTGTTAGAGCTTAAAATCAAGGCTAGTGCAACAAAACAAGAGCACCAATGATATTAAGCCCAATATTTGCTGGTATATTCACATTAAATAAAGCGTTTACACTGAAAACATTTTGGCCAGCTCATTGCTTTCCCAGCCTTCTTTTGTTATCGTGTCATCCATCCTAAATTGACCCCATTAAAGTAACAGTACTTGTGCTCGTTCCAACAAAGTTGAAATGTCAGTTTGGTTTGTGTGTTCAATTGATGTCAGGACCGATGGGGAGGGCCTTCCTGCGTTTACAGTGCAAGACTGCGTCATGAATAGTAGGGAAAATGAGGTCAGAGGTCACAGGCTCGCAGAAGAATTGTAGTGTCCTGAGATCAGAGAGAAGGATCCCTGCACAACACAAACATATAAAAGGTCTTGTAAGGATCTTAGGAAAGAATCATTCATTACGTCAGTGTTAACCTACATTTCAGTTTGGCTTGGCCATATGCCCGTTAATTAGTTCCAACTCTAGGTGGAGATGTTTACCACATTCAACAAATATATCAGAATGAACTTTAACCTACATAAAGACATTTAACGTTCATCACAAATTTGTTGAACTTCAATAATATTATATACATTTTTAAATGTTTATAAATGTAATTACTAGTTGCTACAAAAGGTATGTACTCTGACAGAGTTTAAAAAATCATTGTTATATTATAGAAATTTATATCTATATGTAAAAATAAAATTAATTACTTACTGCTACATCCAGCAAGTACAACTTTCACGTCAACCGTTGCATACTCCTTGATCACCTGTAGAACAAAGAAGAACTATTGCAAAATACAGAATTACAAATGACTGAATATTTCTGTAACGTTAGTAGATTTCTGCAATGTTGTGGGTGGTTGCCAAGGTGTTGTGAAACAGCTGCTAAGGTGTTCAGTTTGTTTAGCGCAATAGATCTCTGGTATTTGCTCATTTTATCATCCCTGGGGTGAATATGATAAATTGGATCACCTGGGAAAGTAACAGCACACATTTTCTCAATAAGCCATGTCATATCTGTACCACAAACAATGATGGAAAAGTAATGTCAATTTAATATTAAGGCCTGGTTTCACAGTCAGGGCTTAAATTACACTAGGACTTGGCCTCAGTTCAATTAGGATATTTAAGTAGCTTTTATAAACATGCCATAGAAAAAAAAAAACTGATATGCATCTTGAGACAAAACCATGGCATTGACATTTTAAGATATGTCAGTGCAAGTTGTTTTCAGTTGATTATAATGATCAAGTGATATAATAATAAATGGCAAGCTGGTCAGCACGTAACACGGCATGTGGTCTAACGTATTAAGCCAGATCTCACTGTTCTGTCTTTACAGAGGTATGTGTCGTCTTTGAGAATAAAAGCTATCAACTTACTGATTTAATAGCTTTGGCTCCTACAGAGTCAATAAAGTTAACAGGAGTAAAGTCCAGTATGATGGAGTGAATGGGGGTTAGACGCTGCAGAAAGAAGTCGTCCTCAGATTCAGACTCAGTGTGGTTCTCAGTCGTCTGGCCATTGCTGTACACATGCATCCGTTTTTGTGGCCCATTCACCACCTCATGAGTGACACCTAGCTCCACATCCTGTTGTGACACCACAGAACACATCAGGTCAGAAATGTTGTATCACCAAACCACCACATTACAAGGAAATAACTTTAAGCTATAGTGCCGTATTTTAGGAGCCAGGGTGAAATTGAGATTGTATGCTTTAATTTGTCATTTGAAATTACATTTGTCTTGCAAACATACATTTGTTTATGCATAAAACAAACCTAACAATGGAAAATTCAGAGGTGAGTAATCTGGCGCAACATGTAACCCTTGCTGAGGTTCAAATATCTACGTAAAGGATAAGACTTTATTGACGTAAAAGTCACAGATGGAAGGGAAAAAAAAAAACATACCAATAAGACAACTGCATGTTTCTTCAGTGAAGAGTCATGGTTTACGGTCTTACTCTCCCCGTTGTCTCTTTTCGCATATTTTAGCTGTGATTTCCTGGAAGTGAGCAGTTGTGCCGGGTCAGTTCCGGTCTGTAGTCAAACAAAGCAAAATGTACAGAACAACAACTATAATATCTGCAAAATACACTGAACTTTGTGAGGCCAAACACTTGCTGTTCATGGGAGCTTTTCTCCACAAAATAAGATGTACTCAAGGACAAACAGTAAAACACGTGCACACACAAACTAATTCAGTTAATCATAACATCAAGCATTTAGACTCACCTTCGCCTTGAGGGCGCTCACATACAGGTCACTGTTTGCAAAGTAGATGGAGGTATTGGACTGAAAAATCTTAATCCCTGAGCATTCCTCAGCCTTGATCAAGAGAACAAACGGCAGATAAGACGACAAAGATTGTGGGTGGAAAAAGGATGATGGATTAAATCAGGAATAATTGGGTGACTGTGACTAAGAAAAGCTGAGAAACAACAGTTTTGAAGTGGAGCTTGAGTTACTCAAATGTTACTCATGAGATGGTTATGGGTTCAGTCTCATGTAAAGATGACCCAGAACTAGAAAGTTACAATGGTTTAATGTCTTTTAAAAGCAATATGTCTTACCTCTTCATACTCATCCACATCAAAGTACAATCCAGTATCTGGGATTTGTCCAAGAAGAGCATTCTTAGGGCTTAAAACAAAAGAAAAAGATCTGAATTAGACATTTCAAATGACAAAGTAATAAGGTAAACAAAATTCAGAAAATAAATATTTGTAATTCATATATACATTTACTAATTATTTACTATAAATAATTTAAAATAAATAAAAGCTCAGATTTAGTTTGTACTCAATATTACAGGATTTTTTTTTTAAAAAACTATTAAAAAGAAAAAACAAACTAGTGCATGAATTGCCATTAGAACATAATGAATTAACGCACTGAATAAATGATCCATGTGTAAACAAATTATTTAATAACTATTTTAATAGTTATTTTTATGTACTCAATACATTTCAATAAAATACATAAAATATGAATGCATTATTTTTAGCTGTAAAGAACTTTTACAAGATTGTTTATAAATCTTGATATTGAATTATTTTGTATCAGAGCAGTAAGACATTGTGCTTTACCACTGTGTTCTGTAAATAACTGTGAGTATGGCAAACGCCATGGAAACCACCAGACCATAATCCAGACCAAGGAGAACCGATGCAAAAAAGGACACCAGCCAAATTGCCTGAAGAAAACATGTCAGACATTAACGACAACAAAACTAGATTTCATCAAGTCCCAAAAAAAACACAAACATGAAGTATATATAGTGGAAAGAGCCATTCAATTTAATAGATGGATATCAGTATGATTAACCAAATGAGAAGTGCCTCTGAAGCTCACCAGTTCAATCTTGCTGGTTCTCCATAATAAAGGAATGTCTTTCATTTGCTTAAACATCCCCAGAAGATTGACCATGATGATAGCAGCCAACACAGTCTAAAGGGAGTACAAAGAGGACACTAAATAAACACCATCTGATCTCTGACGTCTTTTGCAGTAAGACAAACATTTTAGGTGGGTTTCTTTTGAATGCACAATATCAATGAGCTCCATGGCAAGCATATCAGAAAGCTCTTCACATACTGTAGGTAAAGGCTGAAAGACAAATCCAATGGCCACCACAACCAGTAGCACGAGTAGGGACGCCAACAGTCCTGCAATCTGCAGACACACACACATCAACATAATTCAATTGAGTCTTTTAGGAGGCACGACTGTCTTATCTTATCTTTAAGGTTTTACAGCAGTGATATAGCCACTGTGATGAATTCAGTATCAGAGGGACACTCCGTTTCAGGAAAAGTAATTTTGCAATAACCAATAAGTACATACAATTATCGATATGGCATCTTACACAAGAATGTCTCACTTACTTCAGTGTGTCCTCCTGTGCTCTCCTGTACCAGGCTGCGAGACATTGAGGCGGTAACGACAAATGTGTGGAAGAATGAACTCATAAAGTTACAAAGTCCCAACGCCATGAGCTCCTAGTCACATTAAACACAAAATGACTGGATAAGACCATCTGGTTTTACCTCAGGATCATAAAAATATTAAAACTACTGTAGAACTCATGTGACACTGAAGACTGGAGTAATGACTGCTGCAAATTCAGCTTTGCAATCACAGGAATATTATAAAATAGAAAACAGGTATTTTAAATTGTAATAATATTTCACAGTCTTACCATTTTACTGTTTTGATGATCAAATAAATATGGTCTAAACAGCAAAAGAGGCTTCTTACAAAAAAAAAAAAAAAAAAAGTACTGACCAACTTTTGAAAAGCAGCGTACACAAATATACTGCAGATATAGTAAAAGTAGTATGTTAGCATGCTATTCTTCACCAAGTTGAGAATCTTGGCTCCTCACACAAAAGTTCAGTCCTAAACAAACGAACTGGTGAGTTACTGAGGTCACAATCCATCTTTATTTCTGTTGTTCATCTTAAGCAAGCCTCTTTGCATTATGTTGCCCCATATGAACCTTCCGTGCAATTAGTGTACTATAAGTCATTTTGGACAAAAGGATCTTCTAAATGGAAAGTAACCAAGTAACATTGTTTGTCTGGCTAATTCAGATATTCAGCTGCAGTTTAAAGCCATAGAAACCAAAATAAAGGGCAGCTGAATAAAATCCATGTCCCTGCTTCTAGGAAACACTGAATCAAATTACTTGGACAATGAAGTATGGGACAACTGAATTAGAGACAGTGTAGCAGTACATCTATTTTTTATCACTTCAAAACTAAGCAAGATGCGTGAAAAGTATGCTCCTTTAAAGAAAATTCCACTTGGTTTGACATTATGTTATATAACACAATTTAGATCACATGTGTGGCATTGTACTTGAATGTTTTTAGGGCAAATGTACAAGGCAGAACTATGACATTTAATTTTATTCTCTACCTGATTTCCATCCACACTGTAGCCATGCTTGAGAGCAAAGATTTTGGCTAATGATATTGCAATTGAGAAGCCAACAACAGATATAGCAATGGCGTCTGCAAGGAGGTTAGGAAAGACTGAGAAGTCTGGAATCTTGGGTGGCAGCAACCTTAAAACAAAACATTAAGAAAAAAATATTAAAATGTAAACATTTCAAAAAATGTAAACAGTTTCAGTTCAGAAACTTTAAGTAAGGTTGCGTGATCTTACCCAGTGGGAATTTTACCCACAACTTCTACGCCATAGTTTTCAGACATAAGCATCCCGTACGAGATTCCAGTGGACACGATTACCTTTAAAGAACAAGAACATCATGGATTTACACAAAGGGATTGTGAGTGCATGAGTGAGTACAGTGTTTCATGGAAAGGGCCTTTAAAGTTTTACCACTATGATTTCTCCAGGGATGGGGATAGGTAGCTTCTTCTTGAAGCGTTCATTGAGATCTTTGATGATATACAGGAACACAGTGCACACCAGTCCAACAATAAGCGTGACAACATTAGTGGTGGCAATGTTCCTGAAGACAGCTTCAATGCTCTGGGGGAAAAACAAAATGAATGCCACAACTACAAAAGAACAATCACAGATCAGTACACACTCTTCAGATCTATTTACATATTATTTCAGTTTTTCTTCCAATTAACGAAAATTATTATAATAAGTTTCAGTTTTAGTTAACAACTATCTTTATTCATTCACGGTTCACAAAATACCGTTAGCGATGAGAAAAAGTGTTTATGAAGTAATGTGAAACATGCTCATAGGTGCATCAGTGTCACATATCAAAAACAAACACTCTGGAGTTTCCCCAGGGTGAAAGGTTACTCACATACACTACAGAGAGAGGCCCATTAAAGCGTGCAGTGTGCACTCCCAGCAGGTACTTGAGCTGCGACACTGAGACGTGCACAGCGGCAGCCGTAGTGAAACCTCGCACCAGTGGTTCAGTCAGGTAAATAGCCAGGAAGCCGAATCTCAGCAGACCCAGAACAAACTACAGATCATCAGAACAGAATTATGTTCCACAAACATCGATGTGAAAGTACCACGGGTTACAGAAACTTGAGGAGAATCACATGAAGTCATCAACTTGAGCAGGTTTACAGTATTCCATGAAAGGTGTCTATTATAAACACTGAGTAGGCCTGCAGATATGCCTGTGATGTATACCATAATTTTTTTTTAATAGGATTATGGTAACATTGCACTTCTTTCTCTTACAAAGCATTTCTTTATAAAGCTGGCCATTTTTGCTGATAATGTCAGCAGAGTGCCTGAGAATTGCACTAGAATGTTTTTCAGATGGTCTATCTACAAAATACGGGGGTGATATCACAAACATGCTGTTATTATTCTGCTTTGTAATGGCAACATACGACTGTGTTGCTGGAATTTACTTGCACTCCAGCACAGATACTGAGAACGCACTAGTTTTCATCTACTACAGTTCTAATGGGGCAATCAAATGACAAATAAAGATGAATTTAGCATTTCAAGACAGAAATAATTAAATAATTCATTCTTTGATATCAGAAATTACACAATTCACCCTTAATAAATAACAAAAATAAGAAGATGACTAGATTCTACACTCTTTGTGATGTTCAAAACTGTGGATAAGATCAGAAAGTGGCCTACCTGAATGATTCCTACTAGGGTTGTCAGAGCTACAACCACTTCCACTCTTCTGGCATCACGGGCGTCAAAATCCACAACCTGTGATGCGTTGGTCCCATTGACTGCAAACATGGAGTCCGGGACCTCCCTTACAGCCACCCCTCCAATCATAAGACTGATTACTGCAAAAGTGCCTGAAGAAAAACTGTGTTTTAAAGAAAACTTATGTATGGATGACATATT
The DNA here is from genome assembly GCA_030578255.1 of Tiaroga cobitis. Lineage (NCBI taxonomy): Eukaryota > Metazoa > Chordata > Actinopteri > Cypriniformes > Leuciscidae > Tiaroga > Tiaroga cobitis. The sequence continues at coordinate 33,502,252 of CM060594.1, read as the reverse complement.
TTTGTAATTATTTAGCAGAAGTTGTCATATACACACAGTCTAGATTTTTAACTATTGTTTGATTATTTCAAACCTTAAATGCTTTGCTTAAAAAGTGTGATTGGACTATATTTAATTATAATTATACTATTTTAAGTGTGTCTTAAACCTTACAGAGTCATTGTGTGAGAGAATAACAGGTGGTGTAAATGCTCTAAGGTACACCATGTAAGGTGGCGGAGTGTCATCACGGAGCAGGAGCCCCACTGTCATGTGAGCAAATATTTACGAGTTTATTTACGTAAGTGAGCTATGCCATGGATCTCCATCTAGATAAAGCCCTCTGCAACTTGGTCTGTTTTACACTGTAGAGGGACAGAGTGTGAGTGTTGTTTAAACAGGAGGCAGCATGCCTCTGTGCAGCAGGACCTTGCCAAACATTTGGACTGTTGCCCATTCTCTCGCTCTCAATTCACGCCATGGGGCAGAGAAAGCAAGATAGTGAAGCAACAACTCTGGTTTGGGTAACCTTTTGAACCTTTGATCTATCTTCTCAGTGGTGTTTCTAATATCCTACAGGGATTTCTGAGGGTTTAAAAGATCCCCACATTAAACAAGACAAAAACAAAAACTGCAGGGCATCTACCCACCCATAAAACAGTGCAATGACACCTGGACCACCACAAATAAGGCTCTTAGAAATAACTTATGAAAGTTGGGACACTGAAATCAGAGTCTGTTTATCCCAATGCTGGGATAAACAGACTAAGGATTTTAAATCTTATCCAACTGAACTACACTTGTTTAGTCTGACAGTAATGCTTCACAATGACTTAGCAAAACTGTACAGAGGAATGTCACTTTTCAAGTAGCAGCAGCAGTCTGCTGTCTTTTGGGGAAAAAAAAGAAGAAGAAGAAAAAAACAGCCCCACATTGCAGCTTGTTAGACTAACTGCAGTTTGTACTGATTTAATGTGCTGCATGGGCTAGGTTTATCTCAAATAAATTATACAACAACAATAGACAGGTGTGATAAAACATTGCACGACAATCTCTTTGAAGTCATGTTGCGTAAATTCACCACGTAAAGTTAACTAATCAGAATTCAACTTTCCAGACCAAGGAAACACATTCAATTTGACGGTCAATGAATCGACTGTGGGTCGTCCAACTGAGGTCACAACCATGTTATTAAAACCTTGGGATGCATGCCATTGAGTCTCACCTATTGATATATGTCTGGAGGTACCAAAGAATGTGTATAATAGGACGGGATAAAATGACGAATATAACCCAAACACTGGAGGAACAGCTGCCAACATCGCATAAGCAAGCCCTGTTGAATGTGAGAAAGAGAAGCAAATGATCAAATGAACTTGCCCAGTGATAAATAATGCAATAGCATAAGAATAAACCAGATAAATTAATAACATAACTAACATACTATAATAATAATTACATAACAATATTTTTATATAATTACTCATTTAATATAGAACAGTTTTCAATAACATCTGACCTTGAGGTAGCTGCATTACACCTGTGCTGATGCCAGAAACGATGTCCCCAAACAGGTATTCCTTTAGTCGATATGATGGCAGCCATGTTAAAATGGGAAAAAAACTAAGTGCAACCGATTTGGCTTTCTCAGACGAGCAGCTGAAAAATAAGGGAGAGATGGCTGTTAGTACAAACACATTATCTTCTTCATAGTTTCAAATTTTCATTTGTGTTATTTGAATATGTGCATATTCAAACACTGAAAAAGGTGAAAAGACATTTTGTATCCTTGCTATCAAATCAGATGTGACACGTTTTGATGCACCGTATGTGAATATACGTGAACAAGATTATCAGTGAATGACAACTTAAATTATAGTCTGTCCTTGTCCATTGAAACGGAGTCATCAATTCATCCAACTCAGACTGGGACGGGCAGGTTTAACAAATGTAATGTGTCACTATTGTTGTGTAATACTAGTAGTACTGCAATCTTATATGGAGGATATGATCAAATAATGAATATATTATGACTGTTGTTTTATCAGTCCAAGCTGATTTTCTGAAGTTGAGATAAGACGTGAAACAGATACCATTATTATTATTATAAGTTATAAAATACAGTGGAGAAATCACAATAAGATGATGATTGGAAACAGAGTTTAAATATACAGTTGAGTCCAAAAGTCTGATACCACTAGTGCTTTTATTTAGCTTTTTATAATTTAATACACTTTTCATTATGAATTATTTACTCAGCATAACAATTTGAGTGAAATGTTGAATGTCAGAATGTCTTAGTATTTGGTGTGTCTCTCTTTTGAGCATGAACTCAACAAGTTAGTGTAAAACCTAATGATCATGTCCTCTGGCATGATATGAGAGTGATCATCTTGTGCTTCAGTGGATCAACATCTGATAATGTGTACAAAGAGTCACATGATCAATATTTGCACAAATTTGCTTGTATGATTAATGACCTAGAAATACTGAAAAAAATTCCTCAATGCGGTCTCAGGCTTTTGGACTCCACTGTAGCTTACAAAACACAGACTTTTCATCAGTAACCATGCAGAATCTATTGAAATAGCCTTACCGGAGATGCTCAGTTATTCTCCGTCTACAGGACTTTGGTGTCCTCTTCTTCCTGCGCAGAAGCTCTGAGTCAATATAGCCTTCATTGAACACGGGTCGTTCCACGTGGTACATCAATGTACCGGATGGTTCCTCGCTAGCAGTTACGTTCTCCATAGCAGCAATGGAAACACAGGCATGTCAGGCTATGATGACCTTGAGAAAGAACGTGCTCTTGCTTTACTTCCTCTTCCTGTTTTCAATGAATAGTGGAAAGATGGCACTCTGTGAAGAAAGAAAAGTTTTAAGAATCAGCTTTAAACTATCACACACAATGCTGGTTTTATTCAAGCATGTTCTGTTGATCAGCTATTATAGGGTGACCATATTTTGATTACCAAAAACCAGGACACTCGGCCCGGCAGATACTCAAATGATACTCGAAGTTTACTCAAAGATGCCTTATTAATTTCAATACATTTAAAGTAGGCTGCTATGCCTCCTCTGTATGGATAGAAAATTGTTATATTACAAGACACAAATTCAGATAGGCTTCTCAGAGGTTACTCAACATGTTTTATTATGACAGGTTTCAAAAATAATGAATGAAATAATGATAGAAATAATGTCTCTTCTGTATTAGAAAAATAAATATATAAATAATAAATAACTAAAAGAAATACCTCCAAATTGAACAAAAATAACTCACAAACTTACAAAAACGAACTAACAAAATATATTTAGATCTGTAGTTTTCTTCCTCTTTATCCTGTTTTTCTTCCTCATCCTCCTTGTTTGCCCATCTATATTTTGCTGTAGAGCTGATCTTTCCCAGCAGTTTTTTGAAAACTAGGACATTTTCATCACTTTATAAAAAACAGCCAGGACGGCCAGGACAGGACGTGAAAACAGGACATGTCCTGGGAAAACAGGACTGTTGGTCACCCTAAGCTATTAGGTAACAAACAATTATAAGTCACACTTGCAACACACCTGCTTTATTTTGGAGACTTGCAGGGGTCAAACAGTGCTGGTGTATAATTACAAGCCCTCAAAATAGTCTTGAATGAAAGCCAGTTTTAGTTTGCACAGCCTGTTACAGATGACAGTTATGATCTACCATGCAATCTACAAGAAAAAAGAAAGAAAAAAAAACCTCTGAAAATTAGTTTTGCATATTAAACTAATAGGGGTGTGGCGGGACACTTATCTCACGAGACAAGACATGAGATTGGGTTCACAAGAACGAGACGAGATTTTTGCACAATATTTTATAGAAATCCTCAATGACAAAATTCATGACTGGAAAAATAGTCTGCAGGTGCATTTTGAAATGTTTTCACGATTAATAATAATCAAATCTAAAGGTTTTTTTTTTATATACATTCAGAGAATCAGAAAAATTGTGTCCTTAAGTAATATGAAATGGAATATGGTTTCATGGTTTAATCCATACACCAGTGTGTCTAAAACACACAACCTGGCCTGAGGACACGGTGTACAGCTTAAGCAATAACAACCCCTCCATGGATCCAGTCCATTTTTAGTACAGTCCACTGCAAATCACAAGGCCATAGTAAAACACACTGTAGGCCTATATGACTGATGTTGCTGGTGTAGTAGGCCAAAGTTGGCAAAGCAGTGGAAAAACATTACAAACCATGCACACTACACAAGATGAACTCATAACATTCAAGGGCCATTCCATGAAAAATGCTGCCTTGTCCATTTTGAAAAGGCCATTTTTTTAATTTTGAAAACATACATTTAATTGCAAAGAATGGGTTTGACTTCTAATAAATTACATTTACATTTATTCATTTTGCAGATGCTTTTATCCAAAGTGACTAACAAATGAAAACAATAGAAGCAGTTCTAACAGTAGGACAACAATATGCAAGCGCTATGACCCTTCTCAGTTTCTAACGCAGTACATGTATAATTAAAAAAAATAAAAATAAAAAATAAAATAAAAAATAAAAATAACACTTTACATTGTGTCATCTCAACTTAATATAAACATTATAAATACTGAGCTATAGCTATGCTTTTTAAATATAAATAAAAAACAGTAACGGGATGACAGTAAAAGTGTTGACCGTTTTAAAGTTCATTTAGCCATAGAACTGTGCTCAAGGGGTGACAGTGTATTTATTGGAGAACAAATGCTGATATATCTAAAAAAAAAAACATGCTTTCAAATAATCAGTAGCTTAATGAACAAAAGCATGGTGACAGGACATTTTAACATGATTTCCTATTGGCAAACAAAATATAAGATGGAATGATAAAGTGCTTTTTATCAATTTAACTTGTATTGTAAAATCATGTTTACAGGGTTGATCCTTGGGGGGTCGGGGACACAACTTTGAATGCGTTTAGTAAAGTATAATTTGGGCTAAAATATAAAATAATAATTAATACTAATAATACTAATATAATAATTTTATAATAACGTAACATATGTTTAACTCTTTTTGTCTTTCAAATATAGAAAATGTGCATTTAGCAAATGTGTATTTTCTTGCACACCCAGGATAAGTAGGAATCCTACTTTACAAGTCTAGAGACAGACCAAAAGACGAAAAAGCATTTAAAAATAGTTCGTTATGTCTTTGTACACACAGTAAATGCTGCTTTCAGACATCCATCGTTGGAAGTAATTGTTTACGTAGTCATGAAGTCATGATGTAATAACATACAGTGGGTTTCAACAGTACGTGTGTTTCCGCCATACTCTGATCCCTCACACTTTTAAAATCAAAAGGCAACCAAAAATAGACATTTTCGAAGAACGTCCTCGTTCTGTTCGACCATATGAATCTACAAACCTGTTAAGCAGGTACGATATAGTGTAACCAAAGAGCTTTGCTAAATTATTGTAGTTTTAAGGATGAGAAAAGAAGTCTAAGCATCTTACCTATCTCCGCCTCCGTTCTGAAAATGACCCAAGGTCGGAGAACTGGGCTGAGAAGAGTACGAGCATCGACAGTCCTGTTACTGTATAACATGTGAAAGCCCTTTAACTTCCGACGACAGCTGCGTCATCTGCTGCACTGATAAGAGAAGCGCTACGTCACCTCATGCGTCACTAAGCACCCGGAAACGCCACATGGGACATGTAGTTCTCCCAAGGGGGTAATCCATCAGCCGGAAGTTGAAGCCTCGCGGGAGCCGCCATTGTAGCAGAACTTCACCTGCTGTTAGCATCCCATTGACTCCCATTCATTTTGGCGTCACTTTGACAGCGAATAACTTTACATCTGAGGCGTCCAAAGGCTTAATTTGTCGATTATTTATTTCTAAAGAAACACGACAATGTATAAAATGCTCCATTACTTTGTATCTTACGTTACGACCCCGTAGATGCCGTTTTTGTAAAAATAAGCTAAAGATTGCGTCATAACCACGGGACTTTCTGTCGCACAATAGAGACATTACCGTATAGACAGGAGGAGAAGCTCGCGGCAATCTTTTACTGTCTATGAGGCAATCGGGGGGACATGAAGCCACAAAGTCAAGGTAGAAGCCCATAAATAGAGAGTCCATAAAAGCAACGGGACAAAATATTTCAACAACGTTTTTGAGGAATTAGGTGATTCAGATTTTTCTTGGCACAGCTACTAGAAGATTTTCAACTGTCAGACTGTCGTCACGCTCAGTTTGAGCCTGCGCAGTCGCTCAGACATCAGACAGGAAGTGCAAAAATCGGGCTTCAAGTCTTCTCCGTTGAAATCAATGGGGTCGCTGTGTCCATTTCTTTTACTGTCTATGAGTTCTCCTCACTATAACCAGAGCCCGTCTAACGGAGAGCCTTGGCACTTCCTATTAGCCCAATTGTGTATCATCTTGGTTGCAGTTCCATTAGAATTCCACTGGAGGTGATCGCGGGCGAGTGCAGAATGAATGGGAGTCTATGGGGCTAAACGGCTAAATGTATCTCTTTATCCTGCTTGTCGTTGAATCAACATAGATTTTATTGTTGATTCCGCAAGTTCAATATAGATTCTAGGCCAAAAGTCGAATGAACGAGTACTTATGTCCTTTCGATTTCTTACAGGTTAGGCCGTTGTTGGCCGGAACACGCTAGCATTCTGCTATTATGTGACGTCATCACATTTTTGAACGGATTTTTAGAACAGATAAGTGAACTTAAAAATGCAATTTTCGGCTGAGTGTATTATCTTAGCCCTCTCTTCTGAATGCAACTTTCAAATTACTTGACAAAAAATTACATCCTGAGAAAAGTGGATTTCTGGGGGTGAAACCCCATAGACTCCCATTCATTCTGCACTCGCCTGCGAGCGCCCCCGCATGGACAGAGACGTGTTACTGCAGCCAGTCCAGAAACCGGAAGTAACCAGAGAGTGCCTGACTTGAAGTGGGCGTAACTTGAATGGACGTAATTTGAAGAGGCGTAACTTGAAGTAACTTGAAGGGGCGTAACTTGAAGTCTTGCAGGATGCAGACAGACACTATTGGTCAATTCTCTTCAATTAGACATTCTCTGCTATAACCTAACACAACCGTATCAGATAAAGGAGATAGATTTTGTACACCTGATATTCGGCAGATTACAGAGAGATTGTTAAAAAAGTAATCCATGTTTTTATAAGTAATTATGATTAGAAAAAAACAATATAATATATATATATAATAAATATAAATAATAATAAAGTATTTCCCCTAAGGACGCAACTGCGAAGTAAGCGCGCCCTCTTGTGTAACAACTATGCAACAACAATTTAAAACCAAGGTATTATAAACTATAATATACAGTACATATTACTGTGTGCACATATATATATATATATATATATATATATATATATATATATATATATATATATATATATTCGATTTTTCTCATTGGTGTTTTAAAATGAATTTTTTAGAATGTCCATAACTTGCCCCTCACGCTATACCATTATAAATGGCTACGATTACATAGACTGTAGGCAAATTAGGGAGAATCTGATTCCTATTGTACCATGATTCAAAGTACATCAAAATCATAAAGTACCCATCACATATCACAGTTTTATAACTTTAACATGATTTAGTTTAAATTATCAAAGTATTTCCCATTACTGCTGTCAGTGATGAAGATGACGCCATCTTAAACTGTAGGTTCACCCTAATTGCTACATTTAGCTTAGAGCTTCATACATTCAATATAATGTTACACTTTTAAAAGTAGGGGTAGCGTATTAAAAGCATATAATATGTCTCTTACCTGTAGAGAAAATGGCAAGGTTTAAAAGCCCAATATCAGGCTCCAGCATGTCATGAGTCTAGTACATAAAAACAAGAAAACATACATAAAACAAGATGCACAGAAGCTCTTCGGTGTCAAATGACAGTACGTCACTCCCAGACTGCACGTCCTAGAGTTTTGAAATGCTTTTTAATGGTTATAGCTGTACAAGCCTTTATTGCTCAGAAATATGACATTGCAATACTGATTACAATGTATTGTGTAATCGTTGTGCAGAGACATGACAATGCCATGGCAATGAACTCTCTTCTGTCTCGTTTCAACTACTAAAATTCAAATGCATTATTTGTGCATGCATTTACATGTGCAGAAGTGTGAGATATCACTCTTTAAAATAAAGGTTCCAAAAAAAGGGTTTTCACCAGGTTCACAGGTTCAACCCACCTTTCAGGTCTCCAGGAGGTTCATCATCTCCATCTAAATCCAACAGGAGAATAAAAACTGCATTATGCTTGTGGGCATATAATGCTGATAGGATATAGTTAGTGTTTTGCTTGGTCTCAACTTGAAAAAGATTCAAACGCATGGTGATTCTTTGGAAAAGTCAATAGGAAACGCCCACTGGAGCTCCATACCGCAGATGCGACCGCTGTTCGGCTTTCTCACAGTTCATTACCTGAGCGAAATCAGGAAATGCCTTTTGAGACAAGCCCGGATTCATTGCGATGCGTTTTTGTGATTTTAGTCGCTCGAGCGTGTTTAATAAACATCGAGAGACTTGAAGCGTCGTTTTAGAAAAAAGTCGAGTGGAAGATTTGTTTCAGCAGGATGAAAATCTAGATAGATAAAGTTACATGAACGCTGAAGGCTTGTAGGTGTGAGACATCACAAACCTTTAATCATGCCAACAGTCAAAAGAGACAAGGAGTTCACTTTCGTCAGTCCAGTGGTGAAATATTTACTTTTCGTCTTTAACATGTTATTTTGGGTAAGTGCTGCTCACTTTTACTTACACGATGCTATATTATATTATATTACATTATATTACATTATATTATATTATATTATAGTATATTATATTATATTAGGCTGTATTATCATATTTTATCACATACAAAATATAAAAATAGCCTATAGCCTGCCTATATTTTTACACTCTGGGTTTTTATTATATAAGAACAGAGACTAAATAGTGCAAAATAGAGCTGCTTTTTTAACTTATCACATGACGAGGTTTAATGATTAATGCTTTACCAAATGACTTTTGAAACTCCCACTTTTACATGCTCAAACACCAAGCAAGCTTTTCATATACAACCAGATGTACTTAGTTCACTTGCAGACTGAATGATGATCAAGTCAGTCTTTTAAAAGCAACTTGACTTATGTGTATTCATAAAGACAGCTGCATTCATGGTATTTAGGTATGAACAAACCCTGAAAACATCACCCATGGGCATGTGTCTCAACACCAATGTGTGTTACAGCACCACAGGCAATCTCTGAATACTTCGAAAAATACTGAACAGTTCTTGACGCATTGTACAACAGCTTAACCTGTTTGATCTTGACTTGATGTGCTGAGTTACACTCAGGGA